>JARWIR010000038.1:5176914-5582516 GCA_029959085.1 Nemophila menziesii | reverse complement strand
TATATATATATTGTAAAAATATTTCTTTTTGTTTCAGATCTAGATTTAGATCTCTTTGGAATGTACCAAATTCACCTGTCTGGAATGTACCAAAGTGATGTGTTTGGAATGTATCAATTTGTTTTTATCGAGAAAAAAGTTATCGTGAATAGATTTTTGTATTGTTTTTTCGGGAAAAACTTTGTTTGGCGCGTACCAATGGTTCGACCTTGACACGGTAGCTTCGATCAAGTTTCTAAATAAGTTCGGACATTAACCTTAGACATAAACAAAAATACTATTAGGGACCTATCATGCAATTACAAAAAAAATAATGGTATACTTAATCGTAAAACGAACATAATATTGGTCTATACCAAAATGTAAAAAATGCTGTTCTGTACCAAAGACGAACTGAATAAGGGTATAAGAGTAAAAATTCTAACTAAAAAAAAATCAGAATTAGTCCTTTCTTAGGATGTTTTTTTAGTTAGGATTTTGTGACTATTTTTTTGGTATTTTAGGCTTTTTTAAGTAATTCCTCTATGTGAATAACCTAGGAAGCGCCGACTTGATACAACGACACGACACGGATACGACGATATGTTAATTTTAAAAAAATACACCGTCAAGGCACAGTTTCTTCACGTTTTCGGATTTTTATTTATTTAGAGAGAGATACAATGTAAAAATTAATTTTATCCAACAAATAACCATAAAATAAAATATTTTTATAACTTCATATAATAAAAATTATCAAGGTGAACATAATATTACTTTATTTTAAAAGAAATAGTAAATAAATTTAAATTTAAATATTATTCAAGATTTATTAGTAATTTTGAATATATTGAAATAAAACATTAAACTTATCCTGTTATATATATTTTAAATTTATGAATATAATCATTTTAATTATTTTCTATATATACTTATGATTATTTTAAATAATCAAATATTTATTAAATCAATTCATGATTTTGACAATTTTTTTTAGTAATAATGGAAACAATTTGTTAAAGATTGCACTAAAAACAAATTATCACACAATGTGTAGGAGAAGTGTCGATAATTTAAAAAGTAAAAAAAAAAATTGACACTTTCCAACACGTATCAGAGGCGTGTCGATAACGTATTTGTGTGGCGTCGAGGTGTCGGAGGTGACAAACACGGGTACGACACCTTTGGAGAGGTATGAGGGCTTCATAGTGAATAATATACTTATATCTTGCTGCCTGCTGACATGGACGACTACACCTTTTTTGTCATGGTTACATCGGAATAAACGAAAAGGTTAACCAATTCCTTTTTTTTCCATAGAGTGTTCAAATAATCCAAAGATTGTGTCAGAGATGTCACCTTTCATCCAGATAGATCACTATTTTGTCTAATACATTTGGATAAGATATCCGCAACGCAATTGATCAATTCCATCTTAATTTGATCAACTTTCCAGTTTGGAAATCTTTCTATCCATTTTCAGATCTTGAGGATCATAAGTTGGATTTTCCAATGAATTCTCATATTTTTGTTAACTCCTTGAATAACTTCAAGGTTGTAAAAGTAAAAAGAACAACTTTGAAAATTGAGATTAGAAACGAATCCCATGGCTAAAAGAATGGCCCAGTTCTCTCCTTCTCTGGCTGAAATGATATTACATCATCTCATACTCATGTGGATAATTTTACCATTATTATTTATGGCAATAGAAACGATGCCCGTTAGGTCCCATTTTTTAATGGAAATAGACAAGTGAGGTGGAAATAGCAGAATTTGGATTCTCTACTAACTTGATTCCTATATTAACTGTACTAACTCCAATCACAATTAAGTAATTGGTTTTTAACATTATCTTTATTTATAATTTATTTCTCTCTCTTCCTATTATATCTCACATAGTAATACAATTATAATAAAAATAATGTTAAAAACCAACTACTTAATTGTGATTGGAGTTAGTAGAGTTAGTATAAGAATCAAGTTAGTAGAGGATGCAAATTCAAAATAGCAGAGAATGAATATTACTAGTGAATATTATATCTCAGATGATAAATGTTTGGGCATTGAATCATTAGTCTTGTAGTGGAAATTTTTGAAAATGAACATCTTTGTTATTCGATCACGGACGACCTTATTCTCATGAGTAGTTTTTTTTATTCAGACAATCTTTAAATTGTTCAAGTAATTAAAATAAAATAAAAGAACTAACCGGAGAATTTTATCAATCAACAGTGAGGTGAAGAAAAGGATGACAAAAATTTCAAATTAGAATGTCTATCATATCAACTGAGGCATGAATATGATTGTAGATCGAGCTGTGAAATGCGTTAAATTGAATATCGACATTTCAAATTAGATAGTCTCAATTATTTAGACATTTTATGTTGAAATGTGAAATGCGTTAAATTGAATATCGACATTTCAAATTAGATAGTCTCAATTATTTAGACATTTTATGTTGAAATAAGAAAGTATGATAGGATGGTATTTATACCCTAATAGGTATTAAATCAAAATAATAATTGAGAGAATCTTCCATACATTAATTATTATTTTTATTGTTATTAGTAAAAGTCAAAACTACCCCTTTTAAGTATACAATAATAAAGTAAATACTTGATATCATAAAAGTTATATAAAATAAGAAGCTGCAAAAAGTACACCTATAAACTAGCTACAAAGTTTATTTTTATTAAGAATACACCTAGTGATTTAAGAAATAAATTCTCTACCCTCCCGAGAATGAAAAAAATTGATCACTTGGGTAAATATCTGGGAATCCCTTCCTCTTGGGGAAAATCTAAAGTTAAATCTCTTGAGTGGTTGGTGGAATTAATCATGAAAAGAATGGGCAGATGGGATACAAAGATGCTATCTAAAAGTGGTAAAGAGGTTTTGGTAAAAGCAGTTATTGGAGCCATACCTAACTTTATTATGTCAGTTTTCGTAATACTTAAAAAGGTAACTTCACATTTAACCTCCTTGATCTCCAACTTTTACTGGAATAATCAAGGAGAAGATAGATGCCATTGGATAAAGTGGCAAACATTAATGAATTCAAAATATGAGGGTGGCCTCGGTTTTAAAGATTTTCATACTCAAAACATGGCACTTTTATCTTCAAATGCTTGGAAGTTCCTGAATAACAAAGATTCACTTGTGTTTAAACTTTTCAAAGGCAAATATTTTCCCATGGTGACTTCCTCACTACTGATCTCTGTAGCAATTGTTCTTGGGGTTGGAAAAGTCTTGTTGAAGGCAAATAATGCTTCGCCAAATCAATAAGATGGAATGTGGGTAATGGTTGTTCTATTAGAATCTGGGAGGATCTGATTCCTTCTCAAGGGTTAATGGTTAAACCTCACACTTGTGAACTTAGATTTGTGTCTGAACTTCTTTATTCAGATAAATTTGAGTGGAATATTGAGTTACTTAACCTTTACTTCTCACCAGAAGTTGCTGCAACCATTTCTTCTATGTTCATGCCTTCCTTTGACTGTCAAGACACCCCATTCTGGCCCTACTCTAGGGATGGGTTTGTTTCAGTTAAAGAAATGTATAGGAGACTTTGGATGGCACAACAGGAAGGTGAGAGAGTAAAGGAAAAAAACAAAGGGGCATCTTCTTTTAAATTACTTTCTGAGGAATGAAAATTCATTTGGAGTATGAATATTCACCCAAAGATTAAAAAATTTATTTGGAAATGTTGTGAAAATGGTTTGGCTACCAATGAAAATAGAAAGAAAAGGAAATCTTGTGACAATGATTTTTGTTCCTTATGTGGGATTGAAACAGAAAATGTTGAGCATTTAGTTTTTCATTGTTCTTGGGCAAGAGCAATTTGGATGGCTAGCCCTCTGAGCTTCAACTCTATGTCTAAACCATCTTTTAATTTCAAGAAATGGGTTGCTTTTTTCAGGAATTATAGTATTGAAAGTAAACTTGATGGTGTTTACTCTGGTGAACTTGCTTTCTATATTGCTTGGTTTATCTGGAAAGGAAGAAATGAGAGTATCTTTAGAGGAATTACTCCAGGCCCCATTTTTGTATTACAGGAGGCTATAAAAGCCTATGATGAAAACAATCAAGTTAATAGATTCATTTATGAGGCTAAAATTAAAAAAACATTTGAACAAAATGTTGTCCCAAATTCTGGTAACAATAATCCCAACTCTGTAACTCAAGTTTTACACTTTAGAGAAGACAGTGGGAAGAAATGGATTTCACCTTCATCTGGTTTTTTTAAAATCAATTGTGATGCTACTTTTGATAAAAAAACTAACAAGGCCTCATATGCTTGTATTATTCGAAATTCTGTAGGTATTATGGTGGATGGATTTGCAAAGAGGATAGAGGTTAAGTCAACTATTGAAGCAAAGGCAAGGGGAATGATTCAAGCTTGTGAGATGGCTTCCAAATTTTCTCAAGGCTCGGTTGAAATAGAAAATGATAGTTTACTCTTAGTTAATCAACTGTCTTTTGGTAGTAAAGTGTTTTGTAATATTTTGAACTTAGTTAGATACATTCTCTTGTGTAAAATTAAGTTTAAGATTAAAATCTCCTTTGTGAGGAGATCTAAAAACTTTGCAGCTGATTGGGTGGCTAAACAAGTGCTTAAAGGTGCCTTGTTTAGCCTTTGGACTTCGTTTCCACCTTCTCAATTAGTTAGGATTTTGACTAGAGACTTTGATCCATTAGGAATTGGTTGATGTGTAAGATTCGAAGTTTTAATTTATGCTTCTTTCGACTAAAAAAAAAGAACTTAAATTGAGCTACTATTTTGAAGTCAATTGACTTGTTTCTTTGTTTGACGAACAACGAAACTATTTTTTTTGGATGGATTATAATTTCTTTTAAACTATAATTCATTTTTATTTTATTTTTAAAAAAAGGCTCCTTATAGTTTAAAATATTCAAATTAGACAATTTTTTTTTTGGACAAAAAAAGGGTGCCTAAGCACCCAGCGGAAAAGCAAAAATAGAATCATCCAATGCCTAATCTACTAAAAGCCGCAGATAAATCGAAGATACTAAGCGTATTCCGATTTACAAAAGTTGCTGCGTGCCTAGCCTCCTTCGCCAACTTATCTGCTTCCCTGTTGAGCTTCCTGTTGATGTGTTTAAATGAAACAAGTCCAAGCTCCTCAGTTCTGTGGATAATTTTTCGTAGGATGGGTTGGATATTCCAACGTGCTGCTGACACCTGCTTTATACCTTGAATAACTTCAAGGTTGTCTGAATGGATAGTTATTTTTTATCGGGGAAGTCTGCTCCAATTTGTGTTGCTTCAAGAACTGCTATCGCTTCTCCTTCTAGTGCCGAGTTGCAATCAATACTAAGGCTATGTTTAATTTTTGAGTTGTTTCCCCTTTGATCACAAACAATTGCGATTCCCGTTGGCTCCCATTTCTTCGAGAAAGAAGCGTCGCAGTATACCTTTATACCTTCCTCCTGATCATTTCTATCCATTTCTCCTCTTTGCACTTCTATATTATTGAATCCTTTATAACCTTCTTTAATCCAGTTAATTCCGTGTATATCTTGCATTAGCTTTGTTGATGCTATATTAATCCCGGTTCCATTTGCTGTAATACCTTCATGAATGCCTTTCATTTTTGCTTTCCAAATGTTCCACAGATTGATCATTAAGAAGTCTCGAACTACCTTCTCATCCCAACCTCCCTTTTTAAAAGATTTTATAGTCTTGAGGAACCACTCTTCTAACTTGTCTTTCATTGTCTCTTGTATCTTAATTTGTAGAAAAGATCCCGCCCAAATGTCTTTGCACATATTACACTGAAGCAGTAAGTGTTCAACATCTTCTTTTTCGTGGTTGCACCATAAACAATTTGTGCCATCCGCGCAATTTCTTTTTGATAGGTTAACTCTAGTTGGTATAGCATTGTTGACCAGCCTCCACATAAATAATCTTATTTTTTTTTGGGATGTTTGATTTCCATATTGTTTTCCAAATTTTTGATTCTTGCAAAGCTCTTGTTTTTGTTGTAGTAGCTTTGTTGTTGTTTTGTTCTTCTACAATTACTTTATACCCTATTTTTGTGTCGTATATAATCATAAATATTTATATATCTATATTATATTTCAGAGTTTTTCTACGGTCTAGATTTACCCAAATAAGCAGTGGCTAGGATTAAATCTGGCTAAACATAAGTGGTGGCCATGATTTAATCTGGCTAAACATAAGTGGTGGCCAGGATTGATTCTGGCCCCACTTATTAATTTTTTTTTGAACCTAGGTTCGATTCCCGTCAACAAAATTCATTTTTACTTTAGTGTCTTCAGAAAACGGGTTTTTTTTTAATCTGGTCGATTCCTATCAACGGAATTCATTTTTGCTTTAGTGTCTTCAGACACGGGTTTTACCTAGTCTATATTATATTTTAAAGTTTTTTCTACGGTCCAGATTTACCCGCGTAAATGGTGGGCATGATTAAATCTGGCCAAACATAAGTGGTGGTTAGGATCGTTTCTGGCCCCACCTATCATTAATACCATTAATATTTTTTTATTACTTTTTTTAGCTAAAAAATCCACCGTTACATTCTTTAATTTCTCAAAAAACTCATAAAAAATAATTACTAACTTATTATTTACATTCCTATTCCAACAAAAAAAAAACAAAAAAGATTCTTCACTTTCTCCTTTCTACCAAGCCGCTCCCCTGCAAAAGAAACCCGCCGCCGCTCGAGGACAATTCACCACAGCTGCTACACAAGAAACCCGTCGCCGCTTGGGACCATTCTCCACCATCATCACCTGCCTCGACGTATAACCCAATTAACGATAAAAAATTGGATTATCATCAATAGTCTTATTATTTTTTAAAAATAAGATGATATACCCGATCTTTTCTCAAATTGCAGATTTTCAAGTGGGGACATTGTTCTTGATGAAGCTAATGCTTATAGATCAGTCAAGGATTTAGATATATATATATTTAAAATAGTCAAATACATTTTATATATATTTAAACATATTGTAACACTCTCCCTTTAACATTAACGATTAATTTTCTTAATTAGTCGGTGATAGTGGTGGGCGAAGATGGTGGTGGTCAACAGAGAATGTCGGAGGTAGTGGTGGTAGTTAGCCTAAAAGCGGGAGGTGTAGCAGGTGGCAGTGGCCTGATTTTAAAATAAAAAATAATATATTATATTATAAATATAATATAATAAACATTAAAAATGAATAATTAACTAGTTCGGATTAGCTCACTAACTAGGGCCTTGGTTATCCAATATAGTGGTGCAGATTCGAACCGAGTCAATGACTCCGAGTCCGAAATGGCTCTCATATGTAATAAAAAAAATTAAAAATAATTATCAATTATGATATATATTTAACCTTATATACTAAATAAAAATCATTTTTTAACTTGTAATTAAATAAAAATTAAAAAAAAAATCTCACTAATTAAGAACAATAAATCTAAACTATTATTAAGTAGATATTATTCTAATTATAAAATTATTTATATATATTTATAATAGTAAATACATTTTTTTTATATAATTTCTTTCATATACTTTCTTTTTTATACCTTTATATAACAAATTATTTTTGATTTATTTCTAATTTAAATTATAGATTTTCAGATTTAAAATAAAAATACAATTTCATTACTAATACTTTGAAACAAATACACATTTTTTATCAACTTTTTCATACGATAACATTCTATTATATATGTCTGATATATTTTATATTTAATTAGTTATAAGGGCAACTTAATAAATGAACTAAAGTAGAAGTCAAATAAAATAATAATGACTTTGTTTTTTGCCATGTGTCATGCTTTGAGTGGGAGGCAATCAACTCAACTCCACTTTCTCATTATATACATCTTTACCGTATAGAAGATTTCCATAATAATAGGGAACGTAGGGAGCTAGAGAGAGCAAATAAGTTTAGTAACTTTTGACTATGCTTGTCCATATGAAAGTTCCATAAAAAAGTTATTAATCTTTTTTTTTTTCATACATAAGTTATTTATCTTTTTCTTTTAGTTAAAATTTAAAAGTTAAATTTGAAAAGTCTTTTCCGTTTTTGTAGTTTTATCTACAATTACCAACCAACTTGACGGTGAAACTTTCATAAGAGTTGAAACAATTCGCAAAAATTATGGCTCTCCAAACATGTGTTCGATCAATAGAAAAGCTTACCGTCTTCTGTTATCATTCTAACTTATAAATAAGACAGAAATAGAGACTTGATATCATAACTTAAAAATAAACTACAATGGAGATGGTAAAAAGAAATTCATCTATTGCCATCCTTCTAATCTTTTCTTTGGTTATCGCAACCGTTCATGCACTTGATGCAACATGCAATTGTCCAAAAACTGCCGCACAAAGTAGCTATGAGGACAAGCTCAGAAGACTAAGAAGAAACCAGGCCGCTAATGCTGCACTCGTGCAAAAATTAGCATCGCCACCCCCAGCTCCAGTTACACCTGTATCTGTACCTGTACCTGAAGTAGCATCAACTACACCTGTACCAGCTGTACAATCATCAGGAGGCAACAAGTGGTGCGTTCCCAAACTCGGAAGAAAGAAAACAGCATTGATGAAAATCATTGTCGATGGATGCAAACTTCCAGGTATTGATTGCAGCCCACTTGACGAACTTCACGGAGCTTGTCACCATCCCAACAACCCTCACAAACATGCTTCCTTTGTCATGAACGCTATCTACCGATCCAAGGGAAAGGTTGACTCAGCTTGTGATTTTGGCGGAATTGGTAAAATTACTACCGAGGATCCAAGTAAGTAATTATGTTTTACTTTAATTGAATTCTAATTTTTGTTATTGTATATATTTTATAATAGTCAATGCATTGATCAATAACTATTTTTTCCCTTTGTTTGTAATTGTATTATTCAGGTCACGATACATGCGTCATTCCCGGCAATTAATTCTTGACGAGACAACAATGACGAAAGTAATGATTTAATTAAGCGTTTAAAAGGATTATCAAGAATGTCATTATTTACTCGTTTGATAGGGTTGTACTTTGTGAAAAAATATATGGTTGTACTTGTGACTATTTTGCATAGATCACAAATTCAATCCACTTACAATTTATTAAATATCTCTTTACTTGCATTTTCTTAAGTCTCTTATTTTACTTACTTAATATCCCAATGTTATTTGTTAAATCAAATACTAAATAAAGCACTCTTTGAATGAGACAACATGACTTTTCATAAACTGAAAATTCATAAATTAAAGCCTTTAAAAACGATAAAATAAATACAACATTCACCCGGTCTCTAAAGATTTGGCATCAAAAGATAAGATTTAACAATTGGGATTAGAGAAAATACAATGGTTAACTAAAAAGTCGTATAACATTTGTTTTGACACCCAATCAACTACTTGATTGTTATTCTTAGAGTAAAAACAAAGAAAATATTACATAACTTTTTATAGTAATCAATTTCAATAAAACTATTACATAATCTCTGTCGCATTTAAAGTTTGGATTCACAACGGTTTGAATAACGTTGTTACAATCATTTTCCATGGTGATGATTCCTATCCGGTAATAGTTTGTCATTTTATACACAAAGACTACTCATATGTCATCCGCTTCCAGTGATCGCGCACTACAACTCCGAATTCTACTATCGTTCAAATATCCACGGTTATTCCTAACAATACAACCAACCACTACTAAACCAATAGTCATATTCCATGCAGCGTGACAATTGATTTTACGACCATTAAACCTTAACCTTAAATCTTTAAACTTAACCCTTAAACCTTAAATGTTAAATCTAAAACCTTAATCTTGACCTAAACCTTACCTCTTGTACACAACCTTGACCTTGACCTTAACAATAACCTTAATTTTGACCTTAACCTTAACTTTAACCTTAATCTTTAACCCTAAACCTTTAACCTAAAACTTTACACTTTAGACCTTAAACCGTAAACCTTGCATCTTAAACCTTAAACCTTAATCTTCATCTTCACCTTAACCTTAACATTAACCTTAAACTTAACCTTAACCATAAACTTTCTCTTTGACGATCAAAAAAAGAAAAAACTTAACCATAACTTTAAAATTGACTTTCACCCTGGAACATGTGTTCGAAATCCGTCAACGGTAAGCAGAATATTGTCGCCGTTCCTCAAATCGAACGATATATGTATGTTGATATATCGACATTTTGTAGACTTATGAGACGGAAGCACAAAAAAAATAACAATATTGAAAGGATTCAAGAAAAAGACATTTAGTAGTTATGAGCTATTACATATTCATGTCGTCTCAATTATTTGAGGTTTTTTTTATTACATAAGAGTATATTTTGGTTAATTGATCTATAGTTTATGTAGTTGTTTGTGCAAAATGCCTCCTACTTTTTTAGCTTGGTTGAATATTTTTCAGTTTATTTTATCTCAATAATTGTTTGTTTATTTTGTGTTAAATTTATTTTTCTATATTAATATTGTTAGAGTGCCTTCAGGCATGGGTTCATACATACAAATATATATATATCTTTGTAAATATACCATATCTGTAAACATCTACTAATAAAGGAGTACAAATGGTTGGTAGATTAGGCTTGAATGTAAAACCTATGGGTGCTATTGGTAAAGTAAGAAGTGTGATCTTCTATTGACTAAATAAGTATGGTTTTGGAGCATATGTAGGTGTAGACACAACTTGAAGGCTTCACGGGTGTGTAGATTGGTAGATAGTGAGTATATATTGTATACTCGTACTTGTGTGGTGTTACACAAATTAAAGGCTTCATGGGTGTGTATAGTGTCATATTGAGTATAGATTGCACACTTGGTTTACTCGTGTTGGTGACAACACAAGGGGTTTCTTTCAAATGTGATTTTAAAGAGGTTGTGAAGGTTTGTGCTCTCACCTTCAAGAGACACGTGAGATTCTAGTGGGGGAGCTTGAAAATCCTAAGCATGCATAGATCTTAGGTGGTACACTAACCCTACGAGAGCTAAACTACTCTAAATCGCGTGTGCATTTACTATTCCCTTATCTCTTTACTTCTGTACATGCATAGTGTTTGTTTAATTGCCTCAATACCTATCTTAAATTTCGGGCATAGATTTTTGGTTTTTTAGGACTTGTATAGTTTCCCCTTTGATTATTGACTAGTATTATTTAACTTAGTATATAAACTAAGTGTTTGATAGATTGTTTCACTTACATATCATAACGTGCCTCTAGCCAATCAATCTAAAATACTAAAAGATTGGATTTTTAGATAAAGTCGAATTGATCCAATTTGTGATAGATTATTTTAATGCTGCATTGGTCCTATTCACCCTCTTTTTAGTACCATTTATTGGGTTTTAGAGGTTTATGATGCATGATAGTGTCTGAAGCACATAGATGCCAGAATCACAATAGATGCCTAAAACACAATAAATGCATGAATCACAATAGATTCCTAAATCACAATAAATGCCTAAAGCATAGAGGTTCCTGAAACACAATAAGTGCATGAAGTACAAAATTGCCTGAAGAATTAATAGCTTTTGAAAGTGATCTACATACCTAAAGGATAAATGGCTCCTGAAGAACATAAATCGTTTGAATCACGATAGATAAATGTATGAGTATAAATAGTTCACAAAGTATTGAAGGATCTCGAAGAAAAAGAAATACCAAGAATATTAAAATGTATCCTAAAGAACAAAAAATGTCTCAACAACAAGAATGTATCATATTACAACTATATGAATGTGGAACACACCATTCAAACATATTGTAGTTATGATATTATTACTATTGATTTTCATTCGAATTTCTTAAAAACATCTTTTGTGTAAAATGAATCAGATAAACCTTTTCATGCGTGGTCTAATATCTTTTGAAGCTTTAATAGTTAATATATGTCAATTTAAATTATAAGATCTTTTGTATAAATGACTCTTAGTTTTGATCTTTAGTTAAGCATTCCCAGAAGGAAATCTTCTCAAGAAATTTCCATATACACAGAAAAAGCATTGCTTGGTGGAAAAGTATCATATCATGGTGCAATGGTTGTGTTAGTTTATTTGGTTGATACAATACAATTGCAATTTAATTGCATTAACATGTATTATAACATGGCATAGTGATCATGGACTAGTTCTTCACACGTATGATATTATATAATGATGACACTTTCCATCATGGAGATTAAAAAAGGAGATTAAAATAGACAATTCATGCCTCCTTCTAAGATCATGTTAATATTATTATTATTATCCATAAGGTCATACGAAACATATACGATTTGCATCTCTCATCCTCAAATATAGATCTACTTATTCACAAGTGCAATCCTACTACAATTTTGTGTATATCACATGGATCAGAGGTAGTTTGTTTGTGCCATGAATAAGTTATTTCACTAAAGGGTTTCTACATTGAATTCAATTAATGTTTGACAAATAGGTGAGAATATGATAGTATCATATGCCAAATCTATATTGTATACATCGTTTAATTGTGGACCAAAAAAATAAAATGTTGTTCAGAACGATTGTTGTCATAACCAGTCATAATTGGGAGGGGGGGGGAGGATAATATTTGTGCGTTATATTTTTTCCTTCACTGACATTTTTTCCAACTAGTATTTTCTAGTAAGGCTATAACAAGGAAGGGTAAATTAATATTTATCATAATTATAACAATATACTCATTTCCATATCAAGTTAATATTTATTATTGATATTGAACAAATATAATCAAGTGAAAATTCAACATATTTGTTCATAACTTTACCAACACCAACATTTGAGCTACAAAGATACAATTATATAATGCATTATCAATAATATTTAATGTCGAGGTTGAGAAAAAAATATTATTTGTACTTTTTTCCCTTCATGGCTTTTTTTAAACGAGTTTTGTTGGAAAGATTTCAACGAGGTACATTGAATGTGTGTTACCTTCCAAGAAATAATGTTCAATTTTTCCTTTATAAAATTTTGACCTAATGGGTTTTCTTTACAAACTTGTAATGAGATATATATATTTCAGTGGATGTTTAAAGGGTGAGGGTGTTATGAAATGTTTGTTATGTATATATCTCGATAAATTCACAACGTACAAATATGTATTTTAGTCTTTTATGATGAACCAGACAGTTGTACAACTACATACTTAGGTTTTACAGAATTTTAAACTATTAATTATGTAACTACTTATGAATCCTATATATCATAATGTAACCGATGAAATTTTATAGAGTTATAAAAAGATTTTATATTTATCGTTATATATTGATTTATAGTTTTTAATTTTATAACAATTAGTTATTTTGTTTTCTTTATCAAGAATCAGTCTTTATATACCACCCAATATACCACCTAGGATGTGACATGATTTGAGTGGAAGTAATCGTTAATCAAATCACGAAAATAAATAGATCGACAATTTAATTTCACTCAAATCATACCACATCATAGGTGGTATATATCATTACTCTTTTTTTGTTGTTACATAGGAGAGCCACTTTAGACTCAGAGTCATTGACTCGGTTCGAACCTGTACCACTAGATTGGATGACCAAGGCCTTGGCTAGTGAGCTAATCTCAAGTGGTTTTTACTTATTTTTAATAAGTGGACAAACATTATGAAAAAATAGAGTATCAAAAAAACATGCGGTGATCCAAATTGGATAAGACTTCCATCAAATATTAGATGATTCAGTATTCATATCATAATCATTAATAATAATAATAATAAGACACATGTCATTAAATTAATTAAGTAGTTATTACAATTAGTTTTTGTAAGTTTAAAACATGAGATATGTGTCATAATATGATTGTTTAAAATAAATTTGGACTAATATAGTCAGTCTCACGGATAGCATAATATAGAACATTCTTACCAATTTTGTGTCAAGATACAATTTATCGTATATAATATTATACTTGTCGAAAGCCCGTATAAATAACGAAATATTGACTGATTCCTCTAATGCAAACAGTTAAAGAGAGTTATGTCCTTTCGATTCTATGTACAATCAGTAAAATGTATACTCCAAGTATAATAACACATAACAAATATACATACCCATATGCTATACAAAAAGTAACTACTATACATGTGTTAATCCAAAGTAAAAATAGATATCAAATATAACATGTTTACACATGATAATTCTCGCTTAACACGTGGAAAATAATGCAATTAACCCAATGGCCAATCACTGACACCTTCATCCACTTCAAAACGTTTTAAAAACTATTCCCTCGTGACTATATTCTAAGTTAAAAGCACCATCTGTCTATGTATTAGGCAAACAACCAAAATATTCACATGTATTTCAAAACATAACAAAACATAACAAGGATTCCCCTATGTTATTCCAAAAATAGAAAATATTCTCGCTATCAATAGGTTATAAGATTGATATTGCTTTACCATCTGATAAATGACAAAGAAGCTTTTAAGATTGCTTTTGATCGAAGTACTCATTTGCCGGCTAGACATATGGTGTGGCCTAAGGTGTGATAAAATAATGATATAAATAAGTGCAAATACACACCCTAAACTAACACTGTACTGCAAGTATTACAGGACGTATGCAAGTTTTAATGATAAGAAGATTCGTTCCTCAGGGACTGACGAAAGTTAGAGAGAACTTATGCAAATTATCAAGTGCAGATATTAAAGATAGATAATAATACGCAAGTAGAAAGAAGAGAAAGATAGATATTTATTTGGTTTTTAATAAGAAAACTAAACTACTAAATTAAAGACAGAAAGTAAATAACAGAAAAGTAAAGAAGATAGTATGAACGATATAACTTAGGTTTTACTAGTATGCACTAATCCTTCTAATTCTATCCATGAATCTAGTTAATAAGGGAGAATATTAGCTCTTGGTATACTTAGTCAGGATTCTAAATTCCACTACCTTAGACCTTGAGAGCGACTAAGGGGGCAACGGCACAACCAAGAAGTGATTTAAAATAGGGTTATCAAACGCCACTAAGGCCCTAAGCAAATACTGCAATCTTGGTGATATGGTGGTTAAAAAAAAACCTTAATGACTATCTAGTTAGAAGTATGTTTTGTCAGAACTGCTATCGACACTAGACGTTATGTGGTGGTTCAATAGTTAAACACCCTTACAAGGTGACCATCTAACTACTATTAAGGTAATCCTATACTCGTGCACTAGCAAGGAAAACAGTCATTAAATCAAAACACATAATCAAATATAAGGGTAAGTAGCTAATATCAGATTAAAACATATAATTCCCAAAGAACTTAGATAGAAGAACTAGAATTCATAGTTTATACATTATGCAAAACCTAAGCTAAGAGAATTAGTTCATACAAAGAAAAGAAGAAGAAAGAATTACAAAATAAGAGGTTGAAGGAGACATAGTTGATGCACAGCTCCTTCCAGAATTCTTCTCTTGTGTTGCAGCTTCCTCTTGGCCTTAGGGTCTGGCCAAGGATGATTTAAGAGTGTTAAGAGGCTGTATTTATAGGTTAGAGGTTGACCTAATTCGTTTCTTGGAGATAACTTCAAGTAATGGGCTCCTGGCCCAACCCAAATTCGTAAGATAAACACTGCTGCGTTGTTTTGAGTGTATCTTCTTCATTATTGGTCGGATTTTGCTCTATAAGATACCAAAAGAATCGCAACAGAATTATCTAGGCCCGTTAGAAGGAAATTACCAAATTCGGCCTATTTCTTAGGTAAAAACGCCTATCTTTGGACGTGTACTGCAGAATCCCAGATTTAGGCAGCTTTTCCTTTTCCTATTTGAACTCAGTTTCCTTCTATCTCCAATTTCCATTCATATCTCTTTCCATAAGTTGTAATCTTTGACTTGGACTCTAATTAATCTCCATAATTATCTTTAAAGCTTCACACTAAATAAACAATTAAACCCAATATGCTCTAAAAATAATAATTCTACAAATCAAGACTCAAAATAGGAAAGTGCACTAAATTAATCTAAAATCAACCTATAAACTAATAAATAAGCCTAAAATGATGTCTCATGAGTGTATTTAACTATCACAAATGAGGAGACATCAAGACCCCCAACTCAAAGTTGTATCGTCCCGATACAATAAAAGTAAAGAACAGTAGGGTAGTCAAGAAGAAGAAGTAGGAGGAGATCAAGAATAGAACATAATGAATGATCCTAGAGCAAAATATCTAAAAAGTCTCATGTAGTAATTCTCAAGAAATAATGCACAAATATGCTTAATATACATGTAATCAACAATCCATAAATTCAAGTTAAGATTAATTTCGCAATGCCAGAAGGAGAGGATGATAACTTAGTTCAGGTTAATGGCTATAGGTTGTTCATAGGTCCCAAATACAGCATCCAATGGTCCACTTACCTACTACCTAATAGCTCAATTGTTTCTCCATCTAGTAGTTAGAAATCCTAAGGTCTTAGGTCATAACTTGGCTTAAGGACGGGTGTGGTATATTTGGATAATGAAAAGTGAGCTTTTGGCTCTCTCCTCACTAGCCATCAACGAATCGCCCTAGAGCTTGAGTTTTCACTCGAAGATGTTCTCACTCAACCCAATTTATTGATGCTTTTGATTTGCATCCCCAATTAATCCCAATTAAAACCTTTTGTGATGATATACAAATTCCACTTTGCCGGTCCGAATATATATTCTTTTCATATCAATTTTTTTCTTTTTGTATAGCTATGATTCTCTTTTTGATTTCGAAATATCACGCTATTTTTCATATATATATTCTTTCTTTTTATGCCCTTGTTGGCAAGTTTAGCTCGTAGCTTCTTTTTCATTCACTATTACCCCGGCAAAGGGTTACAATAATAACAATTCATCATTAATAAAATCACAAAGATAATACCCAAATCCCAAAGTTCCCTAATGATGAAACCCACCACCCCAAACTCAAGCTCTAAAACGAGTTGTCTCAGGTTTTGCGATTCGAGTGCGGGTTATATAGATAAGTCCTAAAACTAGGGTAAGGATTATAATGTGGTTAATAAAAGGCTTTAGAAAGGCTCAGAGGGGCTAAGACGGATAATAATAACAAATAACAGGGTGAGAAAGTATCAGAGGCTTCAAGTGTTTTATCATGAAAGAACTGCCTTATTCATTTTTCTAACTACCTGATTTTGTTACTTTTTCACTATTAGTTCATAGACAAGTGGGTTCTCAACTAATTTTAAACCTCACGTTCTACACACCAAATAACTATTCCTAAGTTTCAACGTGATTTCTTAGCATTGCTTGTTAACTTTTCTATCCTTTATTTCCTGTTTTCATACATGCATCTAAACATATTTGTAACATCTTTCAAAAACACACTACCTACTATCATTAACTTAATAAAATCATGCTCAAATAGGTACATTCAAAGATATTCTATGCCTAATTCAACCCAAAAAATTTTAAATTTTATGAAAAAAACAAAAAGGAAGATGAGGACAACGAATCCCCACCCCCAACTCAAAAATGAGCCGTGTCCCCACGACTCGAAAAAGACTCAAAAATAAAATTTAAAATTAGCATACATATTGCACATAAAGAAATGGTAGGGAAGAAAGAAAACATACTCTTCGAGGCTTTTACCTCGCCTAGACGATACTTGGATTAAATCTAATGTATCTTCTTCACCCATCTTCTTACTCGCTTTTCGATCAAGACACGTGATTATAGTAGGATATTGCATTATATAACGTCATGGGAGAGATCGAAAATTCGTATCACCTCCTCATAGATCAACTGTGCCACATCTTCTTCTTCTCCTCATAAAAGACAATTCACAAACAACCCAAAGCATTCCAAATCTCCATGAACCTTCATGTATTCACCTTCAACTTCTTCTTCAAATACTTTCTCATAAGAAAAAGGTAGTTCCTTTAATTGTTTCTTCGGAGAAGCTATCATGGCCATTGAAGCTTTCTCTTTTTCTTCGGGTGTAGGGTCTTTGATCTAGAGAGGTTGTGTTGTCTTCTTCACTAAAGATAGAACCTTTTTGCTCATTGAATCAACACAGCATGCTAACCTCTCTTCTCTTGACTTGTTTTACCCATTGAATTGGAACTAGGACTTGTCTCACTTGATTTCTTCTAATTAAATCCAATACCTTGATTTCTTCATCTCCCATACAGTAGATAATGTTCATGTTCTCTTAATCATCTCAATTGACCCCCAACTCAAAGCTTTAACCACTCTTGAAATTTGAAACGCTTGATTATTGGTTATACAAGCTTAAATTGGGTTGGCTTGATTTGATGATGATTCTCTATGTGGGTAAGATGGATTCTTCATGGATTGGCTTGGATTTAAGAAATTGTAGGATGAAATTCTGAAATTTAAGCTTTTGATTCTTGGATTCAAGGTGTTTTGGGATGATATAGGTGGTTGAATCTTCTTTGTAATGATGTGGAGAATGAATTGGATGTGTTTTCATGGTGATTGGGTAGTGTTTTGATGATTGGTGAAGGTTTTTATGAGCTCTAATGGAGTTGGGAGAGTTTTGGAGAGAAGAAAGAGGTTTAAGGTTTAATAAATTCGGAATAATAAGCTTTAGATCTTCATATAACCTTGAAACCCTTTCTTTTCTCTCTCTGGCGGCTCGTGCGGACTACCCCTGCGGACCATGGGGTGTACCGCGGGGTATACCGCGCCTCCTACGTCAAAAAACCCGTGGTAGGACCCCATGGCACGTGTTTGTGCGGTGCATGGCGCGGTATAGGGTCCGGTATACCGGACCCATCAGCTATTTTTTTTTTCGTTTCTGGATAAAACCCGCGGTAGCAACCCGTAGTACGGGTTTTTGACCACGCGGTGCACCGCGGCTGAGGTCCGGTGTACCGCACGTGGCAAAAACCTCCCCAACAGCTAGATCTCGAAAAGTTATGCAGTTTAGGCTCAAAAATCACCTGATTCCGATATCCGAGCGCAAAGATATGGCTTGCCGAAGTTTCTCTGTTCCGAAAACTTTGCTCGCTTCCCTAACTCGATTTCTCCAATACCTAATCATCAAAAACACTAATACCTTTCTCAAATATGCAATATCAACTAAAATTAACTAAACTAAATATAAATTAAAAACTAAAAACGTAAAAACATAAAAGAAATTACGGGTTGTCTCCCGTATAGCACTTTTGTTTAACGTCTTTCAAAGTTAGACGTGTTACCTCGATTAAGGATGACGAAATTTCCACCCTTTGCCTTTAATTCCCACGAACTTTTCAGCTCTATTCTTAATGATCATGGATGGTGCCATCCAAGATGTCGTGGGAATAGGTGGTAACTCAATTCCAAGTGTAGCATTACACTCCTCTGGTAATCCATTCATCTCGAATCTTCGTTTGTTAGAAAGAATGTCCTTCATGAATTTACCGTATTTTGACATTCTTGTGAGAGCTTCTACAAACGGGCTGCTGTTCTTTAATTTGTTCATCATGTCGACGAACTTCTTGAATTCCAGGTCATTGTCCTTTCTGACATGTGAAGGGAATGGTGGAGGAGGACATGTATTGGTTACCACTGGGCTCTCTTTCTTTTCTGGTGTCTTCTCTTGGACACTTTTTTGTTCAACTACCTCTTCGACCTCATCTTTTGTTGCTTCTTCCCCCCTCTGATCTGGAATAGGGACTGGTTCTGGTTCTGGTCTTGTTGGAGATAGTTGTTTTCCACTTTCTGATTCAACTGCATGACAAACTTTGTTTTCTGGAGCAGTAGTATCACTTTGGAGTTGCCTTTCTGCAGGGATTAGAGTTTCATTCATCCTTTGTGACATTCTCTGCAACTTCTCCATAAGCGCATTCTGCGAGTCTTGGGATTCTTGCTGGCGACTCTCTATATTATCAAGTGTTTGCATCAGTCGAGCCAAACTTGAACTCAAACTCGAAGGTTGTTTTTGTACGGTTTGCTGCATTGAATAAGGAAGTGGTTCTTGATAAGCTTCATTATAAATCGGCGCTTCTTGATAGATAGGTTGTGGAGGATAATAAGCTTGTGGTCGTGGTTGATAATAATCATCATGATAATGGTTATCATAATGACACGGCTGTTGATCTCCGACCCAATTGTAACTCTGTGGGGGTTGATAGTCAGCGTAATTTCCTTGAGATTGATAATAACCATCATGATAATGGTCTCTTTGATAAGGCATGAAGGAAATTGAGGCTGGATTGTTCATGCAACGTCCCCACGAGTGATCTCTTGCTCCACAACTAGGACATGAAGGTGATGTATGTACTAGATTCCTCTGAGCTAGTTCTCGTAATTCCTCAAGTTGTCGGCTCAACTCCTTGAGCCTTAGAGATTCCATCATGAATTAGCTTCTTCAGGATCTAATAACACGAAACCTTTATCTCCTAATAAATCTGCTTTCGCCTAAAAAAAAATCTGTAGAACAAAAACTAAAAAGAAAAGCGTAAAATAGAACTAACTAAAATATAAGCACAAGATAATTGCACAAGGACTAACGATGTAGTCCCCGGCAGCGGCGCCAAAAACTTGGTGTGGCCTAAGGTGTGATAAAATAATGATATAAATAAGTGCAAATACACACCCTAAACTAACACTGTACTGCAAGTATTACAGGACGTATGCAAGTTTTAATGATAAGAAGATTCGTTCCTCAGGGACTGACGAAAGTTAGAGAGAACTTATGCAAATTATCAAGTGCAGATATTAAAGATAGATAATAATACGCAAGTAGAAAGAAGAGAAAGATAGATATTTATTTGGTTTTTAATAAGAAAACTAAACTACTAAATTAAAGACAGAAAGTAAATAACAGAAAAGTAAAGAAGATAGTATGAACGATATAACTTAGGTTTTACTAGTATGCACTAATCCTTCTAATTCTATCCATGAATCTAGTTAATAAGGGAGAATATTAGCTCTTGGTATACTTAGTCAGGATTCTAAATTCCACTACCTTAGACCTTGAGAGCGACTAAGGGGGCAACGGCACAACCAAGAAGTGATTTAAAATACGGTTATCAAACGCCACTAAGGCCCTAAGCAAATACTGCAATCTTGGTGATATGGTGGTTAAAAAAAAACCTTAATGACTATCTAGTTAGAAGTATGTTTTGTCAGAACTGCTATCGACACTAGACGTTATGTGGTGGTTCAATAGTTAAACACCCTTACAAGGTGACCATCTAACTACTATTAAGGTAATCCTATACTCGTGCACTAGCAAGGAAAACAGTCATTAAATCAAAACACATAATCAAATATAAGGGTAAGTAGCTAATATCAGATTAAAACATATAATTCCCAAAGAACTTAGATAGAAGAACTAGAATTCATAGTTTATACATTATGCAAAACCTAAGCTAAGAGAATTAGTTCATACAAAGAAAAGAAGAAGAAAGAATTACAAAATAAGAGGTTGAAGGAGACATAGTTGATGCACAGCTCCTTCCAGAATTCTTCTCTTGTGTTGCAGCTTCCTCTTGGCCTTAGGGTCTGGCCAAGGATGATTTAAGAGTGTTAAGAGGCTGTATTTATAGGTTAGAGGTTGACCTAATTCGTTTCTTGGAGATAACTTCAAGTAATGGGCTCCTGGCCCAACCCAAATTCGTAAGATAAACACTGCTGCGTTGTTTTGAGTGTATCTTCTTCATTATTGGTCGGATTTTGCTCTATAAGATACCAAAAGAATCGCAACAGAATTATCTAGGCCCTTTAGAAGGAAATTACCAAATTCGGCCTATTTCTTAGGTAAAAATGCCTATCTTTGGACGTGTACTGCAGAATCCCAGATTTAGGCAGCTTTTCCTTTTCCTATTTGAACTCAGTTTCCTTCTATCTCCAATTTCCATTCATATCTCTTTCCATAAGTTGTAATCTTTGACTTGGACTCTAATTAATCTCCATAATTATCTTTAAAGCTTCACACTAAATAAACAATTAAACCCAATATGCTCTAAAAATAATAATTCTACAAATCAAGACTCAAAATAGGAAAGTGCACTAAATTAATCTAAAATCAACCTATAAACTAATAAATAAGCCTAAAATGATGTCTCATGAGTGTATTTAACTATCACAAATGAGGAGACATCAACATATTACTAACTTGATCTCTAGAGTGCCTGGATTTAGAAGGTACTAGAAGAGTGAGGGAAACCCAACTAGTTATATCCTACCTGAAAAATGATTATAGCTTATACTTAGCCAGTGATAAAACAATACATGTGTTGCTTGAATAACCGAGGGCTAATAATTTATGGATGGTTTTTGTATTTCATGTTAATTTTACAAGAGTCAATCAACTTCAATAAACCAAACAAATTCAAGAAAAAGTATACCACATAAATATTTGGGTATATATGTACCTTTCCCTATGGATAAAATACCTTATTCTACCACTAATTTACTAGATTCATTTTCTTAATTTTATCAGTTGAATTGAAAATCCTTATTTTAGTTTCCCCAACAGTTAGTCAAGTTCCAAAAAACATCAATACTAGTAAGAATATAATGTTTGCCACCCAAAATGATTTGTATCCACCTTCGTCTACTTTATTCGTGATTTTATTTGGGGGTCGTCTAGCAAAGGTAGGAAAATACACTGGTTATCGTGGTATATGATGTGTCGTCCTAAGAAGAATGGGGGCTTAGGACTCAGGAAGGTGAAAGATTATAATAGAGCGCTCTTAGAGAAGTTAGGTTGGAGAGTATTGAATAATGACCCAGCATTGAGGGTTAAGGTAATGACGCACAAATATTTCAGAAATGGATTTATGGAGAGGGTCATGAACCGGCAGATTCAAGAATTTGCAAAAACATAATGGTGGGGAAGGAGGTGTTAGAAAGGGGAGTGAGTAAAGAGGAGAATGGAGATGAGGAGGTGTATATTGGAATTTGACACCGTTTGGAATCTTCTCGGTTAAAACGGGTTATAACAACTTAACTATGATGGAAGAATATGTGGGCTTTAAGTGGGAGCTAATTTGGTCACTGAAGTGTCCGCAAAGGGTCAAATTCCTATTATGGAGGGCGGTGTGGCACCGTTTCCCAACTAAGAAGAATTTGGAGCTAAGAGGAGTACTGGAGGATCCTGTATGCGGAAGTTGTGGAGAGGAGCTAGAAACAACAAGTCATATCTTCCTTAGTTGTAATTTTTATGCTAAGCTTTTGTATGAGTGTACTGCAAGTTTATTGGGAAAAAGGGGACAGGTACAGCTGCACCACCAGCAGGCGCGTGGAGGCGGTGATAGGTTCGGGGCAGCTGGTGGCGGGAGTGGACAGGAGCTCGGGAGGGGGCTGGAGTTGGCGGGGCAGAGCTTGGAGAGGTAGGACCTGGACATGGAGTTTGGGAGGGTAACGCAACAGCCTTTGGGACGTGAGCAGCAGCAGGAGGGGAGTCAGAATCAGGGGCAGAGTGGACGAAAAGCTTGGGGAATTTCGATACAGCAACAGCCTGAAAATCGAGAACAGCAGCAGCTGGGGAGTGAAATCTGTTCGACAGCTTCACAGCGGTCTGTTCTTGGCAGCAGCTCCGCAAGCGTGGAGGGGACTTGGAGGGATCAGACAACACATCAAGATGGAGCAGATATTGTGCAACGATGGACTGATGTGCTGTCAAATAAGTCTATAGTTCATGAGGTGGAAGTGAGAGTCATAGTAGCAGCAATGACATGGAAAATATGGGTGTACATGAACTCTTTGTTATTCGATTTTTCAGCAGGGACTAAAACGCAAAGTGAATTAAAAGCTAATGTTTTGACCTCTGTTAATGACTATGTGTGTGCGTGGGGTAAAGAACGAGATGGTGGGTTGGTTATATCATCTAATTGCATTCTTGTTAGTTGGGTTAGACCGGATTTTGGAGTGAAGTTAAACGTGGATGGAGCCTTTGATTCGGTAAATAAAGTAGGAGGTGTAGGGGGTGTGTTCCGGAATAATCGAGGAGAGTATGTAGATGGGTTTGCGGGGAAGTGCGTTGCGCACAACCCGTTTGAAGCGGAGGTTCTTGCGTTACATTTTGGCCTAGAACAAGCACAAAGGCGTGGATATAGAGCGCTAGTGATTGAGGTAGACTCGAGTGAATTGTATGCGCTAGTGAAGGGCGGTACGAATTCAAGAGCTTTCTCAGGCACTATTATGCAGAAATGTTGAGATATATTGACAAGGTGTACACAGTTTGTGTTGGTCTGGAACTACAGGGAAGCGAATAGGTGCGCGGATTGGATGGCTAAGTTTGGAATAAAGTGCGAAGAAGGTCCGTTCCTGTATCGGGATCCACCGGATGGCCTATGGCGACTCTTGACGAGAGATCACTATGGTTGGGCAATCCCTAGACTAACGCTAGATAGATAATAAGTTATTCGGAAGTTTACTTCCCGGTCTTTTATAGGCCTCTCTTGTAACGAAAAAAAAAGAATCCATAATTAGTAAATGACATTTAAATGGTGAAATGTATTAAAAATTTGAATTAACAATTGACAATAAAAAACCCAACTGGTGTTAGCCCTAGAATTTTTCAGACATTTATCAAGAGAATTGTAAGCAGAAAATTCTGATCAAAGTCGAGGTTAAAAGTAGATAGTGCAAAGTGTAAAAAAACCCAATAACTCCACATCTTTTCAGTCTAAATGATACCCTGTGATTAACAAAGAATTCATAATATTTTGAATCTTAAAATCGCATAAACTCACATTGCAGTTAAACAAAAAATTTAAATCTATAAATTCTAAAAAATTGGAAAAGTGATGAGAGTAGGTTGAAATTAAATATAATTTTAAAAAATGGTTAAAAAACAGAGACATCTATTCTTGATGATGACATATCATGTTGATGATCGTGGAAGTGGAGAATGGTTTCGTGGGTCAGCGATTATCAGGAGAGCGGATGGTTGGAGTGTGTTTTTTTCTTTCTAAAAGTTGGGTATGGGTGTGGTTAGCGGGAAAATATGAGTATGAGGTTTTATTTTTCACTATTTTGCAACGTTTTGGTTATATATTTTGAAAAAAGGTTTTGGTTGTATACGTTTACTTTTAACTTAAAAATTTATTATTTTATTTCTTAAATTTTAATTGAATATATTGTAATAGTTTATTATTTTTGTTGGTGGATAGGGTTGTAAACGAGGCGAGACCAGCCGAATACTAGATGTACATGCTTATTTGTTTAATTTCTCGAGCCAAGTCGAGCCGAGCTCAAATTTGAACGAGTCGGGCCGAGCTGAGCTCAAATTTAAACGAGTCGAGCCCGAGCTTCCAATGATCCAAATCAGAAACGTTAAAATTTGTTTGTTTAACTTATAAAACAATCTTTTTTAGAGTCAAGTACGAGTTGCTCATGAACAATTTGTTTTTTATGGTTGAAATTGGACTTTCATGAGTGTGTGGTATAAAAATATGAAACATAACAGTAATAAAAAAATAAATGTCAAAAGAAATTAAAAATATTCAATTTGATAGTGAAGGTTTAATAATATATTTATGAGTAGATAATATATTAATTTATAATTCATAATTTTAAACGATCTCACGAGCCGAGTTCGAGCAGGCTCGTTTATTTATCGAGTTTAAAATGGAGATTGGGCTTGTTTATATTCGAGCCGATCTCAAACGAGTTTTTCTCCGAGCCGAGCTCGAGTTGCTCGCGCGCGACTTGGTTCATTTACAGCCCTGTTGGTGGATATTATATAAATTTGTCTTGTTTGATATTTTTTTGAAGACGGGTTACTAAGAATTGTCAGGAAATTAGTTTTTTGTAGACACGTTATTAAAATCGTCAAGAAATTGGTTTAAATAACGATGACTGAAATGCCATAGAAAAGTGAAAGTCCATTCATTTTAAATAACATTCTAAATAATTGTAATAAAAAAATCATCATCGTATGTGTATTTTTCTAGCAATGAGTTTTTATAATATTTCAATATTACTAACAAAGGTGGTACGTCTATCTTCTCGTCTAGTCTCGTTGCTCATGTTTGGTATAGTATCGCGGTGGATAGGTTGATCTTCTATAATTAGGTTTACCTATTGTTTGTATTGTATGTGTTGTAATTTTCCTATCAATATAAATCCTCAAATCCCACAACTCAATAACCACAAACACAAGAAATTAAAGCGAGAAAGTAAGAACACAGATTTTATCGTGGTTCAGTCCAAATCAGACCTACATCCACGTTGAGCTCCGATGAGAGGTGCTCGGCTACTAGAAAACACAAGAGATACAATATTTCAGTTCACCTTACAATACAAAACCACACAATCGAATGAATACCACTTCTAATCTAACTCTCGAACCCTAAACAGACGAATAAGGCTATCTAGTGATTAATCAAGATGATTATCACAAATTACACGAGATGTTACTATCAAGAAGCTATCTAATCGATTACAAGAAGAATCAGAGGTTGATCTTCTACAAAACTAGGGTTTAGTGTATTAGAAACGAGAGAGAACGCGGAAGATGAGAGAGTAAGGGTTATGACTTCGGTCAACCCACTTTCCCTTATATAAGAGACAAAGATCACGAGCGAATGTGAGCCATCCGATGGTAATAAGATCAAGCGCACGAGATCAAGCCACGTCAATGCCACATCAATAAGTAATCAGCCTATTAAAACATAACACTTCACATAATATATATATCCACATATATATATATATTCTTCAATCTCCACCTTGAAGTGTTACTCCTCCACCTTCACCTGAAACTGCACCTCAAGGATTTCTAGCCAGCCTAAGCCATCTCTATCATCATCTCAGCTCAAACCACCTGCAAAAATATCAACAAATAGAAAGCAAATCCAAGCAATGCTTGAACTTGACATTAGTAACAATTTTAGTACCAAAATCAGCAGGATTATCCTCAGTAGCCACTTTCAACAACTTAACTTCACCACTAGCCAGTATATCTCTTATATAATGATACTTAACATCAATATGTTTGGTCCTTTCATGATATACTGGGTTTTTACTCAATTGAATTGCACTTTGACTGTCAGAGAATATAGTAGCCTTACCTTTCACAATACATGCTTCAGATAACAGATTTTGAAGCCAAATTGCTTCTTTAGAAGCATCAGTTATAGCCACATATTCAGCCTCAGTAGTGGACAAAGCCACTAAGGGTTGAAGTTGAGACTTCCAAGAAATACAATTACCTCCAAGAGTGAAACAGTAAGAGGTAGTAGACTTTCTTGAGTCTCTATCTCCAGCAAAATCTGAATCTACATATCCAACTAACTCAAAAGGTATATTATGATTTCCATAACACAGTCCAACACTCAAAGTACTACCAACATATGCAAGAACATGTTTAAGAGCACACCAATGATCCCAACCAGGATTTGACATGTACCTGCTCAATAAAGATATAGCAAAGGACAAATCTGGTCTAGTACTAATCATGGCATACATTAGGGACCCTATAACATTAGCATATGGGACATTATCCATTTTAAGAATATCAGACTGAGACTTGGGGCACAAATGTTTAGATAAAACAAAATGACCAGCCAAAGGAGTCATAACAGTTTTGCAATTCAAGCTACCAAATTTTGAAATTACTTTTCTCAAATAAGGTTCCTGGTGAAGCTTAATCATGCATTTATCTCTATCTCTATCAATCATCATCCCTAAGATTTTCTTAGCATTTCCAAGATCTTTCATATCAAATTCCTTACTAAGTTTACTCTTTAACTCAGATATATACTTAAGGGACTTAGAAATAATGAGCATATCATCAACATAGAGTAAAACATATACATGATGATCAGTTTTAACAGATAGATACAAGCAAGCATCATAATCAGATCTTACATAGTCACATTTAAGCATAAATGAGTCAAACTTTTTATACCATTGTCTAGGGGACTGTTTTAAACCATAAAGGGATTTTTTCAGTAAGCATACATGATCAGGCAATTTAGGGTCAATAAAACCCTCAGGTTGTCTCATGAAAATTGTTTCATCTAAGTCACCATGCAAAAAAGCAGTCTTAACATCTAATTGCTCAATCTCAAGGTTATAACAAGCAGCAAAAGCTAACATAGCCCTAATAGTCTTAAACTTAACCACAGGAGAGAAAATTTCATTGAAATCAATACCTTCCCTTTGAGTATAGCCTTTTGCCACCAATCTAGCTTTATACCTTGGAGGGTCAGTCTCAGAGATGCCTTCTTTGAGCTTAAACAACCACCTACACTCCACCACTTTTTGTTTCTGAGGTAGTTCAGTGAGAACCCAGGTGTTGTTATCATGTAGTGATTTAATCTCTTCCTTCATAGCCTTTTCCCACTGTATCCTATCCTCTGCCTCCATAGCATCCATATAGGATGTTGGTTCAGAGTTTGTGACCTCAACTGAAGCATTCAAGGCTGTATATACAAGGTCAGCATATGAGTATCTTGAAGGAGCTCTGGTTTCCCTTCTAGTCCTATCTCTGGTGAGTTGATAGTTCTGAAGTTGCCCTGTTGAAGACTCAGAAGGATGTTCCTCACCCTCATTGTCCTCAGTAGCTTCAGCTTCATCATGGGGAGGGCTTGGTGCATCTCCATGATCATCAACTGGACTGGAAGACTCAGACTCCACCTCTTTCTCTATTCCCACCACTTGTTGAGGTTGTGCAGGTTCAGGTAAGTCATCATCACCTGTACCTGTACCATTTTTGAAAGGAAATGTTAGTTCATCAAAAATCACATCTCTACTAACAATAACTTTGAAACCCCTACTGTCTTTTTCCCACAGTCTATAACCCTTTACACCATGTTGGTTTTGATAACCCAACATTATGCATTTGATAGACCTAGGGTCTAACTTACCCTCCTTTGTGTGTGCATAAGCTGCACACCCAAAGGGTTTAAGAAATGATAGGTTTGGCTTTTGCCCCTTCCAAATTTCCATAGGAGTCTTAAGTCCTATGGACCTGTTTGGACTCCTATTAACAAGATATGTGGCTGTGTAAAGAGCTTCTCCCCAAAATTCTTTGGGTAAGCCTGAGGTGAAGAGCATACATCTGACTTTCTCAAGGAGTGTCCTGTTCATCCTCTCAGCTACACCATTTTGTTGTGGTGTATGCCTGACTGTCCTGTGTCTCAAAATTCCATTAGTCTTACAATAAGAATCAAACTCAGTGTTACAAAATTCAAGACCATTATCAGTTCTCAAAACTTTTAAGGTTAAACCAGTTTGATTTTCTTCCAAACACTTCCATTCTTTGATTTTTTGAAAAGTTTCATCTTTAGTTTTAAGTAAGAAGGTCCAGACCCTCCTACTAAAGTCATCAACTAAAGAAAGGAAGTATTTGAAATTACCATGAGCATCATACCTCTCAGGACCCCAAAGGTCTGCATGAACATATTCAAGACAAGCCTTGGAAGTATGAGTTCCAGGCTTGAAACTTACCCTATGTTGTTTACCCAACACACAAGTCTCACAGAAGGGAAGGTCCCCAACTGTGTCTTTTCCAAGCATACCTTGTTTGCTAAGGACACTGAGTCCTTGTTGACTCATATGCCCTAGCCTTAAATGACACTTTTCAGTGGTAGCCTGAGATGAAGCATTAGTAACAGAATTCACAGAACCAATTATATGAGTACCATCAAGAACATATAAACCAGCATGTTTAACACCAGATAAAAGCAATTTGCCATTCTTATAAACATGAATAACACCTTTAGAAACATTGGAAACACAACCAAGATCATCTAAAGCACCCAAAGAAATTAAATTTCTTTTCAAATCAGGAATATATCTCACATTAGTCAATTCAATACATTTCCCAGAACCCATTCTCAATTTAATCTTCCCAATACCTTTAACCTCACAAGTGTTGTTATTCCCCATATATACAGTTTCATTGTTCACATAAGACAAGTCATGAAATAATTCAAGTATGGGACACATGTGAAAGGTACAACCAGAATCAAGTATCCAACTAGCATGCTCAGACAAATTACTCACATTCAGGACTTCAAGTACATCATCAGTAGTCTTAGGCATACTAGCTATATTAGATTCATTATTATTCAACTTGTTTTTCAACTTATAGCAATTTTTCTTTAAGTGTCCAGCTTTCCCACAATGAAAACACTTCCTAGTTTCTTTATTCTTAGAACTAGTGGTTTTCTTTCCTTTCTTATTCTTAGCTAAGTCAAGTGATTGAGTAGTATCTGTTCTAGGGTTAACATACATGTTAATTCCAGTTCTTTTAAGGGACTTTAATTCATTTTCTCGGGTCTTAAGAGCAGTAACAACTTGATCATAAGTAGGGACAGTACTAGCATATTGAAACACATCTTTCACAACTTGAAAAGATTCAGGTATAGCATTCAAAAGGATCATACATTTACTAGTGTCATCTAAGGCCATAGTGGTTCCTTTCAGAACAAGGGACATCTTAGTAAATTCATCTAAATTCTCATCAATAGATTTAGAAACATCCATTTTATAATTAAACAAAGAACCTTTCAAGAAAGCAAGATTAGGAACAGATTTAGAGGCATAGAGAGTTTCGAGTTTACCCCACAGCTCAAGAGCTGTATCAGCACCATCAACCTGTCGAATGACAGAGTCAGAAAGATTCAAGAAGAGGATATTATACGCTTCTTCTTTGATTTGTGCTTCTTTGTCAAGTTCTCCTTCACGCCACTCTTTAATGTCCTCAATAAGAGCACTTCCCACTTTATGATGGGAGAGTAGAACCTTCATCTTTTTCTGCCAAACACCGAAATCCATCTTACCATCGAACACGGACATATCAATTCGTGTAGAGGTAGTCATTGTATGAATTAAACAAGAACGGAGAGAGATCGTAATAAAAACCCTCGAGATGAAATTAGGCGGAACCCTAATTTTCCAAGAACACCGATTTGAAACCTTAATCTGATAGCCCAAGATTAATAATCAAGCTCTGATACCACTGTTGTAATTTTCCTATCAATATAAATCCTCAAATCCCACAACTCAATAACCACAAACACAAGAAATTAAAGCGAGAAAGTAAGAACACAGATTTTATCGTGGTTCAGTCCAAATCAGACCTACATCCACGTTGAGCTCCGATGAGAGGTGCTCGGCTACTAGAAAACACAAGAGATACAATATTTCAGTTCACCTTACAATACAAAACCACACAATCGAATGAATACCACTTCTAATCTAACTCTCGAACCCTAAACAGACGAATAAGGCTATCTAGTGATTAATCAAGATGATTATCACAAATTACACGAGATGTTACTATCAAGAAGCTATCTAATCGATTACAAGAAGAATCAGAGGTTGATCTTCTACAAAACTAGGGTTTAGTGTATTAGAAACGAGAGAGAACGCGGAAGATGAGAGAGTAAGGGTTATGACTTCGGTCAACCCACTTTCCCTTATATAAGAGACAAAGATCACGAGCGAATGTGAGCCATCCGATGGTAATAAGATCAAGCGCACGAGATCAAGCCACGTCAATGCCACATCAATAAGTAATCAGCCTATTAAAACATAACACTTCACATAATATATATATCCACATATATATATATATTCTTCAGTATGTTTTCGTTAGTTTAATTTAATAATTTTTTTTGACAAAAAATAGATAAATTGATATTAAACTAACAAAAACATACAATAATGTCAATAGAAACTATGATAGAAACTATATTATAGAAAATCAACCTATTCTCTGTAGTACCTTATCAAATTTATGTACCAAAACTGGACATGAAGAGGAACGCACTACCCAATCATCAAACAACAATTTATGCATGTGATATTTGACAACTCACTCAGGCAGAATTTTAAGATTACTCTAGATGCGAGAGAATACACTATTAGTTTTTCTAATCAGAATTGTAATATATTGAACAAAATCACTAGTTTACTATCTGAAAAAATAAGTCTAATTATTAAGTAGTTTATCTTTTTTTTGTTAAATAAAAATGGTAAAATTAATTATACATTTGGTTCAAAAAGTTAAAAACACCGAAAACTGAAAAATCACTTTATTGGTCAAGATTAAGTAGTTTTTATCAAAGATTTACATTTAAACAAAAAAAATCCAATGATTCATAATCATTCTTCAAGATGACCCTAACACCCGAATAAGATCTTACTAAGTGAACAACATTGCTAATTTCCACCGTTTCTGCTTCTACTCGAGAAACCGCCACAAAACTCCATATAGTGACATTCACCAGGTTCCCTTATTCATCCTACATTGTAAGTAACATTCATAATTTATAAAATATAATTACCATTTAATTTTGCTTAGTTGTTAATTCTAGGTCTATCGTCTAATTCTCAGAAATTTTTGACGACACAATCATGATATAGTTTTGGGTTTATTTTTTAAAATTAAAATATTTAATTTTTAATTATGACATTTTATATTTTTTTAATTTTTTTAATCAAAAAACTAATCAAAACTTTAAATTTTGCAAAAAAAAAGATTTTTTTCCAAGCTAAAGCAAAATAAAAAAAGAAATATAACAAAATGAAAATATTTATATTAGTATACATTTTTTTTTTGGACAACGAAAAAGGTACACTATAGTCTAGTAGTAGCTAGCCAATTCCAAGCCGAGAAAATTGGGGCACTAATATTTGATGCTTCTATTCGAAAGCGGTTCTCTGTCTAGATGAATGCGCAGTACAGTCCGTCATTACGTTGAGTCTTCGTGGTAAGTGCTTGAAGAACATGTTTCAGCTATCCTTCTGATCTGCTTGATGAACGGCTTGATTTTCCATCTCGCAGTTGGCGGCGACTTGATACCTTGAATAATATCAAGGTTGTCCGAGCAAATGAAAGTTTTCTTTCCAGTATCCTATAGACTGATTTTGACAGATTCGAGTACCGCCATCGCTTCCCCTTTGGTAGCTGAATCTGCCTAATTGTTTTGGAAAAATGATTTTGGTGCCTGATTATGTGTCCCGTTTGACGATATCAATTACACTGTGCTCCGCCTTGGTTTTAAACGATACGTCGTACGTACAAAATTGTTTGGATGCCAATTAACTTATTGGGTGTTAGTATACGTATAAGAATAAGATTTTTTGTCTAAAGTATAAATTAGTAACATAGAAAAAAATTGCTTCAATGGTTATGGTTAAAGTAATTCGTTGTTATCCAAAGACATTTGAATAGAATCTTACCAGACCATCCAAAAGTGGTTCTTAGATGTATTTTTTTTTTTTTAAATGTTTTTTTTTTTAATATGTTTTTTTTTTATCATAAAAATTAAAATTTGCCATATACACAGTCGTAGAAACTACTAGAGATTCTGTCCAAAAAATAAGGACTACTAGAAATTTTCTCTAGCTGTGAACCTTGGAAGGTTTCTTCCACTTTGCAGTTTTACCGGCTCTATGAAGCAATTTTTGACCATGAAACTTTAACAAATAGTAAAAACTAACGAAAATTAACGCTTGAAACATAAGTTCAAATCCCAAACAAACAAGTGTTTGATCATTGCAACAGGTTATAGTTTTAACCACACAAACATTTACGATTTTTACGTTCAAACAGAAAACAATGTAAGATTTTATTTTCTCTCTCCTTTCTTTAACTTATAAATAAGAAGAAAATTGATTTGGTATAGCACCACCTTCAATAAAGTTAGCACAATGGAGATGATAAACAGACAAACGTCAATTGTCATCCTCCTTATATGTGCTTCGCTAGTTGCAATCGTTCATGCACATGATGCAACATGCACATGTCCAAAAACTGCCGCACAAAGCAGTTATGAGGACAAACTAAGAAGATTAAGAAGACACCAGGAAGCTAATAATGCACTCGTGCAAAAACTAGTTTCACCAACTGCAGCTCCAGTTGTACCTGCAGCTCCAGTTGTACCTGCAACTCCAGTTGTACCTGTACCAGCTGTACAATCATCAGGAGGCAACAAGTGGTGTGTTCCCAAACTCGGAAGAAAGAAAACAGCATTGATGAAAATCATTGTCGATGGATGCAAACTTCCAGGTATTGATTGCAGCCCACTTGACGAACTTCACGGAGCTTGTCACCATCCCAACAACCCTCACAAACATGCTTCCTTTGTCATGAACGCTATCTACCGATCCAAGGGAAAGGTTGACTCAGCTTGTGATTTTGGTGGAATTGGTAAAATTACTACCGAGGATCCAAGTAAGTAGTTAATTATGTTTTACTTTAATTGAATTCTAATTTTTTGTTATTCTATATATTTGTTTGATAGTCAATGTATTTGGCAAATAACTATTTTTTACCTTTGTATTATTCAGGTCACGATACATGCGTCATTCCCGGTAATTAATTTGTTACGAGACAACAATAAAGAAAAAAATGGGTTTAATCTTCAAGAGGATATGCAGAATAATATTATTTACTCGGCCTGAGTCTTCTTAATCTGATATAATGTTGTTATTTTCTCTGTTCATTCAAATTTATGTATTTACAGAGAAATGAATGTTGTATTTGTGATTATTATGCATAGAACAATGCAAATAAAATCTATTTATGGTCTAATAACTTTTTTATGTCTCCTTTCATATATGTTTTTTTATTCTCTTATAATTAAACTCACACCAAGTTTACATATCGAAAAATGATATGTGAATCTTCTTCTGATTGAACTATTTGAATGAATCAACATCGATCGTTCTCCATTAAAACATCAGCTATCTTCCTAAAAGGTCTCATAATTAATAACAAGTGACCTTTTTCATCCTTCACTTTGCATGGATTGCTTAAGAATTGGATCAGAACTTATTCTCTTGCATATCTAATTATCATCTCTCTTGGTTGATCTCTTCAAATGAGTTGTGAAGGTTGATTTATATAGAAACTAAACCAGACAAACTCATGAAGATGCCATTAAATAAAATCATTATAGGAATTAAGACAAGGAGTTGCAAAAATTCAATACCATACATAAAATGGGGGTTACAAACCTTGAAATACTAGGTATTAATGTTTAATGGTTACAAACCATTAGATAAGAGAATTCAAGTGGCGATTACAAAACTCATGACTTTGATGTCATTTATCTAACAATCCCTCACAAATGACTAACAAAGGAAAAGAAGAAGAAAATGTGAACTCTTGGGCAAGAAATAAGTTAAATTGTACTTAAACATTGATATCCAATCAACAAGAATTGGGTTGATAAATAGGGAAATGAGGTAACAATCAGATCCATTCACTAAATACTTTCTTCAGCTGTGACCCCACAACATATATTTAACTGAGTTTTAAGCAAATACTTTTGATTTGTCTTTTCACACGTTTAGAAAGATCATGCATATACCTTGGTTTACATGAATTTTTTACAGAATCCATCTCGTGTTTCTTATAAAGGTGACCTACCTTTACATTTATATTAGTGATTTCTCAAAAGCGTCTACCCATAATAGACTACCTTTCTTAAATTTTGAACCATTAAGAGTTGTGAAACTCAATCTCAGTCTATGTCGGTAAATTCATCAAATTCGTTCACTAGGATCTCCTTCTTAGACTATGAATATATCAAGTGTAAAGCTCCGCCTTAATCTATTCATCAAAGCTGTTCACTAGGATTGTCCTCTAATTAGGCTATGAAAATTTTAAGTGTAAGATTCAACCTTAATGTATTCTTCAATTCCGTTCAATAGGACTCTATGAATTTATTAAGTTTAAGACTCAACTTTAATGTAATCGTCAAGTCTATTCACTAGGACCCTCACTCAGGCTATAAATTTATTAAGTGCAAGACTCAACTTTAAATGTATATATAAAGTCCGTTCACTAGGACCTCCCACCCAGACTATAAATTTATTGAGTGTATGACTCAACCTTGATTTATTCGGTAAATTCTTCAAGTCCATTTTCACTAGAACCGCTTACTTAGGATATGAATTTATTATGAGTATAACTCAACCTTGATCCTTATCGATACATTTATCAATCCATTTTCCGTAGGATTGCTTACTTAGACTATGAACTTATTTAAGAGTATAAATCATCCTTACTCATCACTACAATGCAAGGTAGGGATAAGAATGTAGCGCATTGCAACATTTCTCATTCAGTCAATGAGATTTAGCCCCATCCATCTTGACCTATCTAGGACCATTGTCCTAGGTAAGCCCTTTTATTTGGGCAAAACCTCAAATTACTTAGTCTAGTCTTGGATTTCTTTTGAAGCATTAGGTTTCAATTTTACTTTAAAAATTCTAGTTAGTAGTTGATTTACTACCCATATGCAAATTTATCAAATTTTAGGTATGATTTGACATAGTAGATTTAGTTTCACTATTAGGGATTTCTTACCAAAATCTGGCACTTACTGATTGCATAATCTAACCAATCATTTTAGGAGCTTCCTAAACAAGGGATCATGCTACTATATCACACTTAGCAAATCTATGGAAAGTCTTTGGTGATGAGGAGAGTGATAAAGTCTGTTCTATAAGTGGAATCTATCCTACACCTCTTACTCTTTATGGATTCATTATCAGGTATAAAATTAGAAATAAGGGAGGGTAGAAGGTATATTATCTTTAGCATGCTTACCAGTGTTTATTAGGTAGTTATTACTAGCATATAATAACATCCAAAGAAGTATTATCAATTGAAGTAAACATATTCTCAAATATATTTAAGCGTCTCCAAATTCACATATACAACTTATCACGTAAGAGTAAAAATCTATATGCATCATATATAATCTATTGTTTTGATGTTGAATTTTAGAAAGTCGAGGTAACTAACCATGGCCATACACCCTCACATTCTTAATAATTTTATTTTAGGTAAAATACCTTTTCATAATTCAAGGGTTTCAACTAGAATCATGTGGGTTATCCTGTTAACCACATGACAAACTGATAAGCCCTCTTCCCCCCATATATGGGCAACATCGAATGTGTTAACATATGATTGTCTATATTTTTGATAGATTAATCTAGTAACGAGACAACATTTTAGGTTCATTATGCGCTTAGTTGAGGAATTTTCCCCATTATTTGATAGTTTCTCGTTTCTTGTTTAGTTTTAGGGAATTGTTAATTTTAGAGATATTTGTATGTAATTTATGTGTTGAGTGAGAAGCTCTTAGTTACATGGATGATATTATATATTCCAAAATATGAATAAGAAGTCTAGAAAAGAAGATCAAACCCAAAGTAGAAAGTTATAGGAAAAAAGACGTTTTTAGAAAGTGCAAGAGCTACCGGCCAAATTTAGAAAGTAAATTGTTAGAGGTTCCATGCGATATTGACAAGGAATATGGAGGATACATTTGATATCCAACTATGATTTTGAGTAAGGAACGCGTTGACTCTTAAGGTTTGTGATATGGAGCTAAAACAAAGAAGTTATTAATGTTGTAGCAGGCGTGACTCGGACCAGACTACTCTTGGAAGAATATGTATTTGGACTGTGTATGATCATTTAAATGAAGCCTATGACCTGTAAAAACGTCCTTGAACCTATAAATATCAGAAGTTAACATTGAAAATAGGTCCTTTCTTAGTTTTTATTCAGAACTTTGGCCATAGAAAGGAGCAAGTCGATAGAGGAGGAAGCAACAAAAGCTGGACATCACAACAACAATTCTGCATCCTTCCACCACTACCATTAGGGTAATTAGCTTTATATTTTGTCTTAACCATGTTTCTAAGATTTTTACTTTATATTTTTTTATTAATTATGCACTAAACTTCCCATAACTTGGATTTGCCATATGTATAATCCTTGACTTGTATTTTGCTATTTTATATTATTTGGGAATTCATTTTAATCGAGTTGAGAATTTAATTTAAAATTGTATTTTATGAATTATTTTGATTGAACTTTCTAGAGCCTGTACACATCTACATTTACCTAAGTCCATAAACTGTCACCTTACATGAGGGTTTAGTGACGACAACGGTTCATAATCGTCTAGTGTGCGGTAGTGATCTTTACGGGTTTTCCTAACTAGATAGCCACTAGGGTTAGAATTAATCATCGATCATTGTGTTGGGTTCCATTATTCAAGTACCCAAGTAGTGTTGAGGTTTTCTATTAAGCTACCGTGACGGAATTTAGAAGGATTATAGAATCCTAACTACTTTTATTAGATCAATTTGCCCTTGTAATTAGAATAAAGATTCAGTAAGACAAGTGCATACTAGCAACCCTAAGCTATATTTTCCCGCGTTCTTAGTAATTTTATTTATTTCATTCTTGGTTCTAATTGAAAAAACTATTCATCTTTATTTCGGTCTTTTAATATTAACAATTAAAATCATTTACGCTATTATTGAACATGAGTTTGAAGCTAACTACCTAAATTCTTGATAACGATACTCATTTTACTTACTTATTACTTGGAAGGATATGTACACTTAAGAAGAGTTATTTTTTGTTCTCTAGGTGTATGAGTTTTCTATTTGTATTATTATTTTATCACACCCACGGGTCGACAAAGTTTTTCGCGCCGCTGCCGAGGATTTATTAGTTAGATATTGTGTTTTGCTTAGTATAGAAGTTTTTATTTGTTCTCAAGTTTAGGCTTGTTTTTCTTTTGTTTCTTTTCATGTTCTTTAGTTTTGTTGTATGCTCTCGGACCCCGAGACATTACTTCAATCTTAGAGAAGGCGTGAAAGAGAGTGAAAGAGGAACGAGGCGGATGAAGAGGGTGGTGGAATCTAAACCCACGAGTAGAATATTTTCCACCTAGGGATAATATTAATCATCAAAATCTAATTCACCAGGGAGTAAACCACAAGTAGGAGCCAATGGAGGAGATCAACCAGTTATTCAGCATAGAGAACAAGGTCTTCCCAGTCAAGAAGGAAAATTTTGTGTTCAACCATTAGGGATTCGCCCTCTAGTGATCCAAGTTGCTCGATTCAAGCCTGAGCCGGTTATGTCGAATAAATTTATTAGTTACGGAAACTATAGTGGTGTTTCACACCAAGATCCGATAAGGTTGATTTATAAGTTTATGCAGATTTTTGATGCCTACATTACTCAAGGCATCACATGCGAGCAGTTGTATTACTTCATGTGTTAGTTTTTCTTGACCAGAAGTACGAATGAATGGTTTGATTGTCAACCATCTGATTCGATTATGTTATGGGATGAGTATGAGATACGTTTGAGGGTAGATAACCTTGGAAGAGGAGGTTTTGTGTCCATGGGTCCTACCGAGGCTGCATTGGTATGGAGAAGACAGTACAGATGAGAAGAGTTGGCCAAAATCGCGAGCACCTATTACAAATACAAAAGGTACATTGCGTTTAGATAGTGGCACTATAGAGGCTAATATTTTCATCGTTAGAGAATCAGATGAAGCAGTTGTCACTTACAATAAAAGAAGGTTTCCAAGGGAAACAAACTAAGTTAAAGGTAGTGCAAGAAGCACAAGGATGTGCACATTGTGGGGTTAATGATCATGTTTGGGAAAAGTGTCAAGGGAATCCGGAATCCATGTTTTTTATGGCGAATCGTGGGAATCGCCAATCGGGTAATATTAGGTTTCAGCAAGGGAAACACAATCATCCGAGCTTACAAAGGTCAAATCCAAATTGGGTCATGAATCAAGGTAGTTCTTACCAACCATGACCTCAAAACAACAAATTTCCAGCAAAGATCTCAAGTTCCTTATCAAGGGCAACAAAGTTATGTTAAGCCGACTCCACCACCGTAACCAAACTATGATACTTATGCCGAGAGTCTTACACAGAAAGCTTTGTGGTGGTGGCAGAGGTGTGATAATATAACAATTAAATACAGATAATAATAAGAACAAACACCCACTACTACCACGAGAAATACACTACAAGTGCACAAATCATTCGCAAGTCATAGTTAATAAGTAAGATCCGTTCTCATGGATTTATCGGTTAGCTCAGACTCGTATTTATATAAGAGAGAGTAGCAGAGATTAATTGGTGAAACTTAAAGACAAATAAGATGATAAATATTTATTAGATTTCCGAATAATACTTAAACTACTAATGCAAATAAATAAACTAATAGAATGGGGATGATAATATAACTTAGGTTTGCTAGTATGCACCTATCCTTCTAAATTAGTATTCTAATTAAAAGGGTGATTTAAGAATTAAGCAAGTATAAATAGCCATGATTCTATAATCCTTCTAACTCTCGTTAGAGTAGACTTAGGAGGCAACCTCAACACTACCAGTGGACTTGGGTAAGGGGACCCTGCACAATGATAAGTGGTTAAATCAGCCTATCTAGTCAGACAAGCCTGTAAGGATCACTACTACATACTAGACGATTATGTGGTGTTGTCAACAAATGATACCCCCGTTAGGGCGACAATTCAACTACTAGTCGGCTAACCCTATACATGTGCTCTAATAAGGACTACAAACATTAATTCAAAGCACATAATACAAATATGTAAATAAGAAGTTCAATCAATTAACTGTCACTTTCCCAAATAACATAGAATATAGAATTAAATTTCAAGGATTATACATATAAAAGCCCAAGCTATGGGAAAATTAGTTCATACTAGAAGAAATAAAACTATAGATAAAATATGTATTGTCAACTTGCTTCTCTAGATGATCTCTAAGTGTAATATTGACTAAGTACTGAGCAAGGACATGTTTACAGAGGTGGGTAGCCATATATAGGTGTTAGGTCAAAATCTAGAGTGTTCCCCCAAGTTTTAGAGTCCAAATCCAACTTTTACTCGTATTCCTTAATAATAGGGACTGGTTGACCTTAGGAGTTTGAAAAATTCATTTCCTTCGTTACTTATCTAAATCCACTGATCCTTATATCAAAACGACCGAAATTCAAAGAACTGTTTGAACCTCAAAGGGCTCCGTCAAATTCCTTGTCGATTTTCGCAGTATTCAAAATATTAGACGTATTCATAGCTAGACAACAACTTTTGGCAGATTTTGCACTTACCTAAACCAGTTTCTTTCCTTTTAGCTCTTGATTTTGCCTTGAGTATTCTTTCGTTAACTCCTTCACATTGATTTATCATCTTATATCATCATTATACCTAATAGCTTCAAATTTAACACACAAATTATACTCTAAAAGTAATAAACCTCCAAATCAAGGCAAGAATTAACAAACTAACGATTAATAGGGAAAATCCCTCAACTAAGAACATAGGATACCTACAATTATGTCTTAAAACTAGAGTAATTCATCACATATATGGAGACATCAAGACCCCCAACTCAAAGTGGTATCGTCCTCATATAATAAAGAATAAGAACATATGGAAGCCTCTAAATATATGACTAAATCCATTAAGCACAAGGGAAGAAGATAGAAGAATATGAGTAATATCCCAAAGCAACTACTTAGCAAGTTTCATGTAATAGTATTTACAAACTAAATCATCTATATACACGTATCATACAAACAATCAACACGATTTAAGTTCAGTATTAGATTAGCTTTGCAATGCACGAAGGAGAGACTCTTCACGTATTTTGATATGGAGGCTATAGATTGTTTATCGATCTTAACTAGTATCTAATGATCCATCTAACTACTCTCTATAAGTTCAATCACTCCTAGGTCATATAGTAAATATTCATAAGGTCTTTAAGGTTGTGATGTTAGGCTTAGGGGTGGTATGATCGTATATTTAGATAATGTAGAGTGAGCTTTTGGCTCTCTCCTCACTAGCCATCAACGAATCACCCTAGAGTTTGAGTTACTCTCATAAATGTTCTCACTCAACCCAATGATTATATGAACCAAGTAGCATCCCCACTTACCCAATATAAAGCATCAAGATGATCACATAAGAAATTCCACCTTGCCAGTCCAAATCATATAAACATTTTTAGTTCAAATTTTTCCTTTTTCTTTTGCAAGTTTAGCCATGACTCTGTTTTTTATGTAAGATATCATGCTACTTCTTTCTCAACATATTTCTTTTCAATACTTCTTTCTTTTTCTTTTTCTTTTACCCCTACAAAGGGTTACAATATAAACAAGTGAATCATCATCAAGCACAAATTATAATAATTAGCTTCAAAGTACCCAACCCAATGATGTTTCCCATAAAATGAACCCACCACCCCAAACTCAAGCTCTAAAACGACTGTCTAAGCATCGCGATACGAGTGCAGGTCATATAAAAAGTCCTATAATCTAAAGGGTATGGCTTATAATGTAGTTAATATAAAGGCTTTATAAAGGATAGAAAGGGCTTAGATGCGTAAATAAATTATATTTGGAGAGCAAGCTAAAAGCCAACAAGAGGCTTATCAAAGAACCGCCTTAATCACTTTCTAAATTATGAAATTTTGTTACTTTCTCACCTCTAGCACGTTCATTGAATGGTTTTATCAAATAGATCAGAACTCACAGCCTACACACCCCTCAAGGCGCCCTAAGATCAAACTTACTTCTGCCGCATTTCTCACTAATCCTTTCTTTACCATTAATGTGTGTTTTCATGTTCATACTCTAAGCATACAAAATAACCAGTTTATAAATAAATTACCTACTATAATTAACTCACTAAATTTATATTTTCAAGCCATTAAACAAAATCTACCATAATTTCTTATAAAAAATAATAATTTACGAAAAATGGAGATAAGGGACCAGGAATCCCCACATCCCCAACTCAAAAATGAGTCGTGTCCCCACGACTTGAAACAGACTTGATAAAAATTAAAAAATAACACAAAATATTGCAATTAAATTAATGGTAAGGAAGAAAGAAAACATACTCTTGAGGCTATTGCTTCGCATGATCGATACCCAAGATAGGGTGCAGTGTTTATCTTGTATATAAACTTCTTATATCACCAATACTCTCATTCCCTTACCCCCTAATGTGATTCATCCCAATCAATCTTCGAGCTATATAAATCTCTTATTCTTACCTTCTACAATTTCTTCCTTGAGTACGCTCTCGTGTGAAGGTGTTAATCCAGGAACGTTTGTTTTGGCAATAACTAATAAGGCCTTAGAAGTTTTGCTCATCTGATGTCTCCCGTTTTTTGATAGATGGTGGGGGAAAAGGTGTGATAAATTAAGAGATAAATAATATAATAATAAAGGACACACAACCTTGTCTACCATGAGAAACTCACTGCAAGTATTACAGATCGTTTGCAAGTTTTAATGATAAGTCAAGTTCGTTCGCAGGGATTTAATCCGTTAGATCTACTTGTATTAAATAAGCGTAGATGAATTTAGATGTTTATATAAAAAGAGAATGATATGAATAATTATATGATATGAATAAATAATAAATAAGAATGCAGATAAATAAATATGAATGTAAGTAAGATAAATTAGGATTACTAATATGAGTCTATTACTAAGTTATTCTAATCTTATAGTGAATTGAGCATTATATATTAACCGCGATTCTAAATTCTACCTAACCCCCGTCAGGGTGGACTTAGGAGCAACCTCTCCACTACCAGGATCTTGGGTAAAGAAAACTTGAGTAATGATTGGTGGTTAAATCAAACCTTTATGGCTATCTAGGTAGGATCACTACTAAACAATTATGTGATGTTGTCAATAACTAAGAATAGTCCTAAGATTGGTCAAATCTAGGGTTGTAAACAATAAGTCAAAGCACACAATAACAATATACGCCAAGCTCAAATCAATTAAAATAACAAATAGTATTAATGAATGTAGACAAAATAATAACCCAACAATGAAAAGTAAAACTTACAGAATAAAAGTTTAGAAATATGATGAAGCCACAAATCGATAGCTAATTACCCTAAATATAGAGAAGGAGAGATGTAGAAGAGGAGTTTGTCACTCTCCAACTTCTTGCTTCTTTTCTTCCTCTACAGGTTGATTCTTGGATGAATAACTTAATAGTAAGGATGAATATTAATTTAAAGGACTAAGCTACAATTTAAAATTGAGGAAATACAAGCAAGGACTAAGCCTATACTTGACACTAAGCAAGGACATGTTTACAATGGTTTAAGGGTGTATTTATAGGTGTTTAGGAAGACCTAATTCATTTTCTTGGAGTGGAAGACAAGTAACTTGGACTCCAAGCCCAACTCAAATTCGTAACCCTAAAATATAGAAAAGGTAATAATCTTCCGCTGTTTTGTTTTGGCCGTAACTCCTTAAATATTTATCCGTTTGACGCGTTCCAATAGTCGAAACTTATCGTCTCTGAAATCTCATTAACTTTGCTTCAGACCATTCTTCTAAATTCCTATCCAATCTTGAGTTATGATCACTTCTATGGTCGTAGGTGCTGGAATTCAGATTTATTTGGCAACTTTATCTTTCCATATCTTAGTTTTTGTTTCCTTATCTCCAATTTACATGTTGGCATCTAATTAATCTCCATATATATCTTTAAAACTTCACACTATATAAATAATTAAACCCAATATGCTCTAAAATTAATAAATCATTAAATCAAGACAAGAAATAGGAAAGTGCAATATATCATGTGAAAATTGACTACTAGACTTCCTAAAACACTAAAAATGATGTCTCCAACTAATATAAAATCATCACAAATTGGGAGGCATCAAGACCCCCAACTCAAAGTTGTATCGTCCCGATACAATAAAGATAAAAACAAAGGGGAAGTCTCTAAATACACACCTATGTCAATTAAGCACAGTGGGGAAGAAGATAGCAGAATATATAGAATAAACATAAAGCAACTACTCAGAAAATTTCATGTAATAATATTTACAAACTACATAACTGCACACTTTTCATATCTACCATCAACACGGCTTGAATTCGAGATTAGATTAGCTTCGCAATGTAAGAAGGAGATGATCTTTACTCAGTTCACCAAGGAGGCTATAGATTGTTCATCGAACTTTACTAGTATCCAAATATCCACTTAACTACTCTCTATTGGCTCAATCACTTCTAGATTACATAGCAAAGAATCAAAAGGTCTTTAAGGTTGTAATGTTGGCTTAGGGACGGTATGATAAGTAGATTTGGATAATTTAGAGTGAGGTTTCGGCTCTCTCCTCACTAGCCATCAACGAATCACCCTAGAGCTTGAGTTACTCTCATAAAATGTTCTCACTCAACCCAATGATCTCTTGATGCACAAAGTAGCATCCCCAATAACCCAATTAAAGCATAAAGATGTTCACATAAAAATTCCACTTTGCCGGTCCAAATACATATATTCTTTTCATATCAATTTTTTTCTTTTATATAGCTATGACTCTCTTTGATGTTGAGATATCATGCTATTTTTCTCATAAATTTTTTCTTTTCTTTTCATGCTTTTTAGCTTTTTTCATTTACTCTTACCTCGGCAAAGGGTTACAATATAATAAACCTATGAATCATCATCAATATAATAACAGAGCACAATTAATAAGCTCAAAAATCCCAACCCAATAACAATTCCCATAATGGTGGACCCACCACCCCAAACTCAAGCTCTAAAACAATTATCGATGCATCGCGATTCGAGTGCGGGTCATATGGAAAAGTTCTATAATCTAAAGGGATATGGCTTATAATGTGGCTATATAAAAAGGCTGTAGAAAGGCTAGAAGGGGCTGAGAAGGATATAAAACATGATAAATGGACAGCAAGCTAAAAGGCAACAAGGGGCTTATGAAAGAAACGCCTTAATCACTTTCGAAACTATGCAATTTCGTTATTCTCTTACCTTTAGCACGTTCATCAAATGATTTTATCAACTAGCTTGGATCTCACGGCCTACAAACCACTCATGGCTCCCTGAGATCGAACATACTTTCTATCGCATTGCTAACTAATCTTTTCTTTACTATCAATGTGTGTTTCCTGCAACTACTCAAAGCATACAAATAAAATAGCTCATAAACATACTACTGTCTAACATTAATTTACTGAGCTTATGCTTTCAAGCTATTACACACATTATACATCTACTCCAAAAAAAATTAATTTTACCTAAAAAATAATAAAACACAGAAAAGATCGAGATGAGGGACAACGAATCCCACACCCCAAACTCAAAAATGAGTCGTGTCCCCACGACTCGAAAAGACTCAAAAATAAAATAAAATTAAAATTTTACAGATATTGCACATAAAGAAATGGTAAGGAAGAAAGAAAACATACTCTTCGAGGCTATTGCCTCGCATGATCAATACCCGGATTAGGGTGCAGTGCTTTCATGTACGCAAACTTCATGTATCTCCAATTTCTCTTTTCCTTACATCTTCTTATCATCCATCCCAATCAATCACACACTAGAAATCTCTTGTTTATCTTATTCCAACTTGGCTCTTGAATATTCTCTCATGTGAAGGTGTTTATCTAGGAATATGTTTTGGAAACAACTACTAGCGTTCCAGAAGCTTTGTTCATATCTGATATAGGAATCTTTGATTAGAAGAGGTATTGGCATCTCCTGCTCCCTAATCACAATTGCTTGCTTTTTAGGATTTGAATCCACCAAAAACCGGTTCCTCTCTAATTACTTGACTCGAATTATCCTTCTTGTTTGTTCCCGTACCAGTACCCATCTTAATTGATGTATTCTTGATCTTACCCATTACCTTGCATTGATACTTCATCTCCCATAACACTTGATAATATCTCTATTCTTTTCATCATCTCTTTTGACCCCCAACTCAAAGGTTTAAACACTCTTGAACTACCTTTTGATTATAGATAGATAAGGTGTTATTTGTGTTAGAAAATATGTAAGGATGATAAGTCTCTATATGGGTATGATGGAATCAAGCTTTGGTGATATGGGTTTAAGGATTTATAGAATAAGATTTCGAAATTCATGGTTTTGATTCTTGGATTCTAGGTGTTTTGATATGATTTGGATGGTTGAATTCTTCTTTGTAATGACGTAGGGAAGGATTTGGATGTAAATTCATGGTGATTTGGTAGTGTTCTGATGTTAGGTGAAGGTTTGTTGAAGCTTTAATGGAGTTGGGAAAGGTTTGGAGAAGAAAGAGAGGCTTAAGGATTGGAAAACTCAGACTAGATCTCACCTTCTCTTCTTTATAACCTAAAAAAAAATTCTCCAGCGGCTCGAACCGGCATACCGGTGCTGCTCTTCGAAAAAACTCGCTTCGGCAATAAACCTGATTCGCGAACCCGTGGGCACCCCTTTTTGGCTCACCGGCATACCGCTAGTATGTCCGGCATACCGGTGCGGCAATTTTCGAAAATCCATCTCTCGGCAAAGAACCCGACACGTGAACCCGTGGGCACTGGTTTTTGGCTCACCGGCATACCGGCAGTATGGGCTGTATACCGGCGAGTAGGTCAGAATATACCCAAAACTTTCTTTTTCTTCCCTAACTCAATTTCTTTAAAACCTGAACATTAAAAACACTAATACCTTCCTCAATAATGCAATATTAACTAAAAACAACTAATCTAAACTAAAATATACATAAAATACTATGGGATGTCTCCCAGAGGGCACTTTTGTTTAACGTCTTTTAAAGTTCGACGTGTTACCTCGATTATCTCATGAAATTTTCCAGGTTTTGTGAGACCTTATTGATGGAGTCTTCTTGCGGATTATGCATGGGCTGTGAAGGAGCTCGAACTTGATAGCTCGAACCTTCTTTATAGAAATTTTGACTTCAGGACCCATGAATATATGTATTTTTTTATTGCGAAATAATTCTCCATACCTAGGAAACCTGAAAAAAAGACTAAAAGAAAAAACGCGTAAAACTGAAAACAAATAAAAACTTCTACACGAAATAAACACAAATAGATTAACTTAAAGATAAGTCCCGACCAGCGGTGCCAAAAACTTGGTGGGGGAAAAGGTGTGATAAATAAACAGATAAATAATATAATAATAAAGGACACACAACCTTGTCTACCACGACAAGCTCACTACAAGTATTACAGATCGTTTGCAAGTTTTAATGATAAGTCAAGTTCGTTCGAAGGGATTTAATCCGTTAGATCTACTTGTATTAAATAAGCGCAGATGAATTTAGATGTTTATATAAAAAGAGAATGATATGAATAGTTATCTTATATGAATAAATAATAAATAAGAATGCAGATAAATAAATATGAATGTAATTCAGATAAATCAGGATTACTAATATGAGTCTATTACTAAGTTATTCTAATCTTATAGTGAATTGAGCATTATATATTAACCGGAATTCTAAATTCTACCTAACCCCCGTCAGGGTGGACTTAGGAGAAAGCTTCCCACTACCAGGATCTTGGGTAAAGAAACCTTGAGTAATGATTGGTGGTTAAATCAAACCTTAATGGCTATCTAGGTAGGATCACTACTAGACGATTATGTGATTTTGTCAATAACTAAGAATAGTCCTAAGATTGGCCAAATATAGGGTTGTAAACAATAAGTCAAAGCATACAATAATAATATACCTCAAGCTCAAATCAATTAAAATAACAAATAGTATTAATGAATGTAGACAAAATAATAACCCAACAATGAAAAGTAAAACTTACAGAATAAAAGTTTAGAAATATGGTGAAGCCACAATTCTATAGCTAATTACCCTAAATACAGAGAAGGTGAGATGTAGAAGAGGAGTTTGTCACTCTCCAACTTCATGCTTCTTGTCTTCCTCTACAGGTCATCTTGCTTCATGGATGAATAGCTTGATACTAAGGATGAATTATAATTTAAACGACTAAGCTACTATTTAAAACTGAGAAAATACAAGCAAAGACTAAGCCTATACTTGGCACTGAGCAAGGACATGTTTACAATGGTTTAAGGGTGTATTTATAGGTGTTTAGGAAGATCTAATTCGTTTTCTTGTAGTGGAAGACAAGTAACTTGGACTCCAAGCCCAACTCAAATTCGTAACCCTAAAATATAGAAAATGTAATAATCTGCCGTTGTTTTGTTTTAGCCGTGACTCCTTCAATACTTATCTGTTTGACGCGTTCTAATAGTCGAAACTGATCGTCTCGGAAAGTTCTTTAACTTGGCTTCATACCATTCTCCAAATTCCTAGCCAATCTTGATTTATGAGCACTTCTATGATCGTAGGTGCTGGAATTCAGATTTATTTGGCAACTTTATCTTTCCATATCTTAGCTTTTATTTCCTTATCTCCAATTTCCATGTATATCTTCTTTCCTTTATCTCTTAGAATTGACTTGGCATCTAATTAATCTCCATATATATCTTTAAAGCTTCACACTAAATAAATAATTAAACCCAATATGCTCTAAAAATAATAATTCATTAAATCAAGACAAGAAATAGGAAAGTTCAATATACATGTGAAAATTGACTACTAGACTTCCTAAAACACTAAAAATGATGTCTCCAACTAATATAAAATCATCACAAATGAGGAGACATCAATAGAAAAATCCCTTCATGAGACATCATTTTAGGTTTAAATTGGACTTAGTTACTAGGTTTATCATCGTATTTCGATATAATGCACTATTTTCATTCATTTTGGTATTATTGTAACTTTTAGAGCTTTAGTGCACTAATTTGTTTGTTTAGTGTGATTTTCTTAGGTATATAGATGCTAGGAGCCATCAAGATGAAGAGAAGAAGTGAAGATTCAAGTCCAGGAACAAGAAGAAGCAATGAAAGAGCAAAAGAAAGCACTTTGGTGAAGGTGGAGGAGTTTTAGAAAGAGTGAAGTCGTCACTTGTTTCCAATTATGAGGCTAATCGTTAGGGTTCAGACTTAGTGGTTCAAATGTAAAGTGTGGGCATTGGAATCAGTGAAATTTGAGAAGTCGAATGAGTGTATTTGGACTTACGATGCAAACGTTATGACCTATTTACAGAAGTGATGCAGTGCCGTTACAAATTAAGTAAAACAAATTTGGGTCTTTTTAATCACTTACCTAAACCCATCTGGGCCAAGTCTGTTTTACACCTCTATATGAGGCTTATTTCACATCATTAATCAGTACACTTGATAATATATCATATTTTAAGAGAGAGAAAAAGCTACAATGCTTGGAAGCAAGGAGCAGAAGCTAAAGAAGAAGGTCAACACCATTCTTCCTTAACTGAAGCTCGAATCATTCCACCCTTTAGAGTAACTTTAGTTTAATTTATGTTTTAGGAATTATGCATTCATTTAATTTTATTATTTTTATTTCTTTAACTACGAGCTAAACATTTAAAGCTTGAGAACTGCATTAAGGGATGAATCCTAGTTTTTAATCTACGTTTTTTAATTTTGGGACTATGTTAAATTAAATTTAAGTCGACTTCCCTTGTATTGTCTATACTCTTATTCTTGTTTACTATTATTAGTCTGGCCAATTAATGATAGGTTTTAGTATCTCAGGCTATTTGTCGCAAGATTATCATCCGGAATTGGGGTTTGAGTATAGAATTAGAATATAGACGTGTGGTGTACGTTATTGAACCTGACGGTCTTAACTAGCCACATAGTCATTTGGATTTTATAAAATAAACATTTGAAAGTATCATAGTGTCACTCTGACGAGGTCATTAATACCGTAGAACAGCTCCCAATCTACCTTGGCGGGATTTAGGAAGACTTTAGAATCCTGACTAATATAGAAGGTCGATTCTACCCTTAAACAAGACACTTTAGATTAACTAACTTAGGTGATTCCCAAGTAAGACTCAAGCTATCTCTCATATCTAAGTAATCTACTCTTAGTTAATTTAGTTTTACTTCTAGTTTTAGTAAATCGTTTAATTTCAATTCTTGCGTAGTATTTATAACCCAAAAACAAATATCTACTTTTATTATCATTGCAATTACTTTTACTCTTCGTATAAACACTTAGTCATAACCTAGTAATACTTGTGGAGATGATAATCCTGATTTTACTTATCTATTACTTGGAACGTCCCTTACACTTGTGATTAGTTACCCTTATTTAGTGTTGATTATTATCATACTCTAGGAGCGACCAAGTTTTTGGCGCCGCTGCCAGTGATTATATTGGGTGAGAATTTTATGTGTTTATATTTTATGCTCAATTTTGATGATGTATTAACTGTAACCTTTTGCAGGGATATTTGAAAAAGAGAAAAGAAAAAGAAAGAAAAAATAAGAGACATGACAACTCATATCAAAATAGGTGACATGGGTATCTTACAAAAAAAAGGAGAATGAATAAATTGAAAAAGTAAAAATATTGTAACGACAAAGTGGAAAGTTTTGGAAATCATCATGAAAGATTATTGGGCTAATTGGGACGCTAAATTAGAATTTGGTAGATATTCAACCATACGACTTGGTAAAATTAAAATTCATAAATCAAGCCCAAGAAACAAAGAGAAAGATAGGATATCGTGTCAATATAATTTACTATCTCCACTTTATAACTGTATGCGAAGATACTTACATTTCCTGAAACAAGTCGGTAGTATTGATGATCCAGATACTATATTCCTCATATTCTAAAATTCTAATCTTATAAAGGAGATTACCATATGCTTGTATCAGGGGGAGACAAATACAAACTGCACTCTTTTCCTTCGCATAGGTTTTGTCCCAACTGGTTTTCCTTGCAAGGGTTTTAACGAGCCATTACAAGAAGCGTTATAAAATAATATGTAAGGGGGAGTGTTATGAAAACATTATTTAGTAGATATTATTATATAGAGTAGTAGAGATAATTGAAAGGAAAAAAGAAATTGTGACATCCTACATTATATTCATAGAGTAATGTTGGATATCACCCCAAATCACATCACTTTTTTTTTAAATATATGGGTGTCCGGATCAGCTTACGCGCACCACGACTATTCCCATAGAAAATATACACGCCTCATGCATATTCCCACTTAATCAGAACTAGGTCACCCATGTTCAGGGGGGGACTCGAACCTTGCACCTCTTGCTTTAGACCCTTTAAGGCCTCAAGAAATAATAAGGCTGAGGGGATTCGAACCTTGTACCTCCTAGATGAGAGACAAGGTCCTGGCCATTGAGCTAGCCCCAATGGTTATCACATCACTCTTTTATCGCCCCATATGTGGACCAGTGATAAAAGAGAGAGAGAAAATGATAAATCAGGAAAAAGAAATCATATGATTGGTCCATTTAAAATCCACCTAGGAGGCAATAAAAGGATGATGTAATATGGGGTGATATCCAGTATTACTATATTCATATTCACTACTAAAAATGATAAAGTTAATAGGGTAATGAAAGAGTTTTATATTCTTTATATATAGAAAACTTGATCATCCTTTTAGTTACACATTATAAAGTTTAATAATATAATACTCCAAATTGTCCATATTATTTACAACATGAATTATCTTTATTTTTAAATTATGTTTTTTGTCTTTATGGTAAAAAATTTCTTACAATATATTTTGAATCATTTTATAATGGAGATTTACTCTTTAACAATTTAGCATATTGAATTTTATTGTAAGTATATATGTTTTTATTTGTCATTATGATAAATATTTTCTTACATTTTTTTTTATTTCTCTTATCATGGGAATTTACTCTTTGATAATATTAATGATCGTTTATGGCAAAGTTTTTTTAATATTAATGATTATTTTGTATCACTTTAACCGATCATAAGAATGTAAAATTACAAAAAGATTTATTATATTTTTTTGTCAAATTAATTAATTAACTAGTTTTACGTAATGTTCTCGAATACATGTAAGCAATATATGTTTGGGGTCAATTGTCTGGCAAGGTTTGTGCACGCAAGTCTGTGGTGTCTTTAGTTGGTTGGAAGAAGCCCAATAAGGTTATAGTTGAACACGAATGGTAGTTGTAATAGGTGGCGCAAAGAAGAAGGAGTTGGTGGAGTCATTTGAGATGGTAATAATGAGTAAATACGAGGGTTAAGTTTGAATATTGAACATGATATTCCGGTAATAGTCTACAACCCAAATTTAATTAATGGTGTACTAGATTATATTATACTTTGGGGGTTTTCTCAATGGTCCTCAGTACCTACTATGTAAGAAGAAAATAATATATACTTATATATAGGGGTTCGACTTAAGAATATATATCATTAGATTATAATAGATTAAATTTGCTTTTACAACGCAAAATAGTCACAACTACAAAAATCATCTTAGTGAAATGAACCTCGAGTAACAAAAAACCCTAAAAACATTGATATCAGGTTAAAGAGATTTGAACATTGACGTTCCTGATAATCCTTTTGAACCTTAAAATCAAAGTTTTCTTCGTGAAGAATTAATTACCGGGAATGATGCATGTATCGTGACCTGAATAATACAAACAAAGGTAAAAATAGTTATTGGCCAATGCATTCACTATCAATCAAATATAAAGTATAATGAGGATTTAATTTCAATTGAAGTAAAACATAATAACTTACTTGGATCAACGGTAGTAATTTTACCAATTCCCCCAAAATCACAAGCTGAGTCAGCCTTTCCCTTGGATCGGTAGATAGCGTTCATGACAAATGTGGCATGCTTGTGAGGATTGTTGGGATGGTGACAAGCGCCATGAAGTTCGTCAAGTGGGCTGCAATCAATACCTGGAAGTTTGCATCCATCTACGATAATTTTCATCAATGCTGTTTTCTTTTTTCCGAGTTTGGGAACGCACCACTTCTGACCCTCTCCTTGGGAAGGTTCAGATACTGATGTTGATGCATTTTGTGCAGGTACAGATACAGGTGCAGGTGTGGGTGCTGATATTAGTTTTTGCACGATAGCATCATTTGCAATTCTGTTTTTTCTTACTCTTAGATGAGCGTTGTTGGATATTGCACTTTGTGGACATTTGCATACTGAGCTTGCATTGACATTTATTATGATCGAAGCACAAATAAGGAAGATGGCAAATAACGAATGTCTTTTTACCATCTCCATTGTACTAAATCTTTTTAATCTATGCCTTCATATTTTCTCTTTTGTCTAATTTATAAGTTAGAGCAAGGAAAGAGAAAATAACATTCCATATATTTTTATTTATTTTGAAAAGAATAATAAAATTTTGTGTGGTCAAAACTTTAAATCTTTTGTAACGATCACACACTTGTTTGGAAATGAACTTATGTTGCATAGGTTTCGTTGGATGGCTGTTATTACTTGTTAAATTTTTGCGGTCAAATTGTATGGAGAAGGAAAAACTACAAAAAAGAATTTTTTTTAACAAATTTCACATATAATTTGGATCACTGAGTTCTTATGATTATTAGATTTTAACATTTTCTTTCTTATAGTATTCACCGTTATGGTTAAACTCTTTTAACAACCATCAAAATGGTCACTAAAAAATATTTAAGTAATCGTTAATTGGTAGTTTTTGAATCTTAGCGATCATCTGTGGCTACTATAGTTGGGTTGTTATTACCTGATCGATAGAGGGATCTATTGACAACCACCCGGTTAAATTGGAAACCACCCACTTTATCGATCATGTCGTGGTCGGTAGTAGCGAACCTTTTACCGATCAATTAAGTGGTTGTAATTTGTGTTTGGTTAAGTAGCGACCACTTCGGTGGTCGATAAAGGTTTATTTAGGAAAAAATAAATATGAATCAAACTAAAATATAAACGAAAAATAAATATGATCAAAATTAATTACAAAAACCAAACTATATTAAAAAGTCATACGAATTAAAAAAAACTTCAGTGAATTATTACAATTATGGGAATAAAACTAACAAGAAGAGCGATTAGGAGAGGGGGATTGTGTCGCATCATCACCTTCATTTACGAGAGATTGCCTCGTAGAAGACGGTTATCACGTAGGTGGAGGAGTCGGTTGTCTTGCAGTACTCGGTTGCGGTGGACCTATGGGAAAGATCTTAAAACTCGGCACCCGAACTAGCTCGGGTAGATGATTGAGGCAAGCAATGGATCTCATGTAATCATCTGGAATAAACTTCGACTGTGACCGTGTGCCTGCAGTAGTGCTAATGGAGTTCTTTGTCTGATCGCTATCTAAAAGCTCGCCTAATCGATGGTCGGTTTGATTAACAAACTCGAGTCCTCGTGGTTAGGTAACGACTATCAATTTTGGGACTTTGGTCTGATCCTAGCCCTGGCCCTGGCTCTAACTAGGAACAACTGTTCCAACTACCGAGTTCCAACCCTTTATTACGGGGCCTAGATGCTCCTTTTCCACGTCGATCATTGTCTCAATCTTGTATCTCCGTGTCAATGATTTCGACAGAGTGGGAGAAGACCCCGACACATCTACCCGAGACTCTATCGTCTGAGTCATCCTTTGCCCTAAACGCAGCCTGTTACAGAAATTCAATATAAATTATTTTATCTAGTCGAAAATAATATTTATTGAAATTATTTTTATTCAAACTTAGGTCGCAGTCCGCGAAATGAACACCCCTCCAATCCTTCTTATCCGACCACCAAATCCTGATGTAATAATTCATTATTTGGGGTGCCTTCGATGGTGTAGCACCAATATCACTTGCCCCTATTTCCGGGTCAACATTGTCATGGGCCCAATCAAGTCAAATATATACAAATCATACAATAAAAAAATGTAAGAAACATTACCTCTGCCATCCTGTGACGGGTCACTAATAGAGTGGCCGATCCATGCCCACTTCCCGGGGCCGGTTTCCCTCAGGTTAGTTGTATGGAGGTTGATCATCTTTATATAAAATGAATTTTGATGTCTCTGTATAACAATATTAACTTATTGAAATTGATATTTACCAAAAACCTTTGGCCAACCCACAACCCCCAACATCTTTCCCAGGATTTCAAGCTGAAATGTTTAGTGATTTTACCATATCTAACCCGATCCCTCTAGATAACCCCTTACGATACTTGTATCAATACGTGCATTCTTGTTCTACATTCTTCTAGATTGCAGGACAATTCGATGACTTATCCATTTATCTACATCAAATTTAACTAAAAATTTAGTTTTAACAAAAAAAAGAAACTATACAAACAAGAAATTAACTGGTAGATTGGCCCAAAAAAGTTCCATGTACTGCGCGGGGGACCTTGGCCTACTCATCGTAATAGTATGGTACGTAATCTTGGATCGTATTATCGACGTACGGGACAAATGGTGTATGTCGTTCTCGAATGGGTTCCATGTACCATCTTTATCGTATAAATATATGATGTTTGTGCCCTTGTGTTTCACCTTGGCGTACTCTGTGGACCGGAGAACACCCCCTCCGCAACCTTCCTTTTCATATTCTTCGCTGAAAAGATTCAACGTTAAATAAATGAATAAATACGTTTGTTAAAACAACGAGTAAATATGTATGTTTTACCTAAATTGGCATTATTAAAAATAGGACATGTTTGACCTTGCAGTGAGTCATGTCCATCACCAGTTCACCACGTATGGCATGGGATAGTGGCATAACATCAGCCATAATCTGCAACACACGTAACAAATCCAAACGAATATACACAATATTTCACTTGAAGTCCTAATGTATAACTCATTAAGTACTATATTGCATTTTTTTTACTCATAAGGGACTACATTGTAATTTTACCTAGCGGATATAATGAAATTTTTAATTTATTAGGGAACCAGGCACAATATTTAATTCATTAGGGACCAATGCGCAACTTTTGCATAATTAAGGGACTCACATTGCAATTAATCTATATTTTATCATATAAATAATAAAACATTTTTAATATAAGGATCATAGTGTAAGTAACTCAAAATATTTACATTTAAAGGGTAAATAAGGTAAGGACCTATAATGCAACTTTTACATAATATAGGGACCTACATAGCAATTTTTACATAATATAGGGACCTACATAACAATTTTTCATGATATAGAGACATACATAGTAACTATACATAATATATGAACCTAAACATCAATTTTGCATATCACTGCACTATCGGTCCCTAAATTCTCAAAAATTGCACTCTTGGTCCCTATATTATTAAATATTGCACTATTGGTCCCTAAATTTGCAAAAATTACACTGTTTGTCTTTATATTACGCAAACTAGCAATATTGGTCATTATATTGTAAAATTGCACTACCGGTCCCTATTTCATCAAATATTACAATATCAGTCCCTAAATTAGCAAAAAGGGCACTATCGGTCTTTATATTAGGCAAAAGTTCACTATTGAACATTGTATTATAAAAGATTTCCAGTTTTAGTCTATATATTAGCAAAAAACTCACTATAGGATATTATATTATAAAATTTGCACTATCTGTCCTTATATTATCAAAATTTGAAAAAATGCACCCTATATTCGCAAAAAATGCACTATCATCTTCTATATTTTCCACATTCAAATTATAATTCACTAATTTATCCAAAGTTTCTCCAAAATTGCAAAATCAAACAAAAACATTACACAATGTGTGTGTGTATATATATATAAATAAGGGATACAAAATTTCCTTTTAATAAGGGTGGGGATTTGGGGGATTTGGGCAGTCTTGAATGGACTTAATTCGTCAAAGAGTGGCCAAGCATCGACAAGGGCAAGGGGTCAGAGCTGGGTGGGTGGGGGTTCGAAAATCAATGAGATAACTTCTGTTAACCCGTTCTGGGTTTTTATAAGTTTAATACCTTTTACCGATCACGTGGTGGTTGTTAAAAAATTAATTATGTGGTTGGTTAATGCATTAACTTAAATTGGGCAGGCAAAATAGCCCATCAGTACTTTGGTCGGTGGTATTCTCAGAAGTGTGATAAAATAACGATGCAAAACACACACCTCGAGAGATACGACATTAACGCTACACAAGTGTACATATCGTTCCAAGTGATAAGTAAGTAAAATAAAGTTCGTTCCTCAGAATTTTAGGTAGTTAGTTTCAAACTTATGTTCAATGAAAGCGTAGATGGTTATAAATGTTTAAACTAAAATAAATATTTGTTTGTCTTTTAAATAATAAATAAGATGCAATTAATAAAGTAATTTTTGAATGCAAATAAGGAATTAAACTATGAATTGGGGAGAATATAGCTTAGGTTTGTAAGTATGCACCTATTGTACGAAATTGATATTCTAATTATAAGGGAAAATTGAGGTGATACAACTAGTCGTGATTCTATAATCCTTCTAACGTGTCATGATAGCTTAGAAGGCAACCTCAAAACTATTAACGGATTTGGATAAGGGGACCCTACAAAATGATCGATGATTAAATCTAACCCTATTAACTATCTAGTTAGGCAAGCCCGTCAAGATCACTACCGTACACTAGACGGATTTGAACCGTTTCACTCCCTAATCCCCCAACTAAGGTGATAGTTTACGAATATAGGTCAATCATAAATTTAAACGTTCATACATAGTTATATATTAAATGCTCAATTTAATTAATATAGTTATATATTAAATGCTATATTAATCATAAATTAATATAGTTCATACGTAGTTATATATTAAATGCTCAATTTAATTAAAATGATTTCCCATATAACATAGAATAGCAAAACTGTAATCAATGTTTTTACATACTGGAAACCCAAGCGATGGGGAATTCAGTGCATAAATAATTAAATAAAGCTAAAGAATAAAAAGCTTAGAAACATGGTTTAGCAAAAAAATATACTACAATTTACCCTAATGGTAGTGGTGGAATGATGCAAAAGCAATGCTAAGATGCTCCAACTTCTGTTGCTTCCTCTTCTATGTCAACTTGCTCGCTCTTTGGCAAAATTATGAATAAAAACTAAGCAAGGACCTGTTTCTAATATTATATTATGATTTATATATGTTCAAAATTGTTTTATGGGTCATGGGCTTCTTTTAAATGACCTAACCCAGGCCAAAAAATCGGTTTCCTACAAAGATTTGTTTTTCTAAGATCTCTGAATCCAATTCCCCCAATATCATTAGAGATGGCCACTTTATCCCATGCCTTCCAATGAATACATCGTTTATTCCCCAATCCCCACCAAAAGTTAGTTGTTATTGCCTAGAGTTGTTTGCAGAATGTTTTTTGGAACAATACAATAGACATGGTGCAATTCAGGATTGACTGTATAATGAATTTTATAAGAACCTCTATACCACCACCCAAGAGTAGCATTCACTTCCACACATAGGCTTTTTTTATTAGCCTATCATCAACCTATTGTAACATTATTACTTTTGATGTAGTGTAATTCATTAGAGTACCTATATACTTCCCAATTGAATATGTTTGTTGGATACCAAGAGAGGTGGCTGTTTGAGAGGCGATCATAACTGATGTGCCTTTGCTAAATATAATAACGGAGTTCTCCATATTAGCTCTTTGTCCCAACCCTTTGCAATACAGTTGTATCACTCCACTGAATGCTTCAATCTTCGTGATATACAAGCTAACCATGAATAACGAGTTTTCCGCAAAACAAAACTGAGAGAACGATGGGTGTTCTCTAGCAAGTTTGATTCCTTTGATGTTACCTTCTCTGAATTCTTAGTTCATGAGTCCATCAAGGAATTCTTAGTTGATGCACCAAGGGTACAATAGAAGAACAAGGCGGAGGTACCGCCTCCACATATTCTTTTATCACCACCACATCTAAGAATTACATATCATGGTGGTGATACTGAGTCCAAGACAATACGAGAGACGTCAATCCCAGAATAAATTAACATCCCAGTATTCGAGGTAATAGAGAAAAAACCTGCAACACCAAAATTCTCCGAAGAGATTTCTTCTAAGAAGAGTAAGACCGTAGAGTTCAAGATCGAGACTATGGATCTTATTGAAGAAAGGTTGACAAAATTTCCAAAATAACTACCACCAAAGATTCAAGATCCTAGAACTTTCTACCTCCAAATCAACATAGGTGGTAACTTCAAAGCTAAAGAGATGTGTGACCTAGGTTTGGGTAGAAATATCATGCCCAAGAATATGTTTGAAAACTTAGGAATTGGAAATTATAAAAGAACAGACGTCAACTTTCAGTTCCCATGTCACTTCTAGATAAATCCATGGGGAATCATCGAAGACATGTTTGTCAATGTATGTACATTAGTTATATTTACTGATGTTGTTGTTCTTGATTGTGTTGCGGGTCAGCACGTTCTGTTTATACTTGGACGTCCATTCTTGGTGACAAGTCACAACATAATTGATACTTATGAGGTAACTGTGACCCTCCGAACTAAAGAAGAAGACAAAACATTCCAATTTTTGGATGAGAGTTATAAGAAGTCACATGAGGTCCCAACACACCAAGTTGTGACCAAGGAGGTTAAGAAGAAAGTGCATCACAAATCCGTGGTTAATAGAGTTGAAAATGAGTTTGGGGTTGTTGACGAGGTCACTTGGGAACCCCCCAAGCAAGAGAATAGGCCACAAGGATTTAAGAATTCATGGACGGGTCCGTTTTTTTGTTACAATAGTTGTTTCGGAAAAATTGATTGAAAGAAAAGCTAAGAAAGGTCACAAGATTCCGATAGTAGATTTGCATAACCTCACCCGCTGCTCGGGAGGATATATAATCAAGAGATAACCGAGGTAACACGTCGAACTTGAAACGACGTTAAACAAAGTGCTTCCCGAGAGACAACCCGGCGTAATTCTTTTATGTCTTTTATAATTTAGTTTTTGTTTAGATTATTTTTTTAATATATATTACAGTATTGAGGAAGGTATAAGTGTTTTAGATATGTAGATAATGCAAAAGATGAGTTTAGGGTGAGCTTTATAAAGAATTTTGTGCCCCCAGATGTTCCCAACAATATAGCGAGCCTATGGGTGGTATACCACTCGAAAAATGTCATGATGGTATGAAAAATTAAAGTTTTGGTCGAGACTCGAGCGGTATGCCCCTCCTACGGGCGGCATGCTTGTCCGCAACAGTGTCGAGATTCGTGAATATTGTAACATTTAACTTTGAAGGACCATAACTTTCGCATACAAGCTCGGAATTCAGTGATTAAGGAGGCCACTGATATATTAGGAAATTGTCTACAACTTTAATTAAGGACACTCTTTCTAATAATGGACGAATAAATCTTAAATTAACCTAGAACAAAGGAATGTCAAGAAAACACTTGAAAATTTGGCAATTCGCATAAGGGTCATGATAGTATAGACCATGGTTCAAGGTCAGAAAATTGCAAGACTTCGATCGGCATACCGGTGCGCGAAGATGGGTCTTGACGGTACGCACCACGGTTCGAGGTCAGAATCTTGGAGAGCTTGAGCGGCATGCCGACCCTTTAGGCAGCATACCGGTCCTTCAAACTTGTCGTTAATCGCGACAAACTGTGTCATGGTTTAAAGAGAGAATAGTTGGAGTAGCATACTGGCCCCATGGGTGGTATGCTGGTGTAGGACGCGATCAAACCAAGAAGAAAAGGTAGGAACAAAGTAATTGAGGAATTCACGGGTTTTCAAAGAAAAGAAGGGGATTGGACAAAGTAATCTATTATCTATATTCATATTTATTATATGTTTGGAATATCTTTTATGCATTATCCTGAAAGCCATATTGTGGCTCCTAAAGTGTAATATAAATCAACACCGAATAAGAGGAGTAACTAACCGCAAGTGTACGGGTCGTTCCAAGTAATACATAAGTAAAAACAAGATTTCGTCTCCACATGTTTTACGAGGTTATGAATAAGTGTTTAAATGACAAGTAAAAGTAATTGCATAAACAATAAAAGTAAATATTTATTTGGTTTTGAATTATGAGGGACTAAAGTGCAAATAAATTAAACTAATTATAACTAAACTAATGAATGAAAATGCAGATAAAAGAATTAGATGAGAAGGTAGCTTGAGAGTCGTTAGTCTTCCCCATTAACTATGAAATTATGCAATTATTGGTATTAGGGTAAATTGGTTATTTAGCAACAGTCTGGAATCAATTCTCCTCCTAACCCCTCCCAGGTGAATAGGACACTATCCTCTCGGGCAAATGGAAATATGCATTTTTGACTAATTTAACCTAACCCAGTTGATTATCTAGATTAGTTAAGGTCTCCCAGCTCAATAACACACCAAAAAATTATATATGATTTTCCACAAACTGGCCCCCTCCCCGGTGATAGCCAGCCTACTAAACCCAACCCGCTACTTGGCCTTCGTAAGGGTTATTCAAATTCAAGCACATATATAATAAATGCAACTAATAAATTTATTTAAATATTAAAATCCCAAAATGCAATAAAATCATAATCACAAAATTTAGGGTTCATACATAAATCAATCTCAAGCTAATAAAATTAGTTCATAAGGAAAGAAAAGCAAACAATTTCTAAATAGAAGGGATGGAAGGGCACAAACAGCTTCCAAGCTCCTTCAATTCTTCTTCTCTCTTGATCTGTGCTTCATCATGGTCTTTTGATTATTACGGATTGACCAAGGATGATTCTCCTAAGGTAAAAGTGTATATATATTGATATTAGGTCGAAACCCAGAGTGTATTCCAAGTTAAGGAGTCTGAATCCTACTAAATTCCTAACTTGTCGGACAAGGTAACTATTGCAGATTGATTTGGACATATCTCCTCCTTTACTTATCGGATTTCAGTGAGCCACCTATCGAAACGACCATGACTCAAATATCTATTTGAATATGAAAGGTATCCCTCAAATTCTTAACCAATTTTCTGCAGCACTAAAAATATTAAACATTTTTTCCAGTATGGCAGATTCTTTTGACTTTCCAAATATATCTGAAGTTTCCTTTTTATCATGAATAAGGTTTTTTCTTGTTTTCTTTACGTCTTGTCATCATCCTGAGGTGTAATAGCTTCCAAATACCTAAGTGTGACACAAATAACACAAGTAGAAAACCTAAAACTAGACAAGAAAGTGTAAATCATGATTAAATAGGAAAAACTCCCAAAACTAAATACTAACTAACCCTAGAATGATGTCCCTTGACTAGATTATTCTATCACATAAGTGGAGATATCAAGAACCCCACCTCAAAGTTGTGTCGCCCTGACATAATAAAGATAAGAACAGTAGGGTAGTCAACAATAAATATAGAAGAAGAAGAAGAAGAAGAAGAAGAAGAAGAAGAAGAAGAAGAAGAAGAAGAAGAAGAAGAAGAAGAAGAAGAAGAAGAAGAAGAAGAAGAAGAAGAAGAAGAAGAAGAAGAAGAAGAAGAAGAAGAAGAAGAAGAAGAAGAAGAAGAAGAAGAAGAAGAAGACAATGAATTGTCCTAGAGAAACATATCTAAAAAGTCTCATGTAGTAATATTAAAGAAATAATGCACACTACACAAAATCAACATCTCATGAATTCAAGTCCTAGATCAACTTCGCAATGCCAGAAGGAACTGTTTTCCCTTAGTTCGTGTGGACGGCTATAGGGTGATCATATGGCCTAATATAAAATCCAATGATCCACCTAACTACTATCTAATTGGTCACACCTTCTAGTTAAAAATCCTAAGGTCTTTACAGTTGTAATGTCGGCATAGGGACGGTATATGATATATATCCATGAATTATCTTAGAGCTTGAGTTTCACTCAAAGATGTCCTCACTCAACCAATTTTCGATGCTCCTTAACATAGCATCCCCAAATAACCCAATAAAGATTCTTATGATGATTACATAACAAATTTCCTCTTTGCCGGTCCACTTCATATTCAATCCTTTTCATGTCTTTTTTCTTTTGATAATTAGCTAGACTCTCTTTTTAATGTGAGATATCATGCTACTTTTTCATATTATTTTCAATATTTTCTCTTTTGCCTTGAAAATGGGTTACAATAAAACTCATCATTACTAATATCACAATTACAATTCAAATTTTTCCCCACTCAATGTTCCCAAATTATGAAGCCCACCACCCCAAACTCGAGCTCGAAAACAACTTGTCTTAGGGTTGCGATATGAGTGCGGGTCATATGGATATGTCCTATAATCTAATGGGTATGGCTTGTAACATGGATAATAAAAAGGCTTTAGAAACTCTACGAGGGGGCTAAGACGGATATACTATATACACACATACATTTATATATATATATATATATATATATATATATATATATATATATATATATATATATATATATAACAGGGTGAGAAAGCTAAAGGCTTCAAATGGCTTATGAAAGAACTGCCTTAATATTTCAATATGTATAATCTTTGAATTCTATTTTCTTCTATCTAAGTTTGTTTTGGAAACCTTTATATTTGTTTTATGTGCTTTGATTTATTGACTGTAGTTCTTGCTAGTGCACAAGTATAGACTACCCCATTAATAGCAGTTGGATGGTCACCCGGAAGGGGTATCTAATTGTTGAAACAACACATAAACGTCTAGTGTGTGGTAGTGATCCAGAAGGGCTTGCCTAACTAGATAGTCATTAGGGTTTGAGATTTAACCACAGATCATTGTGCAGGGTCCCCTTACCCAAGTCCCCTGGTAATTGTTAGGTCACCACCTAAGTCCACCCGTAAGGGGGTTAGGAGGAATATAGATCCTGGCTACTTACTTTAAGAGCTTTAATCACCCTTATAACTAGTAGAAAAAATAGAAAGATAGGTGCATACAAGCAAACCTAAGCTATATTTCTCATCTTTTATTATTTGCATTAGTTTTAGTTAATCATTACTCTCCATAATTATTCATATTTACTTTTATTGTCTTTTAGTTCATTGAGTTGATTTTTTACTACGCTTACTTGTAATCCATTTGTATAACACACTAAGTCCCTAAGAACTAATCTAACTTATCATTAAAACTTGCATATGACATGTGATACTTGCAGTGAGTAATATGTTTTGTTAGGGTGCTAGTTATTATCTTTTATTATCATTATTTTATCACGCCTCAACCGACACCAATGAATTAGAGGGGTACGTCGCTATCTTATATGGGAAAATCATATTAGATTCATCGGTCTTGCAAGAAATTGGGTGTTTTTTTCTCTCAATACTCGGTATTCTAAAAGTGGTATGTACCAGTATCATAAAAATTTATCATATCTTCTTTTGGAACACTAAACGGGTTAAGGTAGCATAAGATGATATGTGTATACCTAATAACATATGGGTATTGGGATTAAATACCTTAGTGTTTGGAATGATGTCCTTCTTTTCAAAAATACTTTAGCATATATGTGTTCATAAGGAATCATTATGGATGAAGTGAATACATAGAGAATTCTTAGGCACTAGAAATATTTGGGAATGACATATGCATAAGGAGGTTTGCAATTGTTCAAGTCTTTATATCATAGTAAAAATGGATCTTTAAATTCCTATGGGATTATCGAGTCAACAAAGATGCACTTGAGAAATGGTTTGATACATCAGTTCAAACCTAGATCCAAAATCCAAAACCACGGTTATTATTTAGGAATTCGTAATTGCAAAACAAGTCCATCCTGAATTGGGAATTCGATTTCACAAACAGGGTCGTTAGAAAACCTTTTGTCTCGTGAAAAAGCGTCATATGATTTTTTTATTGGGCTTGGCGAGGCCATGGGATAGTGTGATATGGAACCATTGCATCACCCCTGAACACACACTCATATTATAGATTGCACTTAGAACTTTGCCAGATGTGTATGTTGTGCAAGGAGAACTCAAGACGGGGAAACACCTTTTCTTCGAGTGCAAGTTCACGCATGAGATATGGGGTACTATACGGAGATGTATGTGCATAGGGAGAGTTTTTTCCACCATCCAAAGTGCACTCGAGTGGTTTAAGAAAGGCAAGGTGAGAGTAGGTGATAGTGGCTTCGAAGACTAATGTATAGAACATTGCATTTGCGACGACTGTTTATATAATTTGGCAAGTCCTGAACAAGTTTTGTATGGAGGGTGTGCTCCCCAATTTGAAGAGTATAATAAAAAGAAATATTAAGATTCATTATTGCAGTTGTCGTTTTACGTTGTATCATCATCTCGCCTCTTTTAGAGATAGTTGACTTATGTTTTTTCGACTTAGATTCTTTGTTCACATTCTTGATATATCATCTTCAACCTTAATGATTGGGGTTGATTTTTTAACACTTCAGTTACTTAAAGCGGATGAAGGACTTGTTGTACTAAATGCTTGAGAACTCAACTAGTCCATAACTTAGCAAGATGGAAGTTGTTATGCATGAGGTTTAAATTGTTGGTGGATGTTTATGGTGTTATCTCGGTAATTGTCTTGGTTCCACCACCATGCTTAGATTATCATATAGTTTCATACTGGGTGGAAGGAAAAAGACTCTTCTTATGGGCCTTGTGCTCTTCTTCTTCAACTATTTTGGGCTCTTCCTCGTATGCATCATCTTGATCTAAGGCTATCAATATGTTACTCAATGTTTGATTTAGTTAAATAACTATATAAGTTTCCCACATACGACGCCACTAATTATACAATGATCTATTGGAAATACCAGCGTTTGTTGACTCTTTGTTTGACTTCTAATTTCTTTGTTTGCTAAGGTTTAGGGCTTCTTGTCTTTGTCCCAGAGTTTTAAGTCTTGTACCTTTTACCTAAAAATGGGGGGTTATGCACAGTAGGTGAGGCTTTTTCTAGATGGCACTCGACCGGTCCAGTTAGTAATGATGGACATTCAATTCAATTAGCACAAAAAGATATATTGTAACTTATATTTTTAAGATCAATGGGTATTTACAGAAATTTCTAGGTATATAAACGTCCAATACACTTTTATTGTATAGAGCAATACTACTGAGCAAAATTTACATTCGAACCCTTGTAAGGGCTTTATATGTTAGGGCATGGTCTTGTTATAATAAATTTAAGGATTTGTCACGTAGAGTAATCGGCATTGGCCTTTTTAACTCTTCAATCAAAAGGCTTTTTGGCCAGTAGGTCTTTTTCCTTGTTATAATAAGAGAAAAATTTATTTCTAAAAATATCATTTTTAGGCCAAACGTATTCAAAAGTGCCATTTTTAGGCCATTTCACAGATTTCATGAGATGTTTTATAGTTTTCAAGGGCAATTTGGGCATTTCAAATAAACTATATCTTTATTTTTTGTTATATGGGAGGTCCAAAGACCATGATGTAAATCAACTAATGAACAATCAAGTCCTCAACTGATCCAGGACTATGAATCCTTCTCGGTGATTTCCAGTCGAATCTGTCTCGTCTGAGAATTTCCCAAATCCCGTCAGGTGGGTCAACGTATGTGAAATACACATGTACCTGATGTATTCTCGATCGAGTTAATCAATCAGCGCCCATGTTTACCTCGTTATAGATGCACTTGATCACATATGATCTATTACGAGTCAAGATATCACAAATCCCTCCACCCAAATTGTAGTCGGACCCCTTCCAGGTTCTACGTTTGATAACACCTCTAATGCCTCTTGCGAATCAATCTCAACTCAAAAATATTTAACTCCCATCTCTTCATACATTCACAACCCCTCGTGAAGTGCTATCAACTCTATAGTCACTGGTGAAGAACGCTTTATTTTCATGGAAAATCCCCAGATCCAAATACCCTCTGTATCTCTCAATATACCACCAACTCCTTTTTCGCCTTTTCGAGAGTTGCAACTCCCATATATGTTGAGTTTAAGGTCTTCGCTGGATTTGCACCACCCAATGAGTTTCACGTAATTTCTGTGACTGGAACTTGTTCCTATTTGATTACGCCATGCTTTTATACATTTATTTAGGCACATAAAAAACTAGAAACTTTATTTGAAATGTCCAAATTATCTTTAAAATCTATGTAATATACTTTTAAATACGATTGACCTAAAAAAATGTTACTTTCGAAATATGTGTTTTAAGAATTCTTTTAGTACATACGATAATTGCTTAAAGATAGAATTTTAGCTTGTAATACATATTATTTTTGAAACCTAAGGAAAATATCAATTTAAAGAGATAAAAGAAAAATTATATAAAATGTTAGACCATATAAATCTGATCAAAACTTTTCATCAATTTAGGAAAGATGACTAGATTCATTGGATACTTTGTTTATTTATTCTTACTTATAGTATTTATAGTATTTATGTATTGTTTGAATTAAAAGATGGAAAGGAAAGAATTAAAAGGAAAAAATAAAAGAAAAGTAAAGAATTTTTTTTTATTTGAAAATAACAAAAGGAAGTAAAGTAATGTTTGAATCAAAAAGAAAAGGAAACAAATAATTACGTAATGAGATTTGTTATTTATTATATTATTTTGAAAATATTTTTTTTATATATATATAATTTTTTTTTCCTATTTGACCTTAATTGAAAGGATTACAAAGGGGTCTAAATAATTGTTTAATCTTTTTAATTCTTTTACTAATATTAAAAATTAAATCCAAATAAATTAAAGAATTGATTAATTGGAAATTCTTTTAATTCTTAACAGTAATTTCTTTTCCTTTATAATTTTAAATTCAAACATAGCCATACTTATATAAGATTAATATTTCTTGAAATTAAAAGGTCACGGTTGGTTCCTTATCACATCAAACCATTTCCCTCCTCTCCTCCACTATAGTAAGACACGATCCCACCAATTACACAAACCTCCATATGGATGAAAAAGTGAAGAAGGAAAAGAAGAAGAATAAGAAGCAAAAACACAACCACCCAAATGATCAAACCACTAAAATTACATCAGATTTTGCATTCAAATCTAGTTCAGACGTAAAAGGATTAAGATTTGGAGGTCAAATTATTGTTAAATCTTTTACAATAAGAAGAGCAAAACCTCTGGAACTCTCTCGTCTCCTTTCTCTTCCACAGATCAACGTCGATACACCTTTTCCTTCAACCGCAGCTTTTTTGCCGACAAATTTTACCATTTTAGCGCATCATGCGTGGCATACATTAACATTAGGCCTTGGTACAAAAAAGTCAAAGGTTGTTTTATTTGTTTTCGAATCAGAAGATATGAAGGCAGCTATGGATCGTTTATGGCCACCGGAAATACCACTTGGTGAAGTCAACAAGAAGCTCATTAAAGGTTTGAATGGTTGTGAAATGGCTCGATTTAAATTCAGAAAAGGTTGCATTACTTTCTATGTTTATGCTGTTAGAAAAGTTGGTCAAAATGGATTCTCATGTGCTGATGATCTTAAAACCATTTTGCAATCTGTAGTTGCTCTTAAAGATTTCTTCGATCACACTGCTATGCTTGCTATGCCCAATCAAAAATCTATAAGTCACGCTTCTCCCATGGCCATGGCTCATTAACTAGCTACCATGTTTTCTGGTTTTTTAACGGGATATGACAAATCCTCGTTGCTTTTATGAGTTTCGAATTCCTGATCTAGCTGAATATATCTATCAATTGGTAATTCAATTACAATATGGAGTAGAAAGATATTTTGTTCTTTCGTCATTTTCCTTTTTCCTTTGCAATTAATAATTTTCTTTTTGTTTGACTTTTAATATATAGTTCTCTGATAGTGGGGTTGGCGTAATTAATTTTTTAAATTTTCTAAAGAATGTAACGGAGTATTTATCCTATCTTAATTGATTTGTAATGTAGCACGAATAATTCTTTCAACTCAGAAAGTTTATAAATTATGAAAGGGACATACTCCTTGACTTTTTTGTTTTCACCTTACCTATGTTGCTCTGCTTCAAGATAGTATTGGCATTTTAGATGAAAATAAAATATAACAAACCAAAATATAAAACTAAGTATATTAGGTTGCGGGTCATATTTATAATTATCAGTTTAATTTTAAACTTAAATTTATTATTAATAATTATTACGAATCATAACATTAAATATTAAAGTAAATAGCACTTATGATAGAATTCCAACCGTTTAAAATACTTGTAGTCATTCTATTAAGACAACTGTTTACTGAATCATCATTCACACCACACAAGAATTAGTTTCACGTTGTTAGGAACACTTTTGTTCTTGATCCATGAAAACTGAAACATCCAATCAAATAACCTTGACGCGTCATCGTCGTTAAAAAAATGGTCGAAAAAAAATTGAAACGATCCTGACATATTACTATTTTTGTTACCATAAGTACCGGGGAAAAAAATAGGGAATTTCTATTTTATAAAAAAAAGTATTAAATAAGTTCAGAGGGATTTCTCCTAAATCTTCTGATTTAGTTATATCTCGATCACTTTTCGATATGGTTATTAGATCGAAATCAAACAAAAAGCAGGGCTCCTTACTGCGTAACTTCGATCCCGATGACACTGCTTTAGTTATTTTTGGAATAGTCTAAAGAAATCCCTAGACCCCGTTGACCTCGCGTCTCGAACATACCTAAATCTCCAATCACTTGAGACCATAGATTGTCGCACACAATTTTGTGAATCTTTGGAATGGGTCATCGATGGTTTGCCTTTGGCAAATTCATTTATGCAAGAAAATTATATTCCCACCTTGGCTATCACTAATACTCACGTGGCAGCACATGAGAAGGTTTTAAAGTCTCGGATCTAACCCACTATAGATACAGTAACATTAGACAAACTCCAATTGTCTTCTGTTTTGGCATTGCCATCAAATTCTATAGTTGTTGACTTAGTTGGTTCCAAAGAAGGAAACCATACCAAAATCAAAAAGTAAACATTGGGGACTAGGTCCAATTCGAAAAGGGTGAGTTTAGCTAGTGGAGCGGATAAATTATATGAGGTATTAAGCTCAGTCATGTCAAATTCTTGGGTAAAACTTATTAACCACCAGGTGCTTGACAAAACACTTAAGAAAAGTCTTATGGCTAATTCTCAAGTATATCATATTCTAAATACTAATGTAAACATTACTATCAATTGTGAACAACCTTTACAATTAAAAAATATGGTCGACTTAGATGAGATAACCACCCAAGGACCCGTGAGTGACTCCGGGGAATTGGTCGCAGATTGGATAAGTCTGGATTGTCCTCGATAAAGGAAGGAGGGAAGGTGTTTAGATTATAAAAACGTACTTCTTAACCATTAGAGAGGCTCTGAAGGATTAGAACTCGAGTATTGTGAACCTATAGGGGGAACTTCAATTACTTGAGAGTGATGTTATGGCAATAATAGAAGCCTTTAGTTAATCTTTAATGGGTTATATAGCCGAAAAGTGAGTTCTGAACATAGTGGATATTGCGAAACTGATTAAAAAGTGGAATATGGAATATCAAGTTCGAAAGCACCCTAGTGAAAGGTTAATTTTCAAATTTAAAAAAGATGTAGACTGGAAACTAATACTTTCAAAAGACCCTTACTATTCGTATAAAAGGATCCTTATGTCTGAAATACCAGATTTTTAAACTTTGGGAGTTATGAGATAACTAAAGTTTTGACGTGGATAGTGATTAGAAATATTTTGGAACAAATGCGTACAAGGTTGAGTATAGCTAAAACTCCCTACAATTGGGAAATCGCTAAAAATAGATGAATTATTATGGTAAACAAGTATTTTTGTTTTGCTCGTATACTAATTGAATTGGACTTAGGTAAGCATAGAAAGGAAACATTTGACCTCTACAGTACGAGAGGGAAGGAATACACTTTAAAAGTAGAGTATGAAAACTTATTGATTAGTTGTACTAAGTGTAAAGCGATATGACATGATGAGCTGGGGTGCTTTTATGTGGGTAGAGTAGGTCAACATATACATATAAACAAGAAAGCTACTCTTTAATAGTGAGAAGTGGGAGTAAATATCACTTTGCAAGTGACAAAAATGGGAGCTCAAAACCCAAGACTAATAGACCGAGCAAGTACGGCATTGTAGAAATTGAAATGTACAAATGGAAACTCAAAATATGTAGCAGGATACTAAGATTTTTGCAGCTACATAATCGAAACCTGCACCATGGAACTTGAAAACTACAACTGGTTTGAAAACTAAAGTTGAATATTTGAAAATTGTAGTAGGTAACTTGAATTAAACAACAAAAACTATAGATGATAGAAGTTGTCTTGAATTTGTGAAAACACGCGAGTTACAAATCATGACTTGTATGAAATATGTTGTCTGGAACTAGAAATTTAAGAGTAGAAGAGTGAGTGCACACCTTAATTACAGCTTCACAAGAGCTAATTGTAGCTGCACCGTAACCCGAATTACTGGTAAATTGCAGCAATAGTCCTTCGTGACTATAACTAGCGAGCTTAATGGCAGGAAAAAGTAGAATCAAGAGATTTTATGTGCAATCTTGGGGAAAGAAGAGGTGGAACAACAGTTGCCCAGCGTGACTGTAAATTCAGCGCATAAGGCTAAAAACAATAGGATCCGGAGGTTATAAATGCATTTTTAGGGCTTAAAGAGCCACCTCTTTAGGGAACTAGCTGATAATGATTAAAGTGAGGTTTATACAAATAACCCGGAAGGAAAAGGTGATTTATTTTTCAATTTTTCACATATATATGAGCTATAAAATGGAGAACTTGAGTTGAAGGGGTGAAAAGGGGAAAGAAGATCCATTTGTAATGGTCATTAGCAAAGATGCCAAAAAGAGAGGAGTTAGTGAAATTGAAAAAGGTTATCAAGAAAAGGCAACAAAGTTTAGAAAATAGTGTGTGTTCGAAAGCTAAAAGAGCTTACGTGGAGCATGGCACAAAAAGGGGGGAAAGTCGGTTCGATGATTATTACGACCTGGAACACGGGGGGTTTTGCCTCACCCCTTAAAAGGTGAGGGATAGTAAACCACATTTGAAGGAATAAAATTGATAATATGGGCATTTTGGAAACTAAGAATACCCAAGGTATTGTAAGTGAGTTTATGCAATTAATGCTTCGAGGGTGGAAATGCGTAGATAATTTTGATTTAAGGGGTATTTTGCTAGTATAGGACCCCGAATAAGGTAGAAGTGGAAGTTATTTCCACTACACCACAAGCATACGTGGTAAACACGTATGCAAGATAACTTATTCTTAAGACTTCATACGTCTTGTATCTATTGGATAAATGGAAAGATTGAGAAAATAGACTTGTGGAAGGAATTAGTTGATTATGAGGCAACTTTTGATGCTCCTTGGCTCCTATTGGTATAATTTAACAATATTTTGTCTGATAGTGAGATAAAGCATGCAATAATAGTTATAATGAGCGATTGTTATGAGTTTGCGTATTGTGTAACACACTTGGGAGAGAAGATTTGCAATGTTCCAAATAATTCTTTACTTGGAACAATAATCATATTTTTAGCAAGATCGATAAAGTGATGGGGACAATAGACTTAGGGTATGTTTGGATTAAATAGGGATAATATAGTAAAAGATAGGAAAGGGAAGTTTAGTAAAGGATTGGAAAGGAGAGTATTAAATCTTGTTTGGATTAAATAAAAATAGAGGGAAGAATTTTATTAAAGGATTACATATATTTGGTGTTTGGATTAGAAAATTAAGAAAGGAAAGGATTCTTTTATAGTTAAATGATTTTTATACCCTTAGTAATATATCTTATATATAAAGAATATGGATAATTTAGACACTATGGCATAATAAAAGAATTTATTTCTTCTAGTGACACCAAATTGGAGGGATTGAATATATAGTATGGTAAAGGATTGGAATAATCATTTAATAAACTTTCTCCTCTAATTATTTCGAATCTAAACAAGGGAGGGGATTGTTATTATCCTTTAATATAATCCCATCCCTTCCAATCCCCCAATCCAAACAAACCCTTAAAGTTTCTAATCACTATATACATGTCGAATATATGCCTAAATCGAGAATTTTAAATTGTCCGTCATGTATGTGTATTTATTTCTACAAAATGTTACTAGAGATACTCATTTTCAGATTTTTTTTTTTAATAAATGGGTAAAACATGATGAGTATAGAGAGGTGGTTAGTAATGGTTGGAACATGGAGTTTATTCATTGGACAAATCAATACACAATTTGAAAGAAACTTATAAATTTTAAAACCAAGTTGAAGAGTTTGAATAAAAAGATTTTTCTCACAATCCTGAGAAAGTTAAAAGGCCAAGTAAGGCATTGGAAGAAGGTGATGTAAGACTTCAACATAATATGGGTAACAATGCTAATTTTGAAGACATTTTAGAGTTTCCCGAAACGTCAACAAGACTTGAGAGGGACGAGTTTAATTTCCTTCAACAAAAGGTGAAGAGTAGGTATAAGCTTAACGATGCACTTATCTTTTTCATGGTATCATGAAAAGTACGAAGGAGATTTGTCGCAAAATTTCAACTTCGAAATGGTGTTAAAATTACTTCTAGAATTAAAGTATATGAAGCAATTGTGGGTTATTATAAAATATTGTTGGGACCGAAGGTTGAAACAAAAAGAATGGATTTAAGGGTTTACGATTAGCGTGAAGTTTTGACTAGTGAGCAAGGATTGAAGTTTTGTAAAGATACATCTGGTGAGGAGATCAAAGAGGTAATACTTCGTATAGAAAATTATTGGCCCGATGTTTATTCATCTCTTTTTATTTAAGAAACCATGGGACTTGATTAATGATGAAGTAATTATAGCGGAACGTAATTTTTTCTACATGATTTTTTCTTCAACAAATAAATATTATGATTATTGCACTTATTCCGAAGATAGACATTCCATTGAGAGTGGAAGATATAGGTATATCGTGTGTTGCAACATTATTTACAACGCTATCACGGTGATTATTGCGGATCGGATGAAGCCGGTACTAGGGAATCTTATTGATAAAGCACAAGTTCGAATCATGAACAGATCGAATCTTCCAACCAATTTTTTTATTAAATAACCTTAAATTTTAGAGATTATTATCCAAGAGATCTTGGAGACACTATAGACACATGCACACCTACCTAATCCCTTCTTCTTACTAAAGGTCACCAATAAAATTTAACACTATAGGCCAAAACCCCTTTACTGATTATACCCCTTTTTTTTCTTTCCTATATATACTACTTTTTTTTAGAATTTTTTATAAACCATAAAATATCTTCACTCTCTTTCTCTTCTCTTATAATCACGCACTCTCTGTAGTTTCAGAAGCCATGGCAGATCCATTATCTATCCAGATGCTTTCTTCTTTCTTTTCAAACTATATCATGGATGAGATCTTTTCTTCTTCCTCTATTCCTTTTTACGAAAGTTACAGAAGTTTTGCATCTCTTCACCAAAGTTTCGCTCGAAAAAGCATCAACGGCGAGTAATGTTCATCGGTGAAGGAAGCTCGTGAAGACCAACAAGGGTGGCATGATGATCCCGACGAGGCTTGGCTACGTTTGAGCTACCATGGAAGGCTGAATCTCAAAGTACATCCGGCAAAGAGCTCCTTCCATTTCGTGAAAAATAGATCTGACCATGGCTGGTCAGAAGAGTTGCTTGCTAGGTCTGTTCTAGTAATGAAGGTCTGTTCAAGCTACGTGAAGGTCCTGCCATGTCAAGCTACGTGAAGATCCTGGGGTGAAGGTCCGTTCGAGCTACGTGAAGATCTCGACAAGGCTTGTCTTTTCCTTCTCCACTGGTGAATAGATCCATTCCTCCATTCGACTCCAACTGTCTTCACGCCGAGCTGGTCTATTACATGGATCTTCTGTGCTTAGAAGTTACCCTCGTGTTGCAGCCATCTATGGAGTTTCGAAGTTGTTGAGTATTGGTAGTGAAAAGACCAAGTCGCCGGAGCACGAGCACGAGCACGAGGTAGAGGAGAAGTCTAGCGGGTTTATTGTGCGGTTTCACTGGAGGCCTGTTCGTGCTTAAGACCTTTTAAGTCATAGGAGAAAGATGCTCTGTTCATTATCTTTTCCGAAACAATATATGCTCAGCACCTTTGGAATACTGAAAAGTCATTCATTATCTTCTTATTTTCTTTTTCCTTTGTTGACTCAATAATTGTTTTTTTTAATACGTGGGTGTCCGGGCCAGCTTTCGCGCACCACGACTAATCCCATGAGAAATATACACGCCTCCCCATGCATATTTCTCAGGTAAATCAGAACTAGGTTACCCATGTCTAGGGAGAGGATTTGAACTCTGTACCTCTTGTTTTACCCCCTTTAAGGGTTGAAGAAATAGCAAGGTTTTAGCTAGTTGAGCTACCCTAACTTTCTTTTTCTTGTAATGTATTTAATTTAGTAAGTTTTTATAAATAAAGATAATTTAGTTTATTATAAATATCTTAATTCATAATTTCTAAAAAATACCTTTGTAATTTTGTGGGTAAAAAATCATGGAGGCAAGTTTTGACAAATTAGACAGTGGATAGATTTTTTTTTTAATACAAATGAGAGTCACTTTAGACTCAGAATCATTTTCACTCTAACAAGATTCGATTCCCGAACCTTTTGTTTTTTGCGGAGTAGACTAACCACTAGACTAACTATCTATCTTATTGGATGAATTGAGTATGATTTTTTTTTCCAAATAATTGAGTATGATGAGTAGATAGTGGGAATGCTCTATTGATTTTTCTGGTAAAAAGAATAAAAAATAAATACTTTGACATCTTTTATTGAAGTGATAATAAAAGAGGAGCATTCAACCGTGGACATAATGCACTTGGCAATTAGTGACAACTTCCGTTCCTATTGATTTTTATTCTAAATTATGTATATCGTGCTTAAAAAAATGTATAGGTTGTAAGTAATAAATATTGTTTTTAATGTGATGTGGGTTTGAGAAGTTTGTCGGTTGATTGCTTCCTAAAAGGGGGATAAAGTCTTGAGGAACTAGAGTATAGTTGGATAAATAATGGCTGGTTAGTGGTTCCATTCATTGGTTTGAGTGGATGTGATGATGAGATAGATAATGTGTGTGTGAGATAAAAAAGCTGGATAAATCTCTACCCTAATGCAAGCCAGGGACCGAGAGAGACGGAGAAAGAAAAGCCAAAAGAAATAGGATGAACTGTGACGGGCCATCAAACCCACCTCTTTTAAAAAAGACTTATGGTCTCTGTCTGTCTAGGAGAAAAGTGAAGCATTAAAAAGAAGGAAGGTCATTTTCTTTGTGTACGGTGTACCCCAGTCTGGCCCAGCTTAAACTTTAATCATCCGCCCTGGTATGGTATTGTCGAATGACCCCATATCAACCACCTTTGTTCTTCACATCAATCTCCAAATGCGGTTCATTAATTATAGACTTTAATCATTCGATTCATACTAATTCCTTGTACTTTTTTTTTTGTCAAAGCAGAAAAACATGAAACAAACGTAGCCTATGCCCTTATTATGTACTAATTGCTTGTACATGATCGAAAAAATTGAGAAACTTCAACCCAAAATCTATATAGTAAAAAGTCATTTTTAAAAAATTCAACCGATTGACCTCTCCCATCAACATCCAGATTAGAAAACAAAAGACAACAACAAATCTTGGATAATCGATCTCGACTCCGAGGCACCGAATAGGATGGAAGAAAACAAAACATGGAAGATCGAGAATTAAATAACCATTAAAAGAAATCACATTAGATTACACGCATCATGTCAATGTCATATCAGAATTCGACATAATACGCATTAAAGAACTAAAGTCACTCATTCAGAGAATCGCTGACATAATTTCCCTAGAATTGTAAACAAATCAAACTATTTATGAATAACTTTAGCTTCTTTCGAATAAATTTGTTTGAATGAGTTCGTTTATTTAAGCAAACAAACTTAATCTCTAATAAAGTTTCTTGAATGAAACGAGTTAGTCCGTAAATTACTCATTTATTTTCATAAACTTTAAACTTCTATTTATATATATCTAATAATCATCATATTAAAATTTAACTATTCGCCAAGAAACCAGTATTTCTTTAAAATTTATGATAAACCAAAATATGACGTTGATACCTGGAAGAGACGGAAGAGACTTGGGAAGATCGAACAAGGAAACGATCTGATGGCTGGGGGTAAGGAACGTCCACCGAAAGGGAGAGGAGTGTCAAACTCTTCTTAGGACAAACGTCCTAAGTCACCCGAGGCTACATCCGAGAGTATTCATCCAAGATAGGCCAGGCTCCACGTCAGCTTGTAATATGCATTCATCCTCGTCTAATATTGTTCACCATGCCAGTGCTCCACGTGCATATACAAAACTCTATAAGTACCCCATTCCGTAGCAGAAGTGGGTACACTCTGAATACCCCCTAAACTTCTCTCACTCTCTTTAAAATAGTTGTGGTTATTATATTGTTGTCATAAATCTACATACTCCTCGGGTTAAGTAATCCTTGATAACAACAATGCTAGTGTTGAGTATCAGAGTTGTCATAAATCTACTTACTCCTCGGGGTAAGTAATCCTCGATAGCAACAATGTTAATGTTGAGTATCAGAGTGCTATCGGGAGCGCATCTCCCTTTGGTCCTGACATAGTATTTGGTTTTAGGAAAGACTTGACATAGCAGTTGAAGCCTCGGGAATTGAAGATAAATCTCATCCATGGTGATTGAGAGAAAGACACATTGTTATTACTACGATTCCCCGTATAATTTTCTCCTATGATTCCTCCTTCTCTTCTACCAACAATGTTACTTATCTAGTGTTGTGTTCGTGATCTCCAATTGAGTCATCGGGTCGAGTATTCAGATACATGACTTTTTATGATTTATCATTTAGCGTTGTCTATGGGAACGAGTTTGATCCCATTGAGATTACACAATAGATATCCCAAGGGGAAAACATTTGGGGGTGATGCACGTGCCAATGGAAGAGGTTATAATTGTACATATAGGAAGCATAGATAACACAATTAAGATTGGAAAAACGTTAGGACCACAAAGGGCTACTCTCTGAGACAAATTAGAGGAGTACACAGACTTATTCCCTACTTCCTCAAGATCTATTAACACAAAACTTCCACCTCCGAGGTTGTCTACTCTAACTTTAGATATGCTGTTAATCTCTCTATAAAACATGATCAATTGATATTCTGGCGAGGACACGTGGAATGGACACCTCTCTTTTTTCTCATTAAACCTCAACCATGCTTCACCAACACTTTCTCCCACTTCTTGTAAGGAAATTTTGAACTCCAACATATATTTTAAGCGCCTACTTATCTGATAAAATCGATTAAGGAATCTCTCTTGGAATTTATCCCAGTTTGGGATGGAATCGGGGTGTTAGTCATCATACCAATAGCTTGCACTTCCGGTAAAAAAGAATTGGAACATGACGTAGTACATCCTCTCTTTTGTGACACCTTCGGTGAATAGTGATGTAGGCATCACAAATCTGCACGATTCTCTGAACATAACAGACCATATCTTGTTGTGCAGCGCCACTATATCGCCCATAACTCAAAAATTGATTTAACAGGCCTGGATTAGGCCTAAATCGTGTGTCTAAGATATCTGGAGTGCGAATTCCCCTAGGTTGCACTCAGAATGAGGGAGGAAGTCCTAAAAATTTTTGACTTGTCATCTGAATAACTTGAAATAAACAAAACTAAAACGAAAAAGCGTAAAATAGCACAACTAAAATTATCAAACTAATTAAAAATACTAAAGTAAATATGTAGTCCCCGGTAGCGGCGCCAAAAACTTGGTGACGGTAAAGGTGTGATAAAATAACGATATAATTTAAAGACAAACACCTTCTACCACTACGATAAAGTCTCCGCAAGTGAACAGATCGTTTACAAGTAATGTGTAGGTAAAACAAATATCAATCTCAGGGTCTCGAAAGTGAGCTTATAAATAATGTAATTACTAAGTGCAATAAAAGAAGTTGATAAAATAATACGCTAAAAGACACTAAAATATTTATTGGGTTATATAACTCTAAGCAATTAATGACTGATGAAACTAATAAAAGTAAAGACGGGAAAATAAAATACTAAAGAGAAGATGTATGAGAGTTTAACTCAAGATTTAGCAAGTAATCACCACTAGCCTTGTTCTATGATTATTATCTAAGAGAGAATTGTGTGATACATTCACAATAGCCAGGGTTCTATATTCCTCCTAACCTCGTCAGAGTGGCCTTAAGAGGAAACCTAAAAATTACTAGGGTACTTGGGTAAGGGGACCCTATGCAATAATTAGTAGTTAAACCAAACCTTAGTGATTATCTGGTTAGGCAAGCCTGTCAGGATCATTACCTGCACACTAGACGCTTATGCGGTGTTTCTATAATTGAATCCCCCGTTAGGGCGACAATCCAACTACTAATGTGGTAATCCTATACGTTGCACATCGCAAGAACTACAAATATTAAATCAAAGCACATAACACATAACACAGAGCTATCATTACTAGTTTTAATTAAATGTAAATAGGACATCCCAAATTTAAATAACATATAAAACAAGTCTAGGGTTAATACCCATATGCTATTCTCAAGCTAAATAGAATTAGTTTATACTAATGAAAGGAAAATAAATAAATACAATTACTGGGAAGGGTTAGAATGACATGAACAACTTCCAATCTCTTTCTTCGATTCTTCTCCCTTTATCGGGGCTTCCTCTTAGTATTTATGATTAGGGACTGACCAAGGATGATCTTTTAAGTTAAAAGTGGATATATATATATATGGTGTCAGTTGGGTGTGATAAAATAATGATAATAAAAATAAGAACTACCACCCTAACCAAACACTTTACTCATTGCAAGTATCACAGATCGTACGCACGCTTTAATATAAGTAAAATCCGTCCCCATAGGTAAACTAATACAATTATAAAGTGCAAAAAAGAAGAAGTTAGAAGAATAATACGCTAAAAAAAAGGACTCTGAAATATTTGTTTGGGTTTAAGACTCTAAATAAAATAAAGACAGGAAAATAAATAGAATAAAAGAAGTAGTATGAGAGTTTAGCTCGAGATATAGCAAGTAATTCCTACTAGCCTTATGTTATAACCTATTTATATAAGGGAGAATTGTGTGATATGAAATAGCCATGATTCTATATTCCTCCTAACCCCCTTCCAGGTGGACTTAGGTTGCGACCTAAAAATTACCAGGGGACTTGGGTTAGGGGACCCTGAGCAATGATCGGTAGTTAATCTAAAACCCTAGTGACAACCTAGTTAGGCAAGCCCGTTAGGATCACTACCGCACACTAGACGTTTATGTGGTGTTTCAATAATTAGACACCCCTCGCGGGTGACCATATAACGACTATTATGGTAATCCTATATGTTGGCCACCGCAAGAACTACAGGCAGTACATCAAAGCACATAAAACAAAGATAGCACAACTAATTTCAATTAAATGAAAAAGGACATCCCAAAATAGATATAAAACAAATCTAGGGTTCATAACCTTATGCAAATGTCAAGCTAAATAGAATTAGTTCATACTAGAGAAATAAAGAAAATAATTTACAAAGGGGAAGGGTTGAAATGGCATGAATAGTGTCCAACTCCTTCTTGTCTTCTCTTATCTTGATGTAAGCTTCCTCTTGGTCTTTAGATGATTAAGGACTGACCAATGATGATTTCTCTAAGGTAGGAATGGATATATAGGCCCTTGGTAGAATTTAGGAGTAATCCCTAAGTGACGGAGTCCTGTTCTTATCAAAATTCGTAATCCTAAATTGTAGGACAAGATTAACCTTTGCAGATATTGATTTGGTCATATCACCTTAGTTACTTATCGGAATTTAATATTATTTATATGGAAACGACCACGTTTGAAAGATAAATATGCTCACATAAAATTCTCCTCCTAATTCTAGACTGATTTTCTGCAACAATTTAATTAGTGGACCTATGTGCAGTTTTGACAGCTTCTTTAAATCCAAATATATCCAAACTCTTCCTTTTTGACTTTGACTAAGGGATTCCTTTACTTTTCCACTTCAAAATCCATTGGTGTAATAGCTTCCATATACCTAGGTTCTAAACAAATTACGCACAAAATCTCATAAGCAAAACACCTAAAACTAGACAAGAAAGTGTAAAGTATGAATAAATGGGGGAAAATCCCGAAATTAAATACTAAATACCCCTAAAATGTATCTCAAGTATAGATTAATATATCATAAATAGGGATATATATATATATATATATATATATATATATAGGTGTTAGGTCGTAACCTAGAGTGTGGGCCAAGACACAGAGTCCAAATCCAACTTTAATTCATTTTCCTAGATTATAGGACAAGATAACCTTTGAAGACTGAAATAATAATAACTCCTTCGTTACTTCTCCAAATCCAGTGATCCACCTATCAAAACGACCACAATTCAAAGACTTTTCTGAATCTCAAAGGGCTTCTTCAAATTCTTAGCCGATTTTTACAGTATTAAAAATAGTAGACATTTTTACAGTTGGACAACTCACTTTGACTTTCCAAATCTATCCACAATTTCCTTTTTCATCATGACAAAGGGGTTTCTTATCTTTTATTCACTTCTTATCAAACACCTAAGTTCTACACAAATAACTCACAAATTACGCGCAAAAGCTCTAAAAATAGCAAACACCTAAAACTAGACAAGAAAGTGAAAATCATGAATAAATTGTTCATTCCCTTAGTTTAATCTTAGCCTTTTTTGCATATATCGTTAGCTTAGAATCTTTTTGCATATATCGTTAGCTTAGAATCTTTGATGCTAGGTTCTTGTTAAATTACTTCATTTGATTCTTGACTAGTGTTCATTATAGAACATATCTACCTAGAGTTAGATTGAGTGCTCTTACTCATATATTTTATCTCTAAGTTTAGCTCTAGTTTACTTATCTAAAGTCCACCAAAGTTTGGACCTTTAAGTAAATCATTTTAATACTATTGTTTTTTAACAAAATGATAAATATGGCTCATTAAATATTGACTCCTTAGAAAAAGAGGTTTATAATATCAAAACCACCATCTCTAATTTCTCAAGATATCAAGTTGACTTGGTGCAGATTTATTTTTAAAACCAAAGAAATCAAAATCAGTTTCCATCTTTACTATCCCACTTTAATATTATAAGTATCAATATACACAATATATTGGTTACAATCTTCAATACTGGAAGTTTGTACAAATTCAATCAAATCAACAAAGAGGAGCAAGTAAAAGGAAAAGAGTTTTGAGAGACTATAGAATGTACACAGCGAAAGAAGCGTTATCACAAAAAGGCTCATGGATACAACATCAAGGTTGTTTTCTAATTAGTCTTTATATTTTTCCGTATCATTAAATAGTGCCTCAGATTTCCTATTTAGCTCTATAATTTTGTACTTCTCAAATATCTTGTGCATATCGTTCGACTCTCCTTAATTATTAAAAATCAGGCATTCACCAGTTGTAAATATCATGTTCATTGAACTATCATTAATTTAATATGTTAGACAATGTGACTTTACAAAACTTCCTTTACGCCCAACGGGTATCCTTATCACCTGGGTATCTGACTCATAAAGACGTAAAAAGAATCAGTAGTATATTTATAGTGTCTCCCAGAATAACTAAATTCCACCTCTTCTTTGTCATCTCAAAAACACCTTCTTCTCATAATATCACCGTGTCAAAATCCAGCGAGTCTCACCAAACCAAATCTCCTCGTCCATTTGACTATGGTCCTTGCTATGTTTCCATGAAAATGATGAAGCATAGAATCCTAAAAGATCTTTTTTTCTATATTTAAAAAACCACAAAAAACACAGTTGGACTCAATTCATATGATCCACATCCCGAACATTGTACATACGAGTGCTTTCATTGGCACAAATTTCTTGTCTATTATTATATTTAAAGGTTCAATTGGGTTTCTGAGCATATAAGTATCATTGTACGAGTCCTTGACTAAAAAATTCTATCATAATTTATCATATAGTTATCACAAACTTCTTTTTCAATCTATTGTAAAAGAGAAGCAAAACATTCTTAGTTTTGAACATAATAATGAAAGAATATTCTTTATAGGTGTTTGGGAAAATGCCATAGAAAAAAAAGTGACCCTTCAAAATTCACAAATTCTTGAATTCCAAAATGATTCACACCCCTTCACCACCATTACCATACAAAGTGAGCAAATTTATATTTGAATTTTGAGTTGCTTATAACCTATTAATTACTTGAATCATTCTGAAATCCAGAAACGACATTATAATTCTCTCTACGAAGCATACTTACTTTACTACATCTATTTGAGAAAGCCTGTCATCTGGTTATACATTCTCATTTCTCACGTGAAACACTCTTGAAACCAAACCATCAATGTACCATATGGACTTGATCTTGGTTGGATCTTCATGAATTCTGGCGTTGATAGCTCCAATACATTTATTGAGGCATTCAACAATTAATGGAGATTCAGTCTTAAGATGCTCATCTGAACATTCAGTACTTAATGGGAGGTACACGGGTTACTATACCTTTAAGAAACTTTGAGATAACATCAAAGAAATGTGTAAGTTTACCTCAAATCGGGGAACTGAAGCACTTAGAGGTGAGACTAATAATAACTAATATGATTCTAGAGCCCATCTTTTTAGGATAACTGATTAGTCAAACACATATCATCATCTCAAAAGAAAAAACACAGCGACAATCAATGTATCTCATTGCTTGAGGAAAAAATCAATTCCGTTGATACAAACCTTATAAACATCCTTAGTACAATCTCTTATCTTAGTACGAAAGTTGATAAGTTGATAAGTTGGAAGATTGTTTGAATTTCAAGAGTAAATCTTCTCGAAGTGAAAACTTCTCCTCATTTTGACACCTTTAATCATTATCTCCACCATGTTTATTTATAATCCTTCCTACATATTAATATTTTCTCCCGTGCTTAATAGTTTTATATTAGATATTGACAAAAGCGGAGAAATATGCATGCAATTACTACGTGGGAGTGATTAATTACAGGGGAGATTTAGATTAGCCTTTTCTATGATTTCGATTGCTTACGCTTATATTGATTAATTATATGTTTATGGGGGAGCTTTTATCTTTATCATTGTTAACTAAACTTTTGGAGTAATCTATACATTGTTTCTTCATCATCAAAATGGGTGAGGATGTTAGCCTAAAAGGCTTATTTTGATTGATGATTGGTGCCTGAACAACGTATCTTGAACATGTCTGATCTTACGATGAAACCAAGATTGGTAGTGTTATATTTAAAATTTTAAGGAAGCATGGAGGTATGAAGACAAAAAAATTCAAAGAGATATTAAAAAGATGATTGCAGGTTGAGCTAGAGAGCCAAGGAGTAGAAGATATGGAGATAGAGAAACAAACTTGATAATATGATACAACCGATGATTAAGATAGAGCGATCAAGCTACAAATAACTTGAAAAAGACTAAAGAGCGGAGTGATATGCTTAAAGAGTTGATCAAAGAAGATATAAATGCTTGGATATGATAGAGTAGTATATGAAAATTATATATGTGCTAATAAGGAGAAGCTTGGGAGAGATATGAAGATCAAGAAGATAGGGATCGAGATTGAGATGAAGAAGATGATGATTGAAACAAATAAGCCGAACTTCCAAATGAGCAACTAGGCAAAGTGTCTAAATTAGATAAAAATGACGCTGGGACAGAGTGAAGCCTGGACCTCCGGACAAAGATTAGGTCAAATGCCTAAACCAATTGGAGATTGGAGTTGTGAAGAACTGAAGGTCGAACCTCCGAGAAGCATACTAGGCTAACCACATTAGATACTTACACAGAAACATAGTCCGAAGCTCCAAAGTTAGAACTAGGAGGAATGCCTAAACATGTTGGAGTATGAGCTGAGAATAGAAAGACAGTATATCCAAGACAAATAAGAACGGATGTCGGAGAACTTCATGATTAAAATTGGAGAATTAACCTAAAATGTTGAGCAAGAGATCCAAAGATATGATATCCAAGCATATTCACAACTACTATACAATACACACAAAGATCTATTAGTGTATTGGCTGGCAAAAAGAGTCGTTAGAGATACAAAATTGGACATCTAACCCAGAAGACACGAGCGTCCATGAAATTCAAAATACAGCCAACCAGAGATCTACATGTGGCCTCAACGTTGAAGGGAACTTGTCTATAGACTTCATTATTTAACACTTTATTTCCACACATTCAAAGATTTTGAGAAGCTACATTTGGAGAGTCACAAAGAAATACTTTCCAACTACTTATTTGTATATTAAGTAGTCCACACACATATTTGTATCCAACCCATATAGGAGGTTAGTGGCTAGGCTAGGTAGAATAGGGGGTAATCATAAAACCTAGGGTTTGTTCTTGGTCTAGTAAAAAGGATGTTGTTAATAAACAAGACTATATTGATGGAGAGCTAGTGTAAGATAGACCCTTAACTTGAAGGATTCATGGAGTTAAAGTGGTAAATCGAGGTAGATATTGCCAACCAATCCTTGTCTAGGTTGATATTAAATCCTTGATGGGTGATCATGAAACCTAATAACTTATCTAAGGTCACAGTTAAAACATATTTTTTTAGGGTTCATACAATTAGACATACTTTTTAAGACAAATTATGCCTAACCTGGATCCTAGAAATGTGTCTTGAAGGCATGAATTTTTACTAGCATGTCATCGACATAAATTTCATATTACGATTGACCTGATACTTGAAACTTATGTGACCATACATTGATATATTTCTCCATCATTCTTAATATCAAAGGAGCTAACTTGATAGTAATACAAACCCTGCTCTGAAATCATCTTCTACTCATCTTTTGGAGTCATAAGAGATTATTTTTTCCCTTAAAGTCCCCCATAAAGGTGAAAAATTTATAACCATCAAGGGCATAAACAACCTGATCAATCTTGAGCAACATATAACAATCCTCCAGTTATGTTTTGTTGATATCTGTGAAGTCAATACACATGCTCCATTTATCATTTTCTTTGGGTACTAGGAAAGGATTATCCACCCAACCGAGATAGATCACTTTATGTACATGATTGGATTAGAGAAGTTTCTCGACTTCTTCCTTGATTACTGAATTTTCTTATTAAAGAACATCGTTTGCGTAATGATCATATATCCGGTACTTTTGACATGGATGCCTAATAACTTCTTTACTGAATCAGTTTCCTCCCATGACTAATGATATGTAAAGGTATATCCATATCTTCATTAAAACGTGCCAAAGACATTTTCTCAACTCCAAATATTCAATTACAAAATGGTCTCATCATTTTTATTGTGTTTTCAGATTTATTCTAGGGTCGATATCCTCTTAAAGATCGAGGACAAAGAACATATGATTTGTATCTGGTTGGAGTGGAAAATTGTGTTCATCGTTAAGTAGAGGTGTAGTTAAGTGTAACATATAAGGAACCTTTACAGTGGTGATAAGAATGCAAAACCTGTAAAACAATTTTTTGGATACGTTGAGCAAGGAGATCGCTTTAAAGGCCGATGTGGTGAGATTGTAGTTATTCCCCAATACTAGTTGGTAAAAGTTCTTCCTTGGCGGTTTACACTCCTTCTATAATTAGATAGGAGAGGGAAAACCAAACTTCTGTGTCCATCACGACCTCCTTGTCCATCTTTAGTTGGCATGATTATGCACTCTCAATTATTTCAATTCAGGGATTTTTTTACTTTCCCACAATCAACACCAAATCGACAGGGAAAAAATGTCTTTTCTAGGCGCCGTCTGATAGAAACCACGTCACAACTAGATTAAATCCTTAAACTTACCATATAATTGCATTTGCAAACTTGTCACAAATATATACATTAGCACCTCGAGAGTAGGGCTCCTAGTGGAATTTTAATGATCAAAACGTTATAGGTTTATGATGGAGCCTCAAGTGGAATCAGATGAGGAGAACTTGTAAGATAGTTTAAGAGACTCCAATGTAAAAGATAAATATGATATTAGTTACCTCAACCATCTTTATAAAGGCTAAATATAGTACGGAATCCGATATATAATTTTATGGCAAGCAGATTATCGTCTGACTGTTTTATTATGCGTATGACTATTTGACCAAATGTTAAGGTAGTTGGATTGTATTACTATTTAAGTTGTGGATTTACTAGGGATGGAAATGAATTGGTTAACCGAAAAAAATCCAAACCATAACCATTTATTTTATTTAAAATCATAACTAAGTGATTTTAAAACCGATTATACTATTCAAAACCATAATCGAACTATAACTTTATAAGCATATTAACAAGATCACACATATAAGAACAAACTCCAAGTTGGTGTTTGGTAATTAATCAAATTAGGCAATTGTTATTTATTTAATTAAATCTAATATTTGGATTTTGTGTTAGAATTTGAATATGTGTTTTTATGTAAATTATTATAAAATATAAAACATATATAGAAATAAGGAATAATTACCATGTAAGTCATGAAATTAACATTAATAGCCCTCCAGCATCTTCTCTTTTATATTGCCCATAAAAGTCACCTAGCAAATATTTCTTTCCTTTTTTACCCCTTTATTACCTTTTATTTCATTTCTTTTTCTTTTTATTTCTTTATTTCTTCAGCTCGCTTTCTCTCTCTCCTCACACGCACTCACACACACGCACTGTCTTCTTCTCTCTTTCTCTCAAACTGCTTCCATGGTGATTTCTTCCTTTCTGCTTCATTTTTTTTCGAATTTTTTGCTAGAATTCAAGCTTGATTAGTCATCTCAAACCGCAGGTGATTTCTTCTCTCCTTTTCTCTTTCTATTTTGTTTCACTTTGATTCTTTTTTTGTCGAGTGTTTATGTAATTCGAAATTTGAATTCTTATCTTTCGCAGACATTACGTTTTTCTTCTTCATTTACATCAAGTTGCTGTGAATTTCTTCTTGTTTATCATCTTCAGTTAGGTAATTCATCTTATTTTCTTCTTTTTCCATCGAATTTTCTCATTTTCTTCTGTTTTCAAGCTGTGATTCTGTGATTGTTAGTTTTTTTAGTTCGAATGCTTGTAAACTATAATTCTATGACTCGTCTTGTTTTTTAAGAGCTAAAAATTTACTCGTTATATAAATTTATGAAGATCTTCATCATCATTTTCGAAATCAGAAGTAATTAACTGCTTTTATGACTTATTCAGCTCTTATATTAGCTCATTTATAATCATAATCATTGATCAGTATATAATTGTGTATTTGTGCAGTTTAGTTTATAATTATGTATGTAGTGATTATATTGCAGTTTTTTAGTGAAACAAGTTCATATAATGCAATATACTCAAAAACAGGGACCTATATTGCAATTTCTTCCTTATATAAGTTTGAATTGTGTAATTTAGTCCATACAAATGCATTATATTACAGTTTTTGCATGAAACAATGTCTTATAATGCAATAACTTAAATTTTAGGGACTTATACTGCAAATTTTTCATTATATATGTGTGTATTAGTTCAGAAAAATGAATATTGTGCTACATGTTGCATATTTTGCTTAAATTAAGGTCTTATAATGCTATATACACAAACAATAAGGACCTGTAGTTCAATTTATGCATTATACAGGGCTATTTGTTTTGGTGGGAATTTTCCCACCAAACAAACTGTCATTTTTTTTTTCACTGTATTCACTTTTTTTCTCTAGTCTTATTCCTTAGACTGTTGTTTAATTTCAAATATATTGTGTCTTTATTAGCTTTGATGTGTAATTTGTTCTTGTTTCGTGTATTTTTTGCAAATTTTTATTTTTCTTTTCTGCAGATTGTTTTGTGGGAATTTTCCCACCAAACAATCTGTCTATGTTTTTTCCAACTTTTTAGTTTTGTTTGTATTCTTATGGCTTATCTTGTTGTTTCATTTCATTTGAATTGTATTTTTATTATCTGTGATGTATAATTTGTTTCTGTTCCGTGTTTTTTTTTTTTTTTTGCAGGTTTCAATGTCTTCTTCTGTGTTAGTAGAGTTCAAATTGGGGGACGAGAATGCTTTTTATCCTTTTCAGTTATTACATTCTTTTGCTGATATCAAGTCCTACGTTAGTGAAAGGTGGCCTTCTCTTTGTCATCCACTTGTGAAGTACAATTATTCATATGGTTCGCGAAGTAGCAAACTTGTTTCGGAAGCCGATTTTGCAGCCATTACTTGGTTGGTTGAGCATTCTAGCACAGGTGACTTACAAATTAATGTTATCGATGGTAGTGTTTCATTTAGTACATCATCTTGTCATAGCGGATCATCAAGTTCAACAAGTTCTTCCATTGTTTCGGATACTTCAGTTTCGGTTCAATCTCCCGTGAGTGTTATTCGTCCAGGAGACGATTCTTTAGATTCGCTTCATAAACCTAAAATACTTCGAAGCCATAACTGGGACAAACTATTAAAGTCAGTAGGCGAGTTTTACCGTGATGGTGTGAAAGAATTCAGGATCTGTCTAGAAAAGTACGCTTGCGAATCAGGATACTTTTTCGATTTTGGTCACAACAATGCTTCGAAAGTCAGCGTTTATTGTAAAAAAAAGGTATCGAAAGGGTGTCTATGGTATGTATACGCTTCAATCGAGAAAGGTAACGATCGTCTCTACGTGAAATCTTTCACAAACACACACACATGCGGTGAACCAGACAAGTCAAAGAAAACCGGTGTTTTATCTTCTGACGTGGTTTGCGATGTTATTCTCGATGAAGTCCGAGCAAGACCTTCTATTACTCCGAATGACATAATTCTTCATCTGAAACACCATTACGGATACAACATATCATATAAAATCGCAGGAACAGCTTTACGTAAAGCCCGAGACGAAATTTTCGGTGATTCGGCTCTTTCATACAATCTTATCAAGGCATATTTTGAAAAAGTAAAAGCCGCAGATCCTTCTTCACATTTCTTTTTACAAGTCGATCCCGTTACACGTTCATTCGAGAGTGTTCACTTTGCTTTCGGTGCTTGTATTGCCGGTTTCCGTGCCTGCCGCCCACTTCTATTCATCGACGCTACTTTTCTCAAGTCAAAGTTCAAGGGGACCCTTCTGACAGCCATTGCAAAAGACGCAAACAGGGGTAATTCATTTAGTTTCCCCTATTTTTTGCAGTTTGTATTTGGTGGGATCATTCCCACCAAACAAACTGCCTATAAAAGTTTTTTTTTTTTTTTTTCATTCATTTTGCTTTTTTTTTTTTTAGCTTATTAAACTAAACATCATATTGTAGTTTAAAAATGGAAAGTGTTTTAAAAAACAAAGGTTTCAAAAAGTAAAACTTTATAAAAATATGTTAAGTGACTTTGGTGGGATTTTTCCCACCAAACATGTGGTGGTTTTCCTGACTTTTTTTCCCATGCAATCCTTTTTTATTTTTTTGTTTGTTTTTGTTTTTTTCTTTATGTTTATATTTTTACTAACAACAATTACCTAATTCAGGTCTTTTCCCAGTAGCTTTTTCTATCACAGACTCGGAAACTGCAAACAGTTGGACTTCTTTCCTGAAATTTCTTGCTCCTCTCGTGTCTGACCGTGTGTTGACTTTTGTTTCGGACCGTCATCACGGTATTCCTATAGCGTTGAAGTGTGCCTTTCCCGACGCGTTTCACGGTTTTTGTATGTTCCATCTGAAACAGAACCTGAAGAAGAAATTCCGTGGTTCTGCTGGTACTTTCAAAGTCTTGTCCCTTTTACTCGATAATTGTGCCAAGGCCGTTAACGAAGAGGAGTACGAGCGTTGTCTCGAGGTGTTCTTGCTCACAGGCACCGAGAGAGCTTCGGAGTTCATGGCTAATTTGCCCAGGGAACAATACGCAGACGCGTTTTTTCTCGGGAAGAGATACGGGGAGATGACTTCAAACGCGGCCGAGTCGTTCAACAGTCAAATAAAGAAGTTCCGTGATTTACCGATAACCGAGCTAATAGACAGCATCCGTAATCTCTTGATGGTTCAGATGCACGATCGATTAATCGAAGCAAAATCATACGATAGATTTCTTGCAAAAGATCCTGATTTGAGGTACTGGATCAACTACGATAGAAGCCGTCCTTGGTCAGTTAAACCCTCAAGCGATCACGTTTTTCAAGTCATGTCAGATCCAGTTATGACGGTCGATATAATCAATTACACCTGTTCATGTTTTCATTGGCAAATCGATGGTTTTCCTTGTCCACACACACTTGCAGCCCTTCATCAATTTCGACCTTTAGATCATTATAAATTCGTGGATCCTTACTTTTCTACTTTAAAGTACATTGAAACCTATTCTCAAAGCATTCCGGCAATATCTACTTATCTCGATCCCGCACCACCTGTCGATGATTTGGCAATCCAGCCCCCTTCAGTTAAGCGTCTTCCCGGGAGGCCGAAAAAGAATCGTTACTCTTCTGATGTTGTGTTTACTCGGTCTAAGAGGCTTTGTGGTCGTTGCAACGAGTATACTTATCACAACAAATCCACATGCGATGCACTTATTTGATCTTGTTATTCACATATCATTTATCACAAGCAAATATCTTATTTTACTATTCCTTTTTTATTTATCTGTTTTTTCTATAACAGTAACATTTTTTTTAATAAGCTTTGATTTTTCTCAAAGTATTGTATTTGTGGTAGGTTAATGTTTCCACTTTAAATAAGATTTTTGATGAATTTGTATTAGTTTTGTATTCTTTGATGGAGTTACACATTGTTTTTAGTTGAGTTTTTTGTATGTTGTTATTTGGTGGGAATTTTCCCACCAAACACTCTGATTCTTCTAATAATACATATTTTTCCTTTCTTTGAGATTTTTTTTGCCTTGTTTCTTTTTGGAGTGTTTTGCCTTGTTTCTTTTTGTCCATTACATCAAAGATTGTAATGTTATTATGATTTCTCGTTTTTCATTATCATCTGGGGTAGTTGTTTTTGTCTTTTTCATTTGGGTTAATTTTGCCCACCAATTCAACTTAAACAACAACTTTAACTTTTTTAATATATTGATATGATTTCATACAATGATCCCCATAATAAGTATATTGATTGTAAAGTTCATAAACGGAAGCTCATTGAGCACAATGGTCAAAAAGACCATGCATAAGCTATACACTTGCCTATTGATCTTGGTTCGAATCACACCAACTACAAAAAAAAAAAAAAAAAAAAAAAAAAAATTTGTTTCTCTCTTTTGGTGGGATCTTTTTTATCCCTAAAGTAAGTAGTATAGTAGTAGTTTTTTTTTTTGTTTCTATTTCATAGTAGAGTCATTTTGGATTCCTATTCATTGACTCGGTTTTAACCTCTATAATTAGTTTGTTTCATCAAATCCTTGGCTAGTAATTTAATTTCATTTTTGATTAACTAACTAGTATGATACTAGTTTACTTTGTTCATTCAACTACATTCAACTACCTTTAACTTAAACAACAACTTTAACTTTTATAATATTTTGATATGATTTCATACAATGATCCCCATAATAAGTATATTGATTGTAAAGTTCATAAACGGAAGCTCATTGAGCACAATGGTCAAAAAGACCATGCATAAGCTATACACTTGCCTATTGATCTTGGTTCGAATCACACCAACTACAAAAAAAAAAAAAAAAAAAAAAAAAAAATTTGTTTCTCTCTTTTGGTGGGATCTTTTTTCTCCCTAAAGTAAGTAGTATAGTAGTAGTTTTTTTTTGTTTCTATTTCATAGTAGAGTCATTTTGGATTCCTATTCATTGACTCGGTTTTAACCTCTATAATTAGTTTGTTTCATCAAATCCTTGGCTAGTAATTTAATTTCATTTTTGATTAACTAACTAGTATGATACTAGTTTACTTTGTTCATTCAACTACATTCAACTACCTTTAACTTAAACAACAACTTTAACTTTTATAATATTTTGATATGATTTCATACAATGATCCCCATAATAAGTATATTGATTGTAAAGTTCATAAACGGAAGCTCATTGAGCACAATGGTCAAAAAGACCATGCATAAGCTATACACTTGCCTATTGATCTTGGTTCGAATCACACCAACTACAAAAAAAAAAAAAAAAAAAAAAAAAAAATTTGTTTCTCTCTTTTGGTGGGATCTTTTTTCTCCCTAAAGTAAGTAGTATAGTAGTAGTTTTTTTTTGTTTCTATTTCATAGTAGAGTCATTTTGGATTCCTATTCATTGACTCGGTTTTAACCTCTATAATTAGTTTGTTTCATCAAATCCTTGGCTAGTAATTTAATTTCATTTTTGATTAACTAACTAGTATGATACTAGTTTACTTTGTTCATTCAACTACATTCAACTACCTTTAACTTAAACAACAACTTTAACTTTTATAATATTTTGATATGATTTCATACAATGATCCCCATAATAAGTATATTGATTGTAAAGTTCATAAACGGAAGCTCATTGAGCACAATGGTCAAAAAGACCATGCATAAGCTATACACTTGCCTATTGATCTTGGTTCGAATCACACCAACTACAAAAAAAAAAAAAAAAAAAAAAAAAAAATTTGTTTCTCTATTTGATTTTTTTTTTTCTTAGTGTTGTTTTTGTACATTTTTTGCTCTATAAATTAAACATCCTATTCTTATCATTAAATTTTAGTTTTGTTATGACAATTCCCTTTTGTTTTTTCATCTTTTTTTGTGGTTTTTTGTATGTGGTTATTTTGTGGGATTTTTCCCACCAAACTGAACATCCCACCAAATTCATTATCCTACCAAACTAAGTATCCCACCAAATTTAACATCACCCTAACTGTTTATTTTAGTGGGAATTTTTGTATGCTGCTATTTTGATAGATTCTATATATCAACTACTAACAACTACCATCACATTTGAAATACACAACATTTAACTGAAATAGACAATTAAAATAACATCTTAAACAACTTAATATAAAGTAGTGCAATTTACCATCAATAACAACTTCATTCAAAAATAACAATAAACATAAAACTGAAATCATAAAAAGTAGTGATATAATATTTATTTTTCATTTTCTTCTCCTTCTTCATTTTCTTCTTCTTCTTCTTCTTCTGCTCTTTTTTCTCCTACTTCATTCTTTTCTTCTTCTTCTGCTTCTGATCTTTTTTCTTCTTCTTCAGTTTTTCCTTCTTCTGGTTCTGCTCTTTTTTCTCCTTCTTCTTCTGTTCTTTTTTCTACTTCTTCACTTTTCCCTTCTTCTTCTTCTTCTGTTTCTTCTAATTTTTCTCCTTCATTTATTTCTTCTTCTTCAGCCCTTTTTTCTCCTTCTCCTTCTGCGCTTTTTTCTCCTTCTGATCCAGCTTGTTCTACTACTGTTTCTTCGTTTTTTTCTCCTTCGTTTTCTGCCCTTGTCTCTCCTTCTCTTTCTGCGTTTTTTTCTCCTTCTGTTTCTGCTTGTTCTACTACTCTTTCTTCATTTTTTTCTTCTTCTGTTGTTTTTCCTTCATCTTCTTTTTCTTCTTTTTCTTCTTTTTCTTCTTTTTCTTCTTCTTCACTATCTGAAAATTCTATTACTGTGTCATCTCTCAAATCCGGTCTTTCCATTAGTCTAATTCTCAAACTTCTCCTTGGACATTCTGGTGTGAAACTGCATAAAGAAATCAAATATTATTATATATTATATTATTGAAAATCCATTTCATATTTTTTTACATTCTGTTTAATCTTGGCCTTTGGATTCTGAGTAGATTAACTTTTGGCTTTTCCCTTTTTGCCCTTTTTCTTTTTTGTCCTGATGTTGATGGTTCAATAGTTGCTGGAGCGCTACTACTCGTTCCTTCATCTTGTTGAACCTGTAAATATACATTTTAAATATATAAGCTACAACTTCTAGTTTTAAATCAGATTTTTTGTACCTTAGGTATCGTATATTCGTCTGTCCATAATGTTCTTGAAATGTATCTTTTAACATCTTGTGCAGCATTTATAGTGTATGATCTGTATACTGGATGGTTCTTAAATAAGTCCTTTGCATATAGTAAAATATACGCCCCTGAATCTGCTAATCTTGTACTACCATGGTTTACATGCACATCAATCAATGGCACTTGCTCAATATTGTTTTTTTTTTCATTTTTTTGTTCAATTCTGATCTTGTTTGTCAAATACTCGTACATTTTTTTCGCATTTTCTCTTGCTTTCCCACCTGCCATTTTATCCGTTTCATCTGGCATTGAGTTAAAATGTACAAATTCATTCTGATCTCTGTCCAACACAAGTAGGGTCCACAAAGTTCCATTCCCATGTTTTGTTTCGATAGGAATTATTGTGTATTTTTTTTCTGTATAGCACTTTATGAAAGGATCTCCTACTTTCTTTGCTAGCTCATCCCACTTAAGTTGATTCCTCAATTCCTGTATATTCAAATAACAATTTGTCAATTTATATTTCCAAACAGTTTAATTCAAATAACATTTTTTTTTTTTTTTTCTGGTTTGTTTTTGTGGGAATTTTCCCACCAAACAGAAACTGTTTTGTTTTTGTGGGAATTTTCCCACCAAACACAAACTGTCTTTTTTTTCTTCTTACCATAGCATTTGTGGGCAAGCTTTCTAACATTTGTTCTTTCCTGTCCCTCTTCCATATCTTTAGCACTGCTTCAATCAACTACAATTTTTACAAAACAAATATTAATAATCTTACATTTTTTGTGTTAACTTTGTGTATTTATAATTTTACTTACGCTATGTGTTAATCTTCCATCTCTTGCTACTTCCAATACTTCTTCTACATAAACGCAATTGTTTTCCTCATCTTCCCAAATTTTTGTTTGTCTTGGTTTTCCTTTTCCATAAATACATAACATGTAATAGTCATCATAATCACACACTTTGTTTTTTGGAATTATAAATTTCACCCCCTCAACCTCTACCCAATCTTCTTCTTCGTTTAGTTTCGGGTCTGTGACATAATCATCCGATATTTTCTTTTTCCTACCTACTCTATCATCTTGTTTTATTTTTTTCACCATTGAGTTTGGTGATTTCAGTAGTGATGATCTTCTGCTTTGAACTTCTGTTGTATCTTTCTCTGTTTCAGATTCACTGGTTGTCCAACTTACTTCAAGTTCATAGTCATCATCTTCTTGTTGATTTCCTTCATCAAGCATTTCTGCATCTTCTTCAACCATCTGGCTTTCCATCATGTTTTGATTTTCTTTTTCAACTTTCTCAGATTCCATCATTTCTTCAGTTTTTTCTTCACCCATATCAGGTTCCATCATTGTTTCATTTTCGTTTATCCAGCTCTCTTGTCTATTTTCCTCCATCATCTCTGCTTCTTTAAGTTTTTCCATCTCAACCTCCAAATCCATCATATCTTCATCTTCTTCAACCTGACTTTCCTCAATCTCCACCTGTTTTCTACCTTCCTCAATTTCCATCTGCTCTTTTCCCTTCTCTTTATCTAGCTTGAAGCTTACTCTTCGGTTACGCGTTTCCTTTAATTTTTCTAATTCTTTTTTAACTCTGTCCATCTCTAAATTCAGTTCATTTTCTCGATTAGCTTGTAATTTCCTCATTTCTTCCATCTTTTTTTTCATTTTTTTATTCTCTTCTTTCAGTTTCTTGTTTTCCACCTGAAGTACTTCAAGATTTTTTTTCACTTGCGTATTATCTTTTTTTAGTTGTTTGTTTTCACATTCAACTTCTTCAAGTTTTTTCTTCATTTCAATCTCTTTTTCCCCTTCTTTTTCCTGTGTGCTATCATCTAGTCCTAAGTCAAATGCTAGTTCCGGGTCATAAGCTGCCTGCACTTTGGAACTTTCTCCTTTTTCGGTGACACTTCCTTGGAAATTATTTCCATATTTGATTGTCTCGTTTATAGTTTTATTAATCATATCATTTTGACTTGTTTTTATTTGCGCGAGAATATCTGCTAGCGTCATTTCTTCTTCTGTATGCCACGAAAACCCGTAAATTTCATCATACTCTTTTTGTCTTCTTGCTTCCTCTTCTGTCAATTCGATTTCAGCATCTTCTGCCGCTTCTTCTTCATCTTCTTCTGCTTCTTCTTCATCTTCTTCATTTTCTTCTTCATTTTCTTCTTCTTCTTCTTCATCTCCCTCACTTTCTGTTTCTCTTTCTCTTTCTTCTCCATCTTCAGTTTCTTCTTGATCTTCCTCTTCACTTTCTTCATCATCTTCATTTTCAAGGTAAGCTTTGATTTTCTTTTCTTCATATTGTTTGATCACAAGTTCCTTCTGATTCACCTGCATTTGTATATCGAAAATTGTTAAAAATAATTCAAGTTTCATTTTCTACTTGAGTTTCTATTATTGATTTTTTTTACCTTTTCATTTTTGATCTTGTCTAAAAATTTCTTTTTGAAGCATCCTTTCTTGTATGTCTTTAGCCATCTGAGTATCCTCGGGTATGCTTTGTTTTCAGAAGGCTTCCACATTTGTACATGCTCGAAGAAGAATGGCTGCAAAGTGAATCATAATCAGTCAAAAATCAGTCTAAAATAATTCATTAAAAAATATATCAGTTGAGAATAATTACCAGTAGTATACAGAATGGTGCACTTATGTGTCCTTTTGTGTTTTCATCAATCCCTTCCATTAACTTACGTTCCATTGTTGAGGCCCAATCGTAAGCCTTAATTCTTTGTAAATCCGCAGATATTCCTAGAACCCACCAGTCTATCCTTCCTGCAGCTGCTGGGAAGAAGCATGTGTGTAGACTAATCATACACATCAATCTTGCGAACTGTTCGAGATCTTCTTCTCTTGGTTTCTTTTTTTTTAATACCTCGTTGATCAAATCTTTTACTGTTTTATTTGAAGGTTGTTTCTCTTCATCAAGAAACATCTTTTTGTACCAAGCCTCTCCTTGTACTTGGCTTTTTGTAAATTTTTTCAGTGGCTCATTCCCACTTTCAACTCCTAAGATTAATCTCACATCTTTTGATGTAAGTTTTACGCTTTTCCCTCGAAACACAAAAGCCTTCTTGTCTTTGTCATAACAGTCCTCAATTAATTTCAATGCTTTTGGTTTCCCCTTCATACCTTTTAATTTACCATTTTGTGCAATTCTGTAGATTTCTTTGATTAAAAGGTAGAAAGGGAGTTTCTTGCACGCTTTTACGTGCTCTGCTGTCACTGTTGGTAGCTTAAGGATCTGGAACATCCCGTCTAGTGCGGATCTGTACCTTTTACTCATGGTACCTGTTATTAAAGTTACACAATATATTATACACTGAATCCCACTAAATATTAAACATAAAGTAACATATGAAACTGGATAATACATATGAAACTGAATAATGCATATGAAACTGAATAATATATGAAAGTAAGTTATATGCAAGTATTTGTTGTTGTTTATTCTGTTTTGTGTTTGATATCCCACCAAATTTCATTAACTTATGTACAATTCCATCATGTTTCCCTGTTGTTTTTATATGTTTCTTTTGGTGGGATAATTCCCACCAAATATATATGAATAAAGTCAAGTGGCATTTGACTTTTTTTGTTCAGAATTCCCTCCCAAAAAATTTCATTTGATTTATCTTTCTTAGTGTTTGTTTTTTGGTGGGATTTTTCCCACCAAATAACTACAGCTTAATCTCATATGCATTAATCACTTAATCTAGTACAGATATCATCAGATTTAAACTTCAAATACTTAATCAATCATCATCATCTACAGATTAAGTGATATTTCCAATTACAGTACACATCTAAACTCAGTCTAACAGTTTAATTGTTATTCCTATAATTTCAGTTTAATCTAAACTTAAACAATAATCACAGTTTATTCCAAACTAAGCAATTAATCATTAATTACAGTTCATTCACAGTCAAACTACAACTATATCTGCTATGAACTGTAAATTACATTTTTAACTGTAAATTCCAGATAAATTTCACTATTTCATCTTCTATGAACATAATCATAACACTGTTCATCTGTTATAACATCTTATTTTGCTCAATGATCACTAATAAGTCCATCGTCATTCAATTTACACTAATCTTTCACTTTATTTAACAATTTTTGTTCTATACACATAAATAATCATATGAATTCATGTTATTCGCAATTACACACATATATTCACACTTATATTCGTTTAGACTCACATATTCATCCGTATTTGTTGATTTTTTTTCAATTTTCGAACCCTAGTTCATATATTCATCTCGGAAATGCATGTGTTCTTATCTAATTATCAAATGCTACTCTATATACGCAAATAATCTGAAAATAAACATAACACCATTCTCAATCACTGTGTTACCTTTTTTTGTTTTTTTTTGTTTTTTTTTTGTTGATTTTTGTTGATTTTTGTTAGCTTTTTACGGTTGAATTTCCTTTTATTTGTTTGTGTTTGCTAAATCTTCGTGTTTCGTTGAGATTCGGCTTCGATTCTGTGTTGATTCTACGATTTTTTTGGTTTATTTTTCGCTGATCTTCTCCGCTCTTTTCTCAAGTGTGTGTTTGTGCGTGTTTTTTTACTGTGTGTATTTGTGTGTTTGTATGTGTTTTGTGTTTTTTGTTATCAGACGTTCCGTGTGTATATTGTTTTTTTTTTTTTTTTTTTTTTAATTGGAAAAGGTTAGTTTTGTCTTTTGGTTGCTTGTTTTTGGTGTGTGACTTTTATAGTCAATATACTTACCTCCTATGGTGTATATGGTAATTAGCTCTAGAAATAAACTGTTATTGGTTTTCAATTTAAATATATATATATATAATAGTTTTAATCATGATTATATAATCAATTTAGTTACCCATTTGTTTTGCTTTTAAATCATTAGCATTGTTATCCTTAGGTTTTACCCGCATCATGTGTGACATCTCTGGTTACTAAAGCGGTTGAGGCAGTATGATTTAGAGATTTTGATGTAAGTTATTGTAATGTGAAATTTATTTCTTGAAAAACAAAACTCTATTTTATACTCGAGACTTAGACTTAAATACCCAAAGAATTGATAAATTGGTCTATCAACATGATCGTGAGTTTTTAAATAGCTAAGATACGCCATGCCTATCAATGACATCGTTCTCCTTATTTGATGTTGTCATGATAGTTTTGACGGAGATGTTGGTTTTTGTTTTTAAGTAATGTTATATATCACCCTTTCATTTCTTCACTCTTTATGTGGAGTCTATGTAGAGATTTTAAAAATCAATCATGATGTTTCTCTTTTTTAAATGACTTTTTTTTCTTTCTTTTATTTAATACCACATAGACTTCACATAAAGAGTGAAGGGGTGATATATAACATTACTTTTTGTTTTTTTTAGAGTTTAACTAGGTTCTCGATGATCCTATTTTGATGGGTCTTTTGTGCTCTTGAGGCTTCGTTGAAATTATTTTAGGTTGCAATAGCTTTAATGGGCTGTGTTTGGGCCCAACTTATACTTTATTTTAATCAATTTATGTATGGAAAATTCTTCCATCCAATATTGGATGATCCTATACCAATAATAATAATACACATAACCCATGTTTTAAACTTACAAAATTAACTAACTTATTAATCTAATGACATGTGTTTTGTTATAATTATCAATGACCATGATATGAATATTGGACCATCCAATATTGGATGGAATGTATATATGTCAAAAAGAATAACCATCCTTTTACTTGGACAAAACTTTACAGTTATCAATTCTGTATCACCAAAAGAAAACGGACGGGTGTAAATTAAAGGATGGGCCGAATCTCTTCTGAAAATCTATCTAAAATAGCCCAAGAAAAATAAATACAAATCTGAGTTAAACTGGTAAAAATAATTTATTTATTTCATAAAATAATACTAATATTTGTTAAATCTTTCATGTCCTATGCTTAAGCAGCAATTTATAACCCCAGTAGCTACCTTTATTGCAATTCTTTCCTCATCGATCTAAAGCTAATAGACGAAAGAATGGGTATTCTATGGCCCATATTTGAGTTGATTTTGATCGTTTCATCGTTTTTGGCTTTAGGATTGCTTGCTGCAATCATATTCGAAACTTTCCGAAGAAGAGTCAACCATGAGTATGCTTATATACACACACATATATATTATTTAGCCCTAATGTATATTAACAATTCTTCAATTCATTTTGTAGTCATGTTGAAGCTCCCCCAATCTTTGAAGATCCAAATTCATTAAAACCGGTATGTTTAACTCATTTACAATGCCTATAATTCCTTTTGTTTTGCTAATTATAGATTGTAGAGTTAATTTGGGATTTTTGTGATTTTATTTGAATTTTAATGAGCAGAAAGAAATGAATTTCGCTTAGCATATCTTTAGGTTTGGTCCTAAATATTAGGGTAAATAGCTTCAATCCAAAATTAGAGTTAATTTAGAGAATTTATTATCTGCAGGTTCCATGTCCAAATATATTTGATCCAGCTGAGAAGTATATATCTTTAATAGTTCCTGCATTTAATGAAGAACATAGACTTCCCGGAGCACTTGATGAAACTATGAAGTAAGTATATAGCCATAGCTTAATATTCTCGATTCAAACTTTAATATGAAGTAATTTCTTCTTTTAAACCTTGGGTTACAGTTATCTTCAACAACGTGCATCAAAAGATGAGTCATTTACCTATGAGGTACGAATCTATATTCACAGTTTAATAAGATTAAAACATTATTATTCAATTAATGTGTATAATAGGTAATACTAGTTGATGATGGAAGTGTTGATGGAACAAAGAGAGTAGCTTTTGAATTTATAAAGAGATATACAGTTGATAATATAAGAATCATTTTACTTGGAAGAAATCACGGAAAAGGAGAAGCTATAAGAAAAGTGAGTGTAATTTACTGAATAAAATGAGTATTTCCAAATTTACATTTTTCACTTGAATAAATTCAAGTTTTTTGCTTCCGCGAAAGCGTGTTAAAACAGGGAATGCTTCATTCTCGTGGTGAATTATTACTTATGCTTGATGCTGATGGAGCTACTAAAGTTCAAGACCTAGAAAAACTCGAAAACCAGGTTTGTAAATTGTAACATATATTTTGATTTTTCAAAAAAAAAAAAAAAACTGACGTTTTTTACTTGTCAGATCCATGTAGTAGCTAAAAATAAAGATTCAGGTTCAAGTTTAAGAATCTCAGATGTAGCAATAGCTGCATTTGGTTCTCGAGCTCATCTTGAAGAGAAGGCTTTAGCGACAGTTGAGTCGCTATAACTTTTATATTGATAAATTTGATTAAAAAATTAATCTCTGATATATTTATTTAATTTTCAGAGGAAATGGTATAGAAATTTTTTAATGAAGGGTTTTCATCTTGTTGTATTAATGGCATCTGGACCTGGAATACGTGATACACAGGTGATGAGTGAGTTTTTTTTTTAAAAAAAAAAAGTAATATATTTATTGACTTAACCTGAGTTTGTATGTATTGTAGTGTGGTTTTAAAATGTTTACTAGATCAGCTGCGAGAAAGCTTTTCACGAATATACGTTTGAAAAGGTATTATTAATTATTGTTGAATATTTAATTGTTTTTTTATTAAGTATATTTGGGGGTTTTTTGTAGGTGGTGCTTTGATGTTGAGTTAGTGTATTTATGCAAAAGGTTTAACATACCTATGGTTGAGATATCAGTAACATGGTGTGAAATACCTGGATCTAAAGTGAGTTTGTTAAGTATTCCTAATATGTTATGGGAAATGGCTATTATGTCATTGGGATATAGGATTGGTATTTGGAAAGTCTACAATTGACTATGCAAATTGTTTAGGCCAATTTTGTGAAAGGGTTCAATAACAAACGCATGAGTATGTTAAAGTACATGTAACTTTTAACTACACTTAAATCTAGATTACTTATTATTATACAATTGTTGTCTTTTTAGTAACTTGTGATATGCTTGATTATAATACGGATGATTCTTGAAATGAGACTCTGACTATGTTTTATTTTGACAAGGTTTCTTCTGAAACTACTGATCAATATTCATATAAGGAAATTAAATAATATAATCCTTAGAACAAATGGTTTGATCAAGTTTTGCTTCACATGGTGTTTAACGTCACGTCTATTAAACCATGTGAAAAAATATCCTTTCGCAGGAAGACTAATAAAAGGGTTAAGATATTTAACATCTCGTCAATTAAACTATGTGGAGAAAACATTCTTTAGCAGGAAGACCAATACTTTATAAAAGGGTTAGAGCAGATGAAATCGTTGATTCTCCCTTCATGAATACCTTGTAAACCAAGTTTCTCATTGGGTTTAGTGACATCGTTACTTTTTCTTTTTTGACATACCCACGTACGATGACAATGAAGAGATCTTGAAATTAACCAATTCCTGTTCGCCCAAAAATCTCCGCAAATTCAAACAGATTTGCTGTAGTTTGCTGTAGTTCCAAAAACAGTTGTGGTCCCGCGCCTAGCATTTTTGTGAGCTCGTCCGCTTGACTATTCAAGTTCCTACTGAATGACAAAAAAAAAAGTTCCTACTGACATAATGAAAATCAATAGGTTCCCATTCCATAGTCATTTGGCCAACTTTTTGATAATCGTTTGGATTTTCCAGTTCGCTGCTTACACTTGCCTAATACCTTAAATGCACTCAAGATTATTTGATAGAACAATTTTCTTTAAATTTGGATATTTGCTACATTGTTCCACCGCCTATAATATTGCCAAAACCCCTCCTTCTGTTGGCGTGTCGCAAAAGACCTCTTCCTTCTTATGTATGATTTGTCCTCCTCTCTTATCATTTATCACTATTCCAATGCCAGTGGGCTCATACTTAACTTTAAACGATGCATCGCAATTTATAACGAGATTTGCTTCCCCTTGATTACATTACACTCTGTTTGATTGGTAATTTCTTTGCCTTCCTCTTTTTTTGACTTGGTATTTATGTTTTTCCAATCTATCTCGTATATTTCTTTCATTAATTTACTTGAACTAAATATAATCCCTTCCCCGTCAATGTCTCTATCTTTGTGTATGACTTTCATTTTTGCTTTCCATACATTCCATAGATTTATCATCAAATAATCCTTAACTATTTTACTGTCCCATCCCCCTTCTGTGTAAGTTTTCATCGTTTTGATCAACCATTTTAACAACTTTGCATCTTCTTGTTCACTTACCCTAATTTGTAGTAACGATCTTGCCCAAATCTCTTTACATAGTTTACAGTGTAATAGTAAATGTTCCACAGTATCTTTCTCCCTGCATCCCCATATACATTCCTTTGAGTCTGCACATTTTCTTTTATATAAGGTATTTTTTATGGGTATAGCCTTGTTACATGTTTTCCATAGGAAAATCTTTATTTTCTTTGGTATATTCGAAACCCAAATAAATTTCCAGATTTCTGATGTATATCTTTCTTGAGCTTCCTTTGTTTGTGGCCCATTAATAACCCGTTCTTCTATCAAAATGTTATACCCTGTTTTTGTGGTGTATTCCCCTTCCTTAGAATAGGGCCAAATAAATTTGTCATCACTATCTAGACCGTATATTTGTTTCCTGGTTATATTTGGTATAAGAGGTCTCGGGAAAGTATTCCAAATTAGTTCCATATTCCATATATTTGTACCTGGGTAGAGTAACTCACTTACCTTATTTAACTTGCATCCAATCGGTTTCTCTAATTTCTATTCTGTAGCTAACCATTTATCATTCCAAATGTCTATATTTTTTCCATTCCCGATTTGGTAAATTCCATGTTTAATCAGAAAGTCTCTGCCCTCTATGAGGCTCGCCCAACTCCATGTTCTGTTTTGTCGCAATTTGATTGTCATAAATTTGTTATTCGAAAAGTAAATACCTTTTAAAAGTTTTGCCGCCAGTGAGCCTTGATTTTTCATTAACCTCCATGCTTTAGCTGCCAACAGTGTTGTATTCATTATTTTAAAATCTTTAAATCCCAGACCTCCTATCATCTTTCCTATTGCAATTTTTCCCATGCAACCCAATGAATTCTGTTCCGCTTTCCTGAATTCCACCAAAAATTAGAGACAACAGAGATAAATTTATTACAGAAAGAGATTGGAAACGAAAAAATAGACAGATAGTAGTTTAGGATCGCTTGCAGAATTGCTTTAATCAGAACTTCTTTCCCATCTTCCGATAAGAGTTTTTCTTTCCATCCTTCTGTATGCTTAGATACTTTTCTTGCTATCCATTCTAAGGCCTCCACCTTTAATCGTTTATGACTCAAAGTAATTCCTAAATAATTACCCAAATCCCCTGTTTTTTTTATTCCGATCTCGTAGGTGAATTGTTGCCTTGTTTCTTGTGGGGTCTCCTTGCTGAAAATAACTGCCGATTATTAAAATTAATTCTTTGTCCTGAGCCTTGACAATATATATTCAAACAATTATTAAAATCCTGTATGTTAGTTTCATCTATAGTCTTAAAGAAAAACGAATCATCAGCAAATAAAAGGTGGGAAATCTTTGAGCAATTCCTGTTAATCTTTATTCCTTTCATATTCTTTACCTTTGTATGATATTCCATACCGCTAATAAGAGTTTCTATCATTATAGAGAATAAAACCGGTGATAAAGGATCACCTTGTCTTAAACCTCTCTCCGGTGTAAAATTATCTAAACTTTCGCCGTTCAGGTTAATATTGAAATAGACTGAAGTAATACAGTTTTTTATCCATAGTATCCACGGGTCACAGATGCCAAGTTTATTTAGTACTTAAAGAAGGAAATTCTAATTTACCTGGTCGTATGCTTTTGCCAGATCTATCTTTATCACAACCATATATTTCTTATTCTTTCTCTTCATGTTCATGAAAAAAGATATCTCTTGTGCTATTAAAATATTATCATGTATTGCCCTACCTTTGATAAACGCCGATTGTGTCTGTGACACTATTTCTTCCATTATAACCTATAATCTATTTGCCAAGATCTTAGAAATAATTTTATATGAAGTTAACGCAAGATATAGGTCGAAAATCTCCTAATTTCTCTTGAGTATCCCCTTTCAGGATTAATGTGAGAAGAGTATCATTAATATTTCTCAAGTCACCATTATTTCTCAAGTTAGGTGGTGTACTCAGATTTCCGCTTATTCCTGTAGAGTATGCTCGGGAGCATCTTTTTGTTAAAAAATAAGTTTTGTTGAGTATGCTTTTTGTACATGATACGATTGGAAAAGTCTTTGTGTGGTCAGACTTAGGGAGCCTTTTTTTATGGTCCTAATTTGGGAGCGTCTTTTATCTTTGCAACTTTCTTTTATAGCTCAACTTTGGGAGTGCGTGTCTCATGAGATTCCTTGATAGATTTGGCTCGTACTGCCTACAATAAAAAGTTTTCTTATCCTTTACCTTATTATTTTCTTTTCCGTTTATTCTCTTATGTTCCCTCATGAATCTTCATTGCTTATCATATGCCATATACCCCTTTGTCTAAGGAAATATATGTTACCCTTTATTTGTATATTTTAGGTCTTTGTACATATTTGTTGATTTACTTCGAACTTATAATCATGAGTTCATGAACTTGTTAATTGAATAACCCAACCCTCTGAATTACAAGCCGAGGATATATGTATTCTTTACTTACTCTTTTGGCCATGTATAGGCTACTTGCATACATTTTCCCCAATAGATTTACTTGCATACACGAGAAAATGAATGGTTGAGAGGCTAAAACCATTACTACCTCCATTATTTGCACAATCCGGAGCATGTGGAAGGCCCGTATGAAGATTTTTTTTGAAAAGATCCCATGAAACTGTGAGATCAATAAATACACAGTGCAACTCATGGACAACATATTTAGTGAAAATTGGTCAAACCAGAGATGAAGCAACGAGCCTACATCGCATGAGGAGCAAACATGTATCATAAATATCCATAAATCTTCTGAGGATATTTGTCTTAGTGCTATGACCCAAAATGTTTGGTGTTCAACAGTATTGGAATGTGAAGCTCATGCTACTTCAAAAGTGTGTAAAATAATCTCAGATTTCAACTTTCAAAATATAGTGATACACATTGATTGCCAAGAAATGGAACCTGATATGCCTAAGAAACACCTCAAGTTAGAATTAATTCACCCTCACCCAACCATCATTTTTTTGTCCATAAAAGGCCACCTACAATTTGCTTTTTACTTTTTTTGCCTATAAAAAAAGTCATTTGAGTTATGGAAAGTTTCCCATACCTCAAATTTTGAGTTATAGGAAGCTTCCTAAAACTCATATTTTGAGTTTTGGAAAGTTTTCCATAACTCACTCTGCTTTAAAAAAGACGGTGCCTTTTATTGACAAAGGTGTAAGGTCGAAGGTGCCTATTGGGCATTAACCCTATAAAAATTCCAGCTAACTGAAGATGAAATATTAAACTATTTGTACAGGAAACAGTACACCTTATATCTCGTCAAATGAATATTGTCATTCATTATGTTTATCGTTCGATAAATGAATGAGCTGATATATTAGTTAGGATGACTCGACTTTCAGTAATCCTTTCAATTTTACAGATTACCTTTCGTTTCTTTCACACTTTTTATTAAATGATTACTAGATAAAATTGTTTTTTTGTTACAAGGAGATCAAAAAATGGATCGTGGACTACTAATTTAAGATATCATTCAGCAATCCAGGACTAAACACAATTCTAGGGGTCTTCCACCCTATTCGATCACGCGTGATGAATTTCCGAACCCCTTTTAGGGGATCCCGATGTATAATGTTATCCTCATGTTGCAACAACCCAGCACGAGCTAACCAATCCACACTATAATTGGGTTCTCTATATATACTTTTGACTTTGAATAAATTGTTATTGACCATGCTCTTTCGAATATGATCAATCCAAAAGGCGAATATGATCAATCCAAAAGGCTAATGGTAGATAAAATTGTTATAGGTTTGATACTTTGTATTTGTATTTCTTTTACAGTATATGCAATTACAATTGAAAGAAAAAAAAAATTGATAAAAATTGACATCTCTCTTAATTTCCTAGCTTGGGCTAGTGGTGCCATGTCTTGAGAACAATTTGAATGTTTCAATTAAACACTAATAGGTCTTCCTGACTTGCCATGTCTTGAGAACAATTTGAATGTTTCAATCAAACACTAATTGGCCTTCCTGACTAGTTACGAAGGCTTTGACAAAAAAAAAAAAAAAAAGACTAGTTACGAAGGCGAAGCAAACAATTAATTTAGAATCATGACATTTCCTATTCCTTTACCTCCAAGTTTTGTTATCTTATCTAAGATTTACTTAACGAAACAAAAAAGAAAATTATGTATGTAAATTTTTTTTCTCGGTAGGTAAGTTTAATCTAGTTTTGGTCAACATAAAAACTATATCTTTTTTTTGGTCAACATAAAAACTATCTCAAATATTTCGTAATTATTTAATTCATAATGGTAACATATGCATAAAGACGACCGCCTAGACAATGGAATTTCACTAAAATATTCTAGGAGGAATGTGAAATGTAAATCTAAGTACTAGATTATTTTTCTTGAATAAAGTAATCTTAAGTACTACGTATCTTCTTGTGATTACATAAGCAAACTTCATTTTGTAGAGTAGTTGATTGTTGTTTAGTTATGATAATGGAGTAGTTGCATTTCCATCATATACGGACAAGGATATAAAAGTTATCAATTAATTACGGTTAGATTAAAACCACATTTGGCTTAACCAACAAACTAATACTACAATTACAATCTATCAAAAACAAAAAAATTAGATGGGAACTCCCTTCTTAGATGAAATCAAAAGGCAAGCTTCACTCTTCATCAAACACAAAATCAAGACCGCAAGATTAGCCCTCACGGATGTTACACCCGTAGAATTGTAAGTTGTAATATATTAACTACGGGTTTCTTAAAAATAAAGAAAAGAGTTACAGGTAAAATAAAAGTTACTCTTTCTTGTGTTGCTGAGTTGATCTAAAGAGTTTGACAAAAAAAAAAGGGTTGATCTAAGTAAGAGTCATCCCCTAACATATTGTTTGCTAAGTCCTGTAAAGAATATTATTACTCTTATCGTCGTTAAGTTATGTGTTATAATTAATGTCGGATTAACATATAATTCTCGAAATTTTATGCTTTTATAATTAGTCTTTTGTTTTATGGTTAAAGATTGGCTGAAGAAGCAACAGATGGAGATTCGCCTGTGCCAGATGCACGTACGATGAGATTAATATCTCGTGCTGCCTTTGAAGTTGATGATTATTACAGAATTGTTGATATTCTGCATAAAAGGTTTTAATTAGTTCTGGTCCCATATAGTTTATATATTGAGATAATAATATAAATCTTTTTCTTTAGTTTTTACTAGGTTTATAAACACAAACGTTAATTGTATAATTTTCTAACATCATGTGTTTTGTCATATTAACAGGTTATCGAAATTTGATAAGCAATATTGGCGTGCATCCTATAATGCTCTATGTATATTGGAACACCTTCTTATTTATGGACCCTTAAGAATTGTAGAGGAATTTCAAAGTGAAAAAGATATGATCACACAACTGGCAACTTTTCAATACGTTGATGAAAGAGGGTAGGTGCTCTTTTGCTTTATAAACGTATGTATGATTCCCAATTATGAATTAGTCTAGTCTCTCGTTAAAAATGCTAGAAAAACCTTCTAAAAGAAGTTGATCCCTGTTTTTTTTTCTTTTTCTTTGGGATGGATGGATAGAAATAACCATAGGAGTTAGGACATGTATTTTTCTAAAGAATTTTTGTTTGTTTGCATGCAGGTTCAACTGGGGACTAGGTATGAGAAAAAGATTAGAGATGATATTAAAACTGATTGAGAACAAATCATTTCTTGGAGAAGAGAGAGCAAGATCGCGAAAGTTAGTAACCGGGATTAAAGGATTTGGGAGCTTCTCTGAGAGACCTAATCCATCTGATCATGCAGCTGCAGGGAGCCTAAAAGATGAAAAATACCTTAGATCTAATTCCCTCTTTTACGATTGCAATTGTACAAGAAATAAAACCTTTGTCTCAGAAGCAAGAAATGAAAAAGCTGAAGATATTATAGAAGAAGATCATCCATTTTTTGACCAAGGGGGTCAAACTACATCCACTTTGCTTTCTTCCACATAAGATCAAGATGTAATCTTGCTTAGAAGCACGATCCAGATAATTTAGGAACAATCACACACACACACACGTAAAAATTGTCTTAGAATTCTATTTTAAAGTAAAGTTTGAGATTGCTTGTGTAATTACCTTTCGGAATTAGTCTTTACTTTACTCTTTAGTTTGTGATCACCATAAGCAACTTGTTTTTCTAGAGTGATCCGTGGTTTCATGACTCAAGTTTATTTTGAGTAATAAAATGTTTGTTAGCATAGTATAATAAATGATTAAAAAAGAGAGATAGAGAAATTATCCAATTTGATGCACATAGCATTCCCGGTCTTCTTCAATGTTGAACCATTGTCTTTCTTTCTTGCTTCTTATGGCTATGAATGCCTTCAAGTTCCTTGAAGATTGATTGTCGTCCTCACCTTCTGTTTGATTGTCTTCTCATCGGATTCATTCGTGGTATGAGAAATTTGTGGTATGATCCTTGCTTCCTTGTCATTCTTGAGTTTTTTTTTGTTTTTCTTTTTTGAGTGACTATATGAAACAACACATACATTTGGCTCAATTGAGAAGTCAATCTCTTTTTTGATGCACGTCACTTTTGTTACTCCTTTGACAAGGTTGTATAAAATCACTTAGAAATAATTTTCGTTTGAGGCAAAACAAGTTTCCAAACCCAGAAAACAAGATCAAAAGAAAATAGCAGCGAAAAAGAAAGAACACAAGATTTATCGTGGTTCAGCACAAATATGCCTACATCCACGTTGAAACCCTTCTTCAGAAGATACTTCACACACTAAAGAACACGGTTACAGCCTTAGTACAAATCTTACAGCACAAATCAGAATAGAACACCACTAAGGCTTCAATCAGAAACCCTAATCTAACAATCGAGAAATACTACTCAATCAATCAAGCCAGATGCTTGATTATCACTATTCTAATTGTTGATCTTTATATCACAGATTCAACAATGTTACAAACCCTAGGTTTATTTGCTGAGAGATGAGAGAATAGAGAGGCGTCGAAACGAAGTGAAGAGAAGAGAGAGAAGACCCGAGCGTGTAATGGCTCTATTTATATGAGACAATGAATAAGTCTCAATCTGAGCCGTCCAACTAAATAAAAGATCAAGGGAGAGAATACTGCCACGTGTAATTCCTCCATCAGCCTTATTAAGTATCCACATAAGCCTCCACATCATCATATTGACTTTACATTATATATTTGACTGAAAATATATATAACAATCTCCACCTTAAAGTCAATATTCTGCAATTCTTCATCATCAGCTGTCCTCCAAGTGTTCAGTGTGCAAAGCATCTTCTGATTGCTTCAAGACCTGCAATAATTACTAAAACCACAAGTTAGTAAATAATTTAACATAATTAAGGAATACAAAGCTCAATCAATGTTCAACAAACTCAAGCAATGCTTAAATTTGCTAACAGTTACTACTTTTGTTCCCATATCAGCTGGATTGTCCTCAGTACCAATTTTCACAAGTTTAATTCTCTCAGATATTAACCATGTTCTGATAAAATGAAACTTCACATCAACATGTTTGGTTCTTTCATGGTACACAGGATTCTTACTCAAATGTATAGCACTTTGACTGTCACTGAATATTGTAGCAGTTGACTTAGTCAACTGTAATTCATTAGTTAACCCTTGTAACCAAATAACCTCTTTAAAACAATCACAAATAGCTACATATTTAGACTCAGTTGTAGATAGAGCCACTAAAGGTTGCAACTGAGACTTCCAAGTTATACAATTTTTCTCAAGTAAGAAACAATAAGAGGTAGTAGATTTCCTACTATCCCTATCTCCAGCAAAATCAGCATCCACAAAACCACATAGGTCAAATGGAACATTAAACTGACCATAACTCAATCCCACATTTAAAGTACTACTGATATATGAAACCACCCATTTTAAAAGCAATCCAATGTTCAGGACCTGGATTTGACATGAACCTACTGAGTAATGATATAGCATAGGATAGGTTAGGCCTTGTACTGATCATAGCATACATTATAGAGCCAATCACATTTGAGTAAGGTACATACCTCATCTTGACTTTCTCAGAAACATTCTTGGGACATTGACTTTTACTTAAGATGAAATGGCCTGCCAAAGGCATCTCAACCCTTTTACAGTTCAAGTTACCAAACTTCTCAACCAGTTTTTCCAAATAAGGTTTTTGATGCAACCTCAGGCTGTACTCTTTTCTATTTCTTTCAATGATCATACCCAAGATTTTCTTAGCTTTTCCTAAATCCTTCATATCAAACTCAGAACTCAGATTAGTTTTCAATTCATTTATACTCTGCAATGAATTACTAATCAGTAACATGTCATCTACATATAATAACAAGAATATCATACTATCAGATAATATTTTAAAATATAAGCAACTATCATATTCACTTCTTTTAAAACCTAAACTCAGGACAAAAGTATCAAATCTTTTGTACCACTGCCTAGGAGATTGATTAAGGCCATATAAGGATTTTTTAAGTAAGCACACATGCTCAGGATGTTTAGATTCAATAAATCCTTCAGGTTGTTTCATATACAACTTTTCTTCAAGTTCACCATGCAAAAAAGCAGTTTTTACATCAAGTTGTTCCAACTCTAAATCATAACAAGCCACATAAGCTAACATTGTCCTAATTGTTTTAAACTTTACAACAGGTGCAAAGATTTCATGAAAATCTATCCCTTCCCTTTGTGTATAACCTTTGGCAACTAATCTAGCTTTATATCTAGGTGGTTCAGTCTCGAAAACTCCCTCTTTCAACTTATATAACCATCTACATTCAATTACTTTCTGGTCAGGTTTTTTTTTAACTAAAATCCAAGTATTATTGACAAGTAAAGAATTCATTTCCTCTTTCATAGCATTTAACCACTTACACTTATCCTTAGATTTCAATACATCAAGATAAGTCTCAGGTTCAGTATGAATTACCTCAACAGCTGCAATTGATGCAGTGTATACCAATTCTGCATAAGAGTACCTTGTTGAAGGTTTTGGGTCCCTCTTTTCTCTATCTCTAGTTAATTGATAATTGGCTAGGCTTTCTTGAAGGGACTCCTGAGGTGTCTCAGTCTCTGAGTGTGGCTCAGAGTTACCTGGCTGCTCAGATGGTTGAGTATCCTCAGCTTCTTCTTCAGTGACTGGATCAGATGAAGGATCATCATTTCCAGTTTGAAGTGGCTCCACCTCAATCTCAGTACCAGCAGAAGTTGCTTCAGGTTCACTTTGATCATCACCTGAAATCACAATACTTTTCTTTCAAGGAAAGTTAGTTTCATCAAAAATAACATCTCTACTTATCAATATTTTAATACCATTTGCATTTTTATCCCATAACCTATAACCTTTAGTACCTTGCATAGATTGATAACCAAGAAATACACATTTTATGGATCTAGGGTCTAATTTACCCTCTCTATTATGAGCATAAGCAGCACAACCAAAAATTCCTAGTTCAGAAAGGTCAGGTTTCTTATTGTTCCATAATTCCATAGGGCATTTCATATCTAAAGATCTATTGGGACTTCTATTTATCAAATAGGTTGCAGTATACAGTGCCTCACCCCAAAAAGATTTAGACAAGCCAGAAGTAAACAATAAACACCTAATTTTTTCAAGTAAAGTTCTATACATGCGCTCAGCAACCCCATTTTGTTGTGGGGTTTTCCTAACAGTTCTATGCCTCATAATACCTCGCAATTTACACAAATTATCCATTTCATCATTGCGAAATTCTAATCCATTATCAGTTCTAAGGGTTTTAATGGTTTTTCCAGTTTGATTTTCATTTAAAACAATCCAATCTTTTATAACACTAAAAGTATCACTTTTATTCTTTAAAAGAAAGGTCCAGACTCTCCTAGAATAGTCATCAACTAAGGACAAAAAATATCTTTTCCCACCATGTGTTTCATGCTTCTCATGGCCCTACAAATCAGCATGTATGTATTCAAGAATACAAGTAGACAAGTGAACACCAGTTTTAAACTTCATTCTATGTTGTTTAGCTAAAACACAAGGTTCACAGAATTTTAAAGAAGTAATAGAATCCTTACCAAACATTCCTTCTTTACTCAACACATTTAGTCCTAATTGACTCATGTGTCCTAACCTGAGGTGCCACTTTAGTGTATCTGCACTTTCAACACTTGTTTCAACATTGTTAGAATCAGATAATACACATATACCATCAAGAACATATAAACCAGAAACTTTCTTTCCACACAGGACAAGTTTATTATTCTTATGGACATTTAACACACCATTGCATACATTATATACACAACCAAGATCATCTAACATTCCTAAGGATATTAAGTTCATTTTTAGGTCAGGTATCCATCTCACATTAGTGAGGGTTACCATATTACCATTATTAAGCCTCAAATCAATGCTACCTATACCAGCCACTTGGCAAGTATTATTATTATCCATATAGACAGTTTCAGAAGTGGTAAATTTCAAATTATAGAACCATTCTTTATTGGGGCTCATATGAAAGGTACATCCAGAGTCTAATATCCAACTAGTCTTACAGGTAATATCAGATACATTTAACACTTCACAAGTATCATCATGTTTAGAGGGCATACAAGCAAGATTAGTCTCAAGTGTAGCATTGTTCTTATTCTTTAGGGCATAACAATTCTTTTTAATATGACCAGGTTTACCACAATGATAACACTTCCTTGTTTCAGATTTGTTCTTATTTCCTTTGTTCTTTTTCTTGAATTTATTAGGTTTATTTTGCTCAGGAGGGTCAACTTTATATTTCAAAAACATGTTGTTACCAACTCTTTTTAAGTTTTTCAATTCAAGTTCCCTAGTTTTCAAAGAAGCAACAATTTGATCAAATGTAGGCATCACAGAAGAGTATTGGAAAGCATCTTTAACTACTTGATATGAATCAGGTATAGAATTTAATAGGATCATGCTTTTACTAGTCTCATCTAGGGCCATTTCAGAACCTTTTAACACAAGATTAAGTTTCAAGAATTCATCTACATTTTCATCAATTGTTTTAGCAGAATCCATTTTGTAAGAAAATAGATTTCCCTTAAGAAAAGCAAGATTAGGGGCAGATTGAACAGAATATAAAGTTTCGAGTTTACCCCACAGTTCAAGAGCAGTCTCAGCACCATCTACCTTTCGAATTACATTGTCAGATAGGTTTAAGAAGAGAAGATTATAGGCCTCTTCTTTAATTTCATTTACTCGCTTTCGAGCATCTTCTGGCCAAAGATCCATATTAGGTTCAAGAGCTGCTAACACCTTATTATGCGATAATAAGACTCACATTTTCTTTTTCCATACTCCAAAATCACCTTTACCATCGAACACAGAAACTTCTAACCTTGTAGTTGCCATTTCTTAATACCTATATATCAGAAAAGATACACAACACGAGGCAATCAATTGTTAGGGTTAGATTTTAAAATCACAAATCCTAGAAAAATCAATTCTAGGATTCGGTTTGATTAAACCCAAAAATATGTAAGATCCGTGAATAAACAATAAAAGAAAACAAACTTTTATTGTTGAAAGAGATTTTAGAAGATTTTTATAAAGCCAACAAACTATTCACCGATCTGAAGAAAAAAACCGACAAATCTTTTCGAAAACGATTTCCACAAAGAATCGATAAAGCTCTGATACCACTGTTGTATAAAATCACTTAGAAATAATTTTCGTTTGAGGCAAAACAAGTTTCCAAACCCAGAAAACAAGATCAAAAGAAAATAGCAGCGAAAAAGAAAGAACACAAGATTTATCGTGGTTCAGCACAAATATGCCTACATCCACGTTGAAGCCCTTCTTCAGAAGATACTTCACACACTAAAGAACACGGTTACAGCCTTAGTACAAATCTTACAGCACAAATCAGAATAGAACACCACTAAGGCTTCAATCAGAAACCCTAATCTAACAATCGAGAAATACTACTCAATCAATCAAGCCAGATGCTTGATTATCACTATTCTAATTGTTGATCTTTATATCACAGATTCAACAATGTTACAAACCCTAGGTTTATTTGCTGAGAGATGAGAGAATAGAGAGGCGTCGAAGTGAAGAGAAGAGAGAGAAGACCCGAGCGTGTAATGGCTCTATTTATATGAGACAATGAATAAGTCTCAATCTGAGCCGTCCAACTAAATAAAAGATCAAGGGAGAGAATACTGCCACGTGTAATTCCTCCATCAGCCTTATTAAGTATCCACATAAGCCTCCACATCATCATATTGACTTTACATTATATATTTGACTGAAAATATATATAACAGACAATTTTCTCTATGTAAACTTTATGTCATATCCATCTTTCTTATTCAGATGATATAATTGTACATGCAAACAATAAAAGACTAGTATCACTTATTTCTTTCAATTTATTAGATTTCACGTCATAATACTCTATGTGCTATTAAACAGTCAATATTAAACTAATTGGATTAACTCTGGCCAGAGCTTTGCTATTTCTTCAGCATTTAAAGTGGAGGTCCATGGTTCGAATCCCCCCCTAACGGGTGTAAAGTGAAAGGTATAAAGCTCAAACCCCTCCCTGAACATGGGTAGCCTAGATCTGATTTACCATAAGAATATATATGGGGAGACATATATATCTCTATGGGATTAGTCGGGTGCGCGCAATGGGAATGAATAATACTAATGCAGAATAAAAAATCTAACTCAAATTAAATACTTTTTCTGTCTAAAAATCTACTTATTAAGGATTTTAGATAGAATGGCTAGAGTACACAAGATATGAGATACGGGAAAGAAACACAAGTAAACCAAGTTGACAATCTCCACTCACGAAATACCACTTCACAAACTCGAGAAGTATTCCACTTGTGTATCATCACTCATGCTAGGCAATAGCTAGCACACAATCTCTACCACTCATGCTCTACCACTTCACACTCCGTGAATTCTTCAAACTTTGTGTCTCTACCACACAATCTCTAAGCCATTTTTATCTAATTTATGGAAGATCACACTCCTTCACTAGACCACAAGCAAACCCTAGGCAATAGCTAAACTAGAAACATGTTCATTTTCTAGTCCATGAGTAGTGTCCACACCCACATTATCCATGGGCACTTAGCATGACGTAGATTAATGATCATGGTTTTTGGTCAGTGTTCATATATATCCAACAATATATATCCCAACACTTAGCATGACGTAGATTAATGATCATGGTTTTTGGTCAGTGTTCATAACATGTTGAGTTTCTACACTCAATACATATCCATGGGCACTTGTAGCGTAGCGTTATGCATATTTAGAAACACTAAACTAGAAGCATGTTCATTTTCTAGTCCATGCGCATTGTCCACACCCACATTATCTTATGTTGAACAACGACCAATACACATGAGAACTAGCACGACTAAAAATGATATCCACCTTACTCAAACAACCCTAAGCAACACAACTAAAACATGAAACACCTATTTCAACACTGATCAATATTATATTCTTTGACATCTGCAGTATAATATAGGGAAAAAACAAATTATTAGTCTCATTTACACAATACCCTAATTAAATAAACATATATGCTTAGAGACAATGACATATTTTTCATTGCTTACTATTTCTCAATGTTGGTCATCCGGCGACATATATCCCAACACTGAGCGTGAAGTAGATAACTGATCATGGTTTCCGGCCAGTGTTCATAACATGTTGAGTGATGTCTCCTTTTTTGTGATGAATTAATCCATTCAAGAGACATATTTTTAGGATTTATTGAGCCTAAGTGAGGGATTTTCCCTATTATTTGACGTTATACACTTTCTTGTCTAGATTTGTCATGCTTTATTGCTATTTCTAGAGCTTTTGCGCGTAATTTGTATGTTCATCGTGTAGATCTTAGGTACTTGGAAGATTGGACAACTTTATATGATGATAAAAAGTGAAAAAACCAAGAATAACTCCTAGTCATGGCGCAAAAGAAAGATTAAACCACTTTTAGAAAGTGAAAGATTGTGGTGGCCAGATTTGGAAAGTGGATTGCTTGAGTTACCACGTGAATGTGACAAAGATTCCGGAGGAGCCCTTTTATAGGAAGATAGTATTTGAAGTCAAGAGCGTGTGGGATTTGACAGTTTGCGATTCAGAGTGAATTGAAGAAGTTATGCTAAATGTCTGTCTTGGTTCGAACTAGAAATCTATTAAGTAAAACGTTTTTGGGTTGAATTAGATCAATTAAAAGAGACCCACAACCTAGGAAACTTTTCTATACCTACTTATATCAGCAAATGACATTAGAAAGTAGTATTGAACAGTCTTGGAACATTTTGTAGCAGCCATTAATCATTGTAGAAGAGGAAGAACGCCTGGGAAAAGAGGGAAGAGGAAGACAACACCATTGTTGGACCACTCCACCTCCGATTGCAGTAATTCTTAGCTCTATCCTCATAAGGTTTTCGTAGAGATATAATTTTAATATTATTAGCTACTAAATTTTATTATTTGAGTATGAACTAATTATTTAATTTCTTAAGAATTGCTTATGCATTAATCTTAGAATATATTAAATGTAATTAGATTTTGGGTTTGTTTTTATTTAAATAAAATGATGTTTAATTTTGTTGTCTAACTGCCCAACTGCTACCCGTATTTTGATCAGATATTGGGTAATCTTAGTAATCAAATTAGAATCCGGTATGGGGGTTTGGGGGTTTGATTATGGACATAGAGTATAGGCGTCTGGTGTTCGCTAGTGAGCCGACGGGTGTTGACTAGCCAAGTAGTCATTCGGTTTGGACTTAATTAAATACGACTTTTGTTAAGTTAGCTTCTCAAGTCTACCCGGAAAGGAGTTGGGATGAATATTGAATCCCAGATTAGCGTGAAATATTCAATTTGCCCTTATATCTAGGAATTTTGAATTGGTTGACTTCGGAGAATACTAGCAAGTCTCAAGCATACCTTCGCATACTCAATCCTTTTGTATTTAATTTATTTATATTTTGTCTTTAAATTATTTGCAATTAGTTTTAATAAACAAAAACCCAACAAACATTATTTTTATTATTTGTCTTTTAATTAGTAATTAAACTATTGTACTTGCAAAACACATTAATCATAACCTTGATAGTCCCTGAGGAGACGGACATTCTGAACTTACTTTTATTACTTGTCAACAACCCGTCCATTTGTAGGAAGTCACTTTTTCTTTAGGTTTTGATTTATTATCACACCTTTGGGGACAACACTGAAATTTTACACTCAATACATATCCATGGGACTTGTAGCGTATCAGTATGCGTATTTGAAAACACTTAACTAGAAGCATGCCCATTTTCTAGATTATGCTTAGTGTCCACACCACACAATCTTATTCAGAACACTGACCAACACACATTGACCACTACCACAACTAAAAATGATATCCATCTTACTCAAACAACTTAAGAAGGACAACTAAAACATGAAACACCTATTTCAACACTGAGCAACATTCAGACTCAAAAAAATGACCACCACATACTAGGTAACCTCCCAACGACCAACCACATGCTTACCAACCTCAGCATAGACCGTTAAGCTATAACAATCACTAATCAAGCACAAATATTAGACTAAGTAAAATTTGGGTCACACCCAAAAACTCACTCAAATCTTACATTCCACACAATGAAAAAGGCGTTTTCTACACAAATATATAATTGTTAGCCCAACAACCACAACCACGACTAATGCGACGCTCAAGACCTAAAACATAGAGTTAAAATTCACATAAATGCTACATATAGTCATAAAATGTAAAATAACACTAACACATTGCATTAACATAGTTAAGAATACATTAAAGCCTATCGTTCAGGAAAAAAATCCAGGTTTGACACACTTAACCGTTTTTTGTTGATTTATTTTTGTTGTCGCTCACTCAAAGCTATTTAACAACCTTTAACAACGATCAACAACCACAGAAATGTATGGGTATCTTGGTTCAGCAACGATCACCAATCACAAAAAATGAATTAACTTATAACAATTACAACAACCTTGGCTATTAAATACGTTAAAAAACGCGACATGTCTTCCTTAATTATTAATGTTGAAAAATATAAAATCGTGTGTGAAAAATCCTTATTTATTGTAAATGTATTTTGGATATTTTTTAATTTGAAGGTCTTGTTAAAAAGTTATATAATGTTGGTAAACCTTAGAACGGTAAAAATATGTTCAAAAAGATCGATAATTATTTTAGTGGGTAAAGTACTCTATAGTGACCAAAAAATTTAATGGTCGAATTTTATTAAAGTTAAAATAACTTCAAGTATAAAATGATTTTGCGATGTATGAAAAAAAGGTATATTCTAAAACCGTTTGGGTCAAAATCCTATATACGTTTACATGTTTATTGGATTTTTTTTTTGTCAGAGAAAAAGTGCGTCAAGCATTATTACACATAAGGTTGAAAAAATTAACGGCTCCAAAAAAGGAATAGTCTTACCATTGAGAAAGATCCACATTGCACCTAGTACATCTTGCCAAAGCATTCGCTGCAGAGTTGAATGATCGGTTGATATGTATGACCTTCCACTCAGGAAATTTGGCAACCCAGTTCTTCATTGCGGAAATGATTGGAGAAATATGACATCAAAGACCTGCGATTTTTAAAATACCTTGAAACAATTCAAGGTTGTCGGGGTAAAAAGAAGAACTCTGAAGGTTGAGACTACCAACGAGTCTCATGGATAGAAGCACAACCCAACACTTCCTTTTCTTGCAATCTTTTGAACAACAATGTCTTCTTTATTTATACCAAGATAAGCAATACCAGCAGGTTCCCATTTTTTTTAAAAGACGCGTCGCAAAGCCAAAGAATATCAGCATGATCTGTACCAGTGGATTGTTAAGATTTTTCGTTGTAAGAGTCGCGGTACTTTGAATTGTAATGTTACTGGTAGGATCTTGATTGTTATCAAAAAGACTTTTAATAACCTGCTTCACGTTATGATTAATCTCATAAATGCTCAATTCCCAATTTTCATAGAGTCCTTTCATCTTTACTTTCCAAATGTTTCAAATATTAAGAAGGATATGAGCTGTAATTTCTCTTTTCCCCATTCATTCTTTGTATAATCATCAATAGTAGCGAGTAACCATTCTTCGTTGATTTTGTCTACTCTATTAATTTTAATTTGCACAGTTGAATTAGCCAACACTGACATACTGGGCAATGAAGAAAGAGGTGTGCAATATCTTCATATTCAGATTCACACCATTCGCAACGACCATCTTTGACACATTTCATTAAGTGAAGATTTTTTTGGTTGGGATTGTACCGTTGCAAATTTTTTATCCAAAAGCTCTGACCTTTGAAGGTACATTAGAATTCCAAATAACATTCCAAAAAAGACTATTATTCTGCTCTCCAGCTTTAGAAGTTTGAGCTTCTTTTTGGATATCGATATCGATCAATGTGTGATATCCCGACTTCGTAAAATAACTTTCGTCCTTGATCAGTGGCCAAATCAATTTATCATCTTCTTTAATATTCATGATAGGAATTCTGAGAATTTCATTAATAATGTTAGGATGAAAAAGCTCTTTGAGGCGATCGATATTCCATAATGTTATAGATTCGTTGAACAGATGAAACCCTCTCTAGATTACAACCTTTTGGCATCTCAAGTATATATCGATTCCCAACCTATTTAGGTTTCCATATACTCGTGTTCAAGTCATTACTAATTTGCATACAGCGTGTTGTTTCAGAAGTTGAATATTTTTGTAAAGAGTTGTTCAATTTCACGATCTTCTTTTAGCAAGTTTGGTATCAAATAATCTTGAGTGAGGAGAGTAAAATACATATGTTAATTAATATATTGAGCGTACTGTTTTAGATTTAATTATGAACAACTTTTTAAAAGCGAATCCTACAAAATTACGGTTTGATACAGATCGTATGGTGTGCGTTCGATTTTGATTGATTCATACATGAGTATATATATCTACACTATAACACCTTATGATATGTTTTTTTTTTTTTTTTGTTATCGTATCACGAATCATCCTAATTGTTTGTTGACTAAATTGATGGAACATAAATAGCAAGAGTAAGTTATAGTTAATAAATGCTTAAAATAAGAACAGTAACATATTAAACTTCTAATTGAATTAACAGTAAAAATAAAAGAATTGGAATATTCAACAATAATCAAAATAATCCACTCCTCTCGCTTTCTCAAGCGCTCACTAATCCATTTATGAAACATAACAATAACATAATAAATAAAACAAAAGGTAAAATCATTAAATTTCGAGCTTCTTTTCCCAACTCGGTAGGAGAATCTTTTTTCGACACGATCAGAAGCACTTCCTGTGGACAATGGATGGACCTGATTCATCGTACTCCGCCTTAGCAATCCACATCTACACACAAAATAAAAATACATTCAGAAACTGTGCAAATTTTGTATCATTATAAAAGTTATACAAGAAAAGAAGAAAACTAACCTGCTGGAAGGTACTGAGAGAAGCTAAAATAGAACCTCCAATCCAGACACTGTATTTCCTCTCAGGTGGAGCAACCACCTTAATCTTCATGCTACTTGGAGCTAAAGCAGTAATTTCCTTACTCATCCTATCAGCAATACCTGGGAACATAGTGGACCCACCACTGAGAACGATATTTCCATATAAATCCTTCCTAATATCCACGTCACACTTCATAATTGAATTATAAGTAGTTTCATGAATTCCAGCAGCTTCCATTCCGATTATTGAAGGTTGGAAAAGCACTTCAGGACACCTGAAACGTTCAGCTCCAATAGTGATGACCTGTCCATCAGGTAACTCATAAGTCTTTTCAACTGAAGAGCTAGTCTTCGAAGTCTCAAGCTCCTGTTCATAGTCAAGTGCTATGTAAGCTAACTTCTCTTTCACATCCCTCACAATTTCTCGCTCTGCTGAGGTAGTGAAAGAGTAACCACGTTCAGTAAGAATCTTCATTAAAGATTCAGTTAAATCACGACCAGCCAAATCTAGACGGAGAATAGCGTGTGGGAGAGCATATCCCTCGTAAATCGGGACTGTGTGACTCACACCATCACCAGAATCCAACACAATACCTGAATCACAATAATTTAATCATTTACCGTAAAAAGAGTAGAAGTTAAAAAAAAAAAAAAAAACTTACCGGTGGTACGACCACTAGCATATAGAGAAAGTACGGCTTGAATAGCAACATACATAGCAGGGGTGTTGAAAGTTTCAAACATGATTTGAGTCATTTTTTCACGATTAGCCTTGGGGTTAAGAGGTGCTTCAGTTAAGAGAACGGGATGTTCTTCAGGAGCAACACGAAGCTCATTGTAGAAAGTGTGATGCCAGATCTTTTCCATGTCATCCCAATTGCTTACAATACCATGTTCAATTGGGTATTTTAAGGTTAAAATACCTCTTTTTGATTGAGCTTCATCTCCAACGTATGCATCTTTTTGACCCATGCCTACCATCACACCAGTGTGACGTGGACGACCAACAATACTTGGGAATACAGCTCGTGGAGCATCATCTCCAGCAAATCCAGCCTAAAAAACATTTCTTTTTTTTTTAGTCGAAAAAAAAAGAAAAAGAAAAATTGTTTTATGAAATTTGATTACCTTGACCATTCCAGTACCATTGTCGCACACGAGTGGCTGAATATCCTCTGAGTCTGCCATCTTTAGTTCATGTAGATCACAAGACCAATATTACACCACACTTTATTTTTTCCAATTCAATATTTTGTGATAAGCAATTAAGGAATAATTGCACAGTTGATCCCTATGTGAGCAAATATACCTTGTCGATCGGTAGATTTGCAACCTCATAGGGTATATTTCCTACTTTTTAGAACATCTCATAAAACAGGGACCAATGGTGCAATTAAACCTAGAATCTCGATCAACGCAACTAATTCTAATAAATTCTTATCATTCAAAAACATCAATAATAATCATAAAGCTGATCAGATACTCATAGAAATATTCATATACTCAATATTTGTCAAATTATCACAATAGATTCAAACTGAACATGAATTACATCAATATCAATAAAAAATTTGCACGCTCCCCTAAAAAAACATATTCAACAATGTTTACATACACGCATAAACAACAAAGATTGTACCAAAATTATTTTAAATCACAATGCTGACATCATTGTATATTCCATTTTAAAACATAATTTCTATCAGAAGCTCAAGATATACACAATTTCCACAGATCACAGCTAAACTATATATGCACGTTAAAATCATGCATTATTACTGAAACAGAAGATCATATATGCTAACTAAACTAGTAAACTGATATGATACTATAAACAGATCTTTTTATTTTTGGTCGGAATACTATAAGCAGATCGATCTAAACAGATATTAATGAAAATGTACCTTGATGAAAGCGTTAAAGTGAGGTGAATGAAGAGTGGGAGGGGTTGTTTGGTTTTGTTTGTTCAAATGGCCAATGGACCTCAATTAGAGAAAATTTGGAGGGGATTATATTAAGTTTGAAAATAAATCTTAACCGTTGATTTTGTTATTTACACTCTGGATGTACGGTCACTATGACACATTCTTATGTAGGTGTCTGGGGCTATTATTTAATTGTTTTCTTGTTTATAGGTTGTTGGTTGCCACTATCTCCTCTCCTCCTTCTGTTTTTATCGTTCAGGTTTTCACTCTTTCTCGTTCATTTAATTTAAATTTTTGGATTAATGATTTTTTTCCACCTTTCTTTATATTTTTTCTGTTTTCTATATATGTGATCAAAAGAAATTGATACATCGCTTTATATGTCCAATGGTTTTATTCATTTCATCGTTCAATAAATTTGAGTTTTGCTTTTATAATGTAATGGTTGCATGTTAAGAATAAAATTTACAGATCCTGAAAATCTTAAATTAATGGACGAATAATATTGTCTTTCAATACGAAATCGATAAAAGATCAATATTTTCTCCGTCCATTTTTATTTGTCCACCTTTTTGATGCACAAAGATTAAAAAAAACATTTAATACTAAACTCGGTGTCATTAACACGGTTTGAACCTGTACTATCTATAAAAATAACTAAACTTTGTTTAGTTGAACTAACCCAACTAGTTATAAAGATCAATAATGTGTTCTATTGATTTGAATATATGGTAGTGATCAAGAAAAAATTAAAATTAAATATTGACCACCCAAAAACAGGGTATAAAATGATTAGAAATCGATTACTGATTAATTTATTTGATTAGTTTAATATGATTTTATTTACAATTATATTACTCCATATCTATATTAATAAAGTAAGGTTTTCCACATGGGTGTAATCATGATTGATTCTAGCCACAACATAAATAGTGGCCAAGATCGTTTTTAGCTCCACCTATCATTAATATCATTAATAATTTATTATTTTTATTTTATTTTCAATATCAAAAGAATCAGGAAGTGACACTTCTCCTAGTTTAAAACCAAATCAGTTTCCTTGCATCTAATTAACACATTTTCTAAATTCTGTAAACACTCATCAAAGTTATCACCAAACACAGAAAAATCATCCATAAATACCTCAAGGAAATTATCGATCATATCCCAGAAGATTGCCATCATACATATCTGGAAAGTAGCAGGTGCATTACATAACCCAGATGGCATTCTTCAAAAAGAAAAGGTACCAAAAGGACATGTAAAGGTTGTCTTGTGCTGATCTACAGGGTTTACATAAATCTGATTATATCTGGAGTAGAAAACAATAGGACTCTCTTCCAGCTAATTTATCTAACATCCGATCTATGAACGGAAGGGGGAAATGATCTTTTTCTGGTGGCCTTGTTCAACTTACGGTAGTCCATACACACTCTCCAACCAACAACAGTTCTTGAGGGTATTGCTCCATTTTGTGCATTCAGGACAATAGTGATACCACCCTTCTACGAGACGCATTGAACTGGACTCACCCATTTGATACTAGCTATGGGATAAATAATTCATGTATCTAGTAATTTGATAACTTCTTTCTTCACCACTTCCTTCATAACTGGCATCAATCTCCTTTGCCCTTCAATTGAGCGTGCACTGTATCTTCCAGAATAATTTTGTGTTGGCAATAGGAATGACTTATACCTTTGCTGTTAGAAATAGTCCAATCAATCGCCTCTTTATTAGCTCTCAGTATACGCAACAGTTTGTCTTCTTGAGAACCTGTTAAAGTAGCTGAAACAATAACTAGTAAAGTGTTGTTAATACCTAAATATGCATACATCAAGTCTGATGGAAACGGCTTCTCTTCTAGTTGCGCGGGATATTCAATGGATAGTTTCTTTTTAGGTATTATCTCCCCCGGCTCTCTCACAAGTTCATAGGCTAGACGCATATGCTTTGGATTTCCCGAATTCAGAGCTGACACTGTTTCGGCAAGCTCGTTGATGTCTCCCTAATTGTTCTTATTTTATACCCTTGGGAGACATCATTTTTGATATTTAATTGAATATTTTGATAGACTTTTGAGTTAAAAATGCAATAATCCAGAATTCCTATTTTATTTCTAGTATTTTTTATTTATTAAACTTTCGCGCGTAATCTTGTGTATTTTAGTGAAAAGTTTGTAGGTTTTGAATATTAGCTAGGAGAGGAATCCGAGAAGAAAGTCAAAGATCGTGATAGGAGTCAAAGTTTGAAGACAAATCCCGAAAAGAATTATATTTTGGAGCTGGAAATCTAGAAAACAGTCCAAAGATTGCTGATTTTGAGGCACTTACGTGTTGATTTAGCCGCTGACCTTTGAAGAGAATATGTTCCTTATCGAGTTACGGAAATTTAGCAAGTGATTTCAGGACAATCGGAGTTATAACGAATCGGCTAGAGCTGTTATAGTGGAGGTGGTGCAGCAGTTACGGGATTTTGGGCTTAGAAAATGGGCTTGGGCTTTTAATTAGTGATTTATTCTTAAGACCAAGGCCTAACCCATTTTTCTTAATATAAAAGGAGCTCTTGACTTCTATTTTTCATACAACTCATTATTCATAAGCAGAAGCATCAGAGAGAAGTCAACGAAGGAAGAAGAAGAAAACTGTGAGCTGGAGAGTGTCTATATCTCCATTCTCAGCCAAATCCAATTTCGTAAATTAGGTTTTCTTTATTTTTAATTCTGTAAAACACTATGAGTTCCCTTTCTTTTAATTTAGTTTTAATTTCTTTTATCATGAGCTAATTTCTTCATAGTACTTGAGAATGCTTAATGGGTGAATCCCTATTCTGTTGAATTTCATATGTCTGAATTTGGGTTTTTAATAAATTAAATTAAATTGGGTCTTTTACATTTTTCTGTAATTTGAGATTATTTACTGTTTTCGGAGTAATTAACCAAGAACATGTGTTAGTATCTAGGCTATTCCACATATGTGGCGTGTGGATCATCCTGACGGAGGGTTTAGGTACGGACTTAATTACTCAATCTAAAATCGAAACTATTTGACTCTGACGAGCTTAGTTAATTTTAAGGCCAATGTGGTAAAATTACTTAATCATTCGAAAATGGATCATATTTACCCTGACGGGACTAGTCACACTCTATAATAGCCTTGTAGTCCACCCTGACGGGGGTACAAGGAATTTAGAATCCCGACCAATGTTAATTGACCAATTTAACCCTTAAACAATATATGTTATGAAATAGAATTAGGAAGATCCCTTGCGTTTATCAAGTACTGCCTTCTCATATTTGCGTCTTACCTTCATTTACTTGCGTCTTAGTATTTATTTTCATTTTCTCTTTAGTCTTTCGTACTTAGATTTAATACAAAACAACCAATCAATCATTATATCTTTTAATTGCTTCCATAAGTGCAACCAATCATTACTTGATAAACATTGTAGTTAACCAACCGTCCCTGCGAACGAATCTGTTATCACTATTACTACTTAGGACAACCGTACACTTGCGGTTGTGGTTCAATTACTTTTTGAATTTATTTTAGAACACACAAAGGACCACCACTCGTTCATTAGCTCAGATAAGTCAAGTGTTAGGGTAGCCTGGAAGATATCATCAAAATTAAAATCATCAAATACCTCTTGCGTGTCTTGGTCAATTGCATCCACCCGGAAACATTCCTCCTGGGAGTCCGAAAACTTCATTGCCCTAAATACATTGAACTTTACCTTCTCGTTTTACATTCGCATAGTTAATTCTTCGCTTTCTACATTAATAAGAGTAAGTCGCGTGGCTAGGAATGGTCTTCCCAAAATAATGGGGACATTCCTATCCGCGGCGTATTCAAGTATAACAAAATCAACGAGAAAAATTAAAGTACCTACCTTGACGAGGACATCTTGTATATGTCCCTCTGGATGTGTGAGGGATATATCAGCCATTTGCAAGACCATGGAGGTCGGTCTTGCGTTTTCTATCTTCAACTTCTCAAAAATTGATTTGGGCATGAGATTAATACTCATACCCAAATCGCATAAATCTTTTCCTTGCCACTCATTACCAGTAGAAATTGGAATCGTAAAACTCCCAGGATCAAGTAACTTAGGTGGCAACTTACTTTGACATATGACACTACACTCTTTTGGCAACCCTATCATCTCATTCTCAAGGTATGGTCTTTTTTTAGCGATGGCTCTCTTTAGGAACTTAACGTATTTCGGCACATCTCTAATAGCATCTAAGAATGGTATATCAATGTTAAGACCCCTTACCACATTCATGAATTTCTGATAGTCAGCCATATCTCCTTTTTTTTTTAACTCTTAAGGGAAAGGTGGAGGAGGACTGGTTTCTACAAACTCTTTCTTATTTGGTCCTTCCGGAATCTTCTACACTTCCACCTCTTTTACTTCTGGTTTACTTTCTTTCTCCACCACATCTTTCACCATTTTCTCTTTCACAGTTGTTTCTTTTTCTTTCATAACGGGAAAAGGAGGTGGTGGTAACTTCTTACCACTTCTGAGCGCTATCGCATTACAATCTTCACTCTGTTTTGAATCTTCAGTTTCAATTAGGAGTTGCCCTTGTGGACGCTGATTCAACTGTTTTGCCATCTGAGTCATCTGATTTTCTAACATTTTAAGAGATGCGACAGAAGATTGTTGATCTTGTTGCGTTTTCATCTGAAGGTTAATTAGTGTCTGTAGGGTTTGTTGAACATCTAACGCACCTTCTTGAGGTTGAGAAGGTAGAGCTTTCTGATTCATTTTATATCGGTATAGGTGTCTTGAGGAGGTTGTCTCTGAGCTTGATGTCCGTAATTCTGTCCTCCGTGGTAGTTGTTCTGTGGTCTTGGTTGATAGTTATTACCTTAGGGACGCAGTTGATATGCGTAAGTTGGATTTGCAGGTTGTAGCCCCATTTGGATTCGAATATAGAAAACCCGAATGGTTTCTATTTGGTTGATAACCTTGACCACCTGAATTAAAGTTCCCTCAGTTGAAAACAAACATCACGGATTCTGGATTACTTTGACAATGCTCCCAATCATGATCTTGTACACCACAGTTCGAACACCCATATACTTCTTGTGTAACATTAATATCTGTTCTTCTACCTAAAAAACCTTCTTTAACAGCTAAGGTAAGCTGTTTCGGTTGCTGCTCAAGTGTGTTCATCAATTTATTCTCTAATGAAGAGAATTTTTCATCAATTCCAGCAGTGCTTTCTCTATAACATGTACCTCGGATAGGTTCTCTCATGGTATTCCAACCCAACTCATTCTTCACTGTTCTATTTGAAATAATGTTAGCGTTAGCTGGTGTTACCTGTAAGTATCCCCCCACCAGAAAGCAAGTCTAAATCTTTTCTTGATTGTCCTTCAACCTTTATAAAATATTGACATTTGTTGTGGTTCTATAAGGCCATGATCTAGAACTCTTCTTAAACATAGTTGGAATCTTGTCCAACATTTACCCATGGATTCATCTTGTTCCTGTTCAAATGATGTCAACGCTATTTATGCGTTCAGTCTCATGTTGCTCGGATAATAACGATCAAAGAACGTTGTTTGTAACTCATCCCAATTCGTGATTGATCCTGGTTCTTGTGAATCATGTCATACACTTGCTGCATCTATCACGAAAAATCTGAAATTTGCATAATTCATCTGCTCTCTGGTTACACCTTGCGTTATATACGCATCACATATTTGCATTAATTTTTGTACTGCACGAATTGGATCTTCTCCAGCTACTCCACGAAAATTTCTAAAGTTTTGGAATTGAGCTAACATACCATGACCAGGTTTGTATCTACGACATTAATATCAGGATGACCAATACCTAAAGCCGGAGCGCAATATGAAATTTGTTCAGGACCTTGTACGAACCATGGATCATAGCACATTTGAGGTTGATCTTGTCTTTCAGTTGTAGGAGGATTTTGTTGATTCTTATTAACAATTTGCGGATTACGGATTATGGGATTTTGATGTCTCCCTAATTGTTCTTATTTTAGACCCTTAGGAGACATCATTTTTGGTGTTTATTTAATTAATTCGATAGACTTTTGAATGAAATATGCAATAATTCGGATTTCCCTTTTTATTTCTAGCATTTTTGAATTATTAAACTTTTGCGCATAATATTGGTATTTTTAGTGTAAAGTTTACAGGTTTTTAGATGTTAGCTAGGAAAGGAATCCGAAGATAAAGTCAAAGATCAAAAGATAGAGTCAAGACTTTAAGAGAAATCCCAAAGATTTTATTTTAGAGCTGAAAATCCATTTTCCAGGCCCTTGATTGCTGTTTTCGAGGTACTTAAGAGCTGATTGAGCCGCTGACCTTTGAAGAGAAAACATTCCTTATCGAAGTACGGAACTTTAGCAACTGGAATGAGGTCAATCGGAGTTGTAACGCATCGGGAAAAGCAGTTTTAGTGGAGGCCTGTCATCAGTTACGGGATTTTGGGCTTAAAGAGTGGGCTTGGACATTTAATTAGGCTTTTAATTTCTGGTCCAAGCCCTAATCCGTATTTCTTATTATAAAAGGAGGTCTGGACTTCTATTTTTCATACAATTCACTTTCCACAAGATTAAAAACACCAGAGAAGCTACAGCAGGAAGAAAGGAGAAGCTACAAGAGCTGGAGTGGGTCTATAGCTCCGTTCGTAGTCATTCTGATTCCGAAAATTAGGTTTTTCTTATATTTTAATTTTGTAACGAATATGAATTCCATTTCTTTTTATCTAGTTTGTAATTTTAATATGAGCTAAATTTCCATTAGTGCTTGAGAACAAAACAATGGGTGAATCTTGATTTTATTATTATAACGAATGTTGAATTTGGGTTTTTATTGAATTAAATTAAATTAGGGCTTTTACTCTTTTCGACAATTTGTGAATGTTTACTGATTTTAGAGTCGCGAACTAAAATTAGGTGTTAGTATCTAAGCTATTCCATATATGTGGCGTATGGATCATCCTGACGGGGGGTTTAGGTACAGAAATAATTGTTCAATCTAGGATAAAAACTATTGATTCTGACGAACTTAGTTAATCCTAGGGCCAAAGTGGTAATAAATCTTAATCATCCAACGGTGGATCATATTTACCCTGACGGGACTAGTGACACTTTAGGATTGCCTTATAGTCCACCCTGACGGGGGTATAAGGAATTTAGAATCCCGACTATTGTAATTGACTGATTTAGCCCTTAACAACATAAGTTAGAAAGTAAAATTTGGAGGATCCTTGCGTTCTCAAGTACTACATCTCATATTGCGTTTTCACTTATTTTACTTGCGTCTTAGCTTCTACTTGCATTTAATTATTTGTCTTTCATTTATTTAGAATTAATAAACAAAAACCAAACAAACAATTTATTGTCTTTTATTTTTCATAAGTGCATCAATCGCTATTTGCATAAACATTGTGATCAACCATCCGTCCTTGGAACGAATCTGATTATCAGAATTACTACTTGGGACAACCGTACACTTGCGGTTGTGGTTCGATTATTATTTGCATTTATTTTTAGAACACACAAAGGACCACCAAGTTTTTGGCGCCGCTGCCGGGGACGGTAGCGTGTGACCACGGTGTTTATCCTTTAGTGATAAGTGCATTTATTTTATTTTATCAGTTTTACGCTTTTTTTTTGTTTGTTAGCTTTTTCAGGTTTTTAGGTTTGGTGTATGCGAAGAAGGCTATTCAAGGATCTAGAGCCAACACCTCCGATCCTTAGTAATCCAGAATCGTTGATCAGACTTGCGAACAGAAGAAGAAGAGAACGAGAAGCTTTAGAAGTAGAAGAATTAAGTAACAGAATGGAGAATATCATTATTCAAGGTCAACAGAATGGACAAGGCCAGTTAGATGCAAATGGCCAACCTTTAGCTCCAGGCGTTATTCCTCAAGTTCAACCACTAAATCCTAACCCTCCAGTCCAGATAGTGATGAATCATGATCCGTGGTTCACTAATGGCCCTCCAGAAGTTCCATTCCGCGCTCCAGCTATAGGAGTAGGTGCTCCAGATATTAATGTTCCGAGATTCCGTCCAGATCCGGGTATGCTAGCTCAGTTCCAAAACTTTGGAAATTTTCGCGGAAGACCATCGGAAGATCCTCTTAGAGCGGTACAAAAATTTAAGCAGATATGTGATTCTTATATCACACAAGGGGTTTCAAGAGAACAGATGTATTTTGCTGCTTTCAAATTCTTTGTCATTGATGGAGCAAGTGAATGGCACGATACGCAAGATCCTACGAGGATTACTAATTGGGACCAATTAGAAATCGCTTTCTTTGACAGGTATTACCCAAGTAACATGAGGTTAGATGCTGAACTAGAATTGACACAATTCCGTCAAGAGTATGAGGAAACTGTGGGTAGGAGTTGGACAAGATTTCAGATGTGTTTGCGTAAAGTTCCTAATCATGGCTTTTCAGAACAACAACAGTTAAAGATCTTTTATAGAGGCCTTGATGGAATTTCGAGAGAGAAGTTGGATACGCTATGTGGAGCAGGTTTTCTTCAAGTTCAACCCGCTCATGCCAAGATCATTTTAGAGAGAACAGTCAAGAATGAAGTTGGGTGGAGCTCAGTAAGAACACCAGTCAAGGGAGTAAATAATGTTGACATAGAAGAGAAATTTGCTACGTTTGAGAATAAGATCCAGAATACCATAGAGCAACAATTGAAGCAGCTTACTCTAGCTGTGACAGAAGGATTTTCGGGTAAGAAGGTAGCTGTGCATGCTGCACAAGAAGTTTATATGTGTTCAATTTGTAAGGTAGATGATCATGATGAGGAAAGTTGTCCGAATAATCAAGAATCAGTGAATTTTATGTCCAACAGAGGTAATTTTAATTCGAGTGGTAATGGATATCAACCTAACAGAAACCATCCTGGGTTTCAATATTCGAATCCTAATGGGGCAGCCAATCCTACATATGCGTATCAGCCGCGTCCCCAAGGTAACAACTATAATCCTAGACCACAAAACAATTATCAAGGAGGACAGAATCAGAATACTTATGTACCAAGACAAGCTCCTCAGAATACTTACGATGAAACGCTAAACCAGAAAGCTTTACCTGCACATCCACAAGAAGGGGTACTCACCCTTCAGAAAACTGTTGAAAATTTGATTGCTCTACAAGCACAAGCGATGGAACGTCAGAACGCAGCAATAGAACGTCAGAACGCTGCAATAGAAAGACAAAATGCAGCTGAAGCAAATATGAAGATGTTCCAGAATCAGCTGAGTCAAATCAGTAAACAGCTCAATCAACGTCCACAAGGACAACTTCCAAGCGATACCGAAAATCCATCACAACGTGAAGATTGTAAAGCTGTTACCTTGAGAAGTGGTAAGAACCTTCTCCCACCTCCTTTTCCCGTTATGAAAGAGAAAGAAGTTCCAAGAAAAGAAAAGGAAGTGGGTGAGAAAGAAAATGAGAAAGAAAATGAGAAGGAAGATGAAGTTGAAGAAATAGTAAGGCCAAGAGAGGCTTCGAAGAAGAAAGATGATAGTATGGTAAATCGCCCTCCACCACCGTTTCCATCGCGAGTTCAGAAAAAGGGTGATATGGGTGATTTTCAGAAATTCTTCAATAGAGTGAGGGGTTTGAGTATTAATATTCCGTTACTTGAGGCAATTCGAGATATTCCTAAGTATACGAAGTTTTTGAAGAGGGCCCTCACTAATAAAAGGCCCTACTGTGATAATGAGATGATTGGCCTTCCTGAAGAGTGTAGTGCGATTTGTCAGAGTAAGTTACCTCCGAAGTTAGTTGATCCGGGGAGTTTCACGATTCCCATATCGATTGGAGAAGAATGGAAAGGAAAGGCACTATGCGATTTGGGGGCAAGCATCAACTTGATGCCTAAGTCAGTCTTTGATAAGCTTAAAATTGGAAACGCAAGACCTACCTCTATGGTCTTGCAAATGGCGGACAGGTCTCTTGCTCATCCTGAAGGCCGTATTGAGGATGTCCTTGTTAAGGCAGGTACACTTATATTTCCTGTTGATTTCGTAATTCTTGAATACAATGCAGATAGAAATGTCCCCATTATTTTGGGTAGACCCTTCCTAGCTACAGGGAGGACATTGATCGATGTAGAGAATGGCGAATTGACAATGAGGATACAAGATGAGGAAGTGAAATTCAATGTATTTCGAGCCATGAAATTCCCAGATTCTCAGGAAGATTGCTTCAGAATAGATGTAGTAGAGCAAGCATCGCAAGAGGTATTTAATTGTTTAAATTTTGATGATATCTTGCAGGCTGCTTTGACATTAGATTCACCTGAGATGATGGAGGAGCTTACAGAAACAGTGGCAGCTCTCAATTCTGAAAATCCGAAATATAGGCGTCTTGCCTATGAACCTGTGAGAGAACCGGGGGAGATTATTCCTAAAAAGAAACCTTCAATTGAATCTCCTCCGGAGTTGGAAGAAAAACCATTGCCAGCACACTTGAGGTATGCTTATTTGGGTACTAATGAAACTCTACCTGTTATTGTTTCAGCTAATTTAACAGGTCCTCAAGAAGATAAACTGTTGCGTGTGTTAAGAGCCAACAAAGAAGCAATAGGCTGGACAATTGCTGATATCAAAGGCATTAGTCCATCCTATTGTCAACATAAAATCATACTAGAAGATGTTAATGCACGCTCAGTTGAAGGTCAGAGAAGATTAATGCCAGCCATGAAGGATGTGGTGAAGAAGGAGGTGATTAAGCTTTTAGATGCGGGGATTATTTATCCCATTTCGAGTAGTGAATGGGTGAGTCCAGTTCAGTGTGTACCGAAGAAAGGAGGAATTACAACAGTTCTTAATGATAAAAATGAGGCGATTCCTTCAAGAACGGTAGTAGGTTGGAGAGTTTGCATGGATTACAGAAAGCTGAACAAGGCCACCAGAAAAGATCATTTCCCTTTGCCCTTCATTGATCAGATGTTAGACAAATTAGCCGGAAGAGAATATTATTGTTTCTTGGATGGTTACTCTGGGTACAATCAGATTTACGTGGCTCCAGAAGATCAACATAAAACTACCTTCACATGCCCATTTGGTACTTTTGCATATCGCAGAATGCCATTTGGATTGTGTAACGCTCCCGCTACTTTTCAAAGGTGTATGATGGCTATCTTCTGGGACATGATAGATAATTTCCTTGAAGTGTTCATGGATGATTTCTCCGTGTTTGGTGATGATTTTGATATATGTTTAGACAACTTGGAGAAAGTGTTAGTGAGATGCAAGGAAACAGATTTGGTGCTCAACTGGGAGAAGTGTCATTTCATGGTTCGCGAAGGTATTGTTCTGGGTCACAAAGTTTCGAGTGCTGGTTTAGAGGTAGATAGAGCGAAGATAGAGGTAATTAAAACTCTTCCCCCTCCTGTTTCTGTTAAAGGGGTAAGGAGTTTTCTTGGCCATGCTGGCTTTTATAGGCGTTTTATTAAAGATTTTTCTAAGATTGCTAAACCGTTATGCAACTTACTCGAAAAGGATTGCAAATTCCTTTTTGATAAAGCTTGTTTAGCGGCATTCCAAGCAATCAAGGAAAAACTCATTTCTGCTCCTATAGTGTTACCTCCAGATTGGAATTTACCGTTTGAGGTTATGTGTGATGCGAGTGATTTGTGTATGGGAGCTGTATTAGGACAGAGGAAAGAGAAGGTTTTTCATTCGATTTACTATGCTAGTAAAACTTTTAGTGGTGCTCAGATTAATTACACAGTTACAGAAAAAGAGTTGCTAGCAGTTGTCTATTCGTTTGATAAATTTCGCTCTTATCTTCTTGGAGCGAAAGTTATTGTTTATACAGATCATTCCGCGATCAGATTTCTTATGGAGAAGAAAGATGCGAAACCAAGGTTAATCAGATGGGTGTTATTGCTTCAAGAGTTCGATTTAGAGATCAAAGATAGAAAGGGTTGTGAGAATCAGGTTGCAGATCATCTATCGCGTTTAGAGGGTTCAGAGATGAATAGTGGTACTGAAGCAGTTAGAGAAGAGTTTCCTGATGAGAGTTTATTCGTTGTTCAAGATTATGAGGCTCCGTGGTATGCAGATATTGCAAATTTAGTGGTGAGTGGTGTTTTTCCTGAAGGTTCTACTTATCAAGAAAGAAAGAGGTTAGCTCATCGTGCTAGACAGTTCTTTTGGGAGGATCCTTTCCTCTACAAAGTTTGTGCTGATCAAATGATACGAAGATGTGTAGCGAGGGAAGAAACACAAGCCATTATAGCTGGGTGCCATGATTCATTATATGGAGGACATTTCAAGGGAGATAGAACTGCTGCTAAGGTCTTCCAATCCGGTTTTTACTGGCCTTCTGTTATTAAAGATTGTCATGAATATGTCAAGAGATGTTCGAGATGCCAGTTTACCGGAAACATATCCAAGAGGGATGAGATGCCACGTAATAATGTATTAGAGGTTGAGATATTCGATGTTTGGGGCATAGACTTCATGGGTCCCTTCGTTCCTTCAAATGGTAACCTTTATATACTATTAGCTGTTGATTATGTTTCGAAGTGGGTAGAAGCGGTGGCTTTACCTACTAATGATTCACGAGTGGTGATCAAGTTCTTGAAATCACATATTTTCACTAGACATGGTACACCTAGAGTGATTATTAGCGATGGAGGAACTCATTTCGTTAATAAATATCTGAAGACTATTCTAGAGAAATATGGCGTCAGACACCGCGTATCTACTGCATACCATCCACAATCCAATGGGCAAGCTGAAGTTTCGAATCGTGAAGTCAAATCAATCCTAGAGAAAACCGTTGGTCCTACAAGAAAAGATTGGTCAATGAAGTTAGATGATGCGTTGTGGGCCTATCGTACTGCGTTTAAGACTCCAGTAGGTGCATCTCCTTATCGTATGGTGTATGGTAAGGCTTGTCACTTACCTTTAGAGCTTGAAATGGGTGCCTATTGGGCAATTGCGCAGTTGAACTTAGATCCTATCTTAGCCGGAAAGAATCGTATGATGAAGCTTAATGAACTTGACGAATTCCGATTGCATGCTTATGAAAATGCTAAACTTTACAAAGAAAATACAAAGAAATGGCATGACAATCGGATTCGTCCAAAGAACTTTGAAGTGGGGCAAAAAGTATTAAAGTATAATTCAAAGTTCAGCAATTTTCCGGGTAAGTTAAGATCTAAATGGTCAGGTCCATACATAGTGACCAAAGTTACACCTCATGGGGCGATAGAAATAGAACATCCGCTAGAGAACCGTACCTTTATGGTTAACGGTCACAGACTAAAGATATACCATGGAGGTGAAGATACCAATCGCGCGGAAGATCCACATCCCGGGGAGGTCATGTATCTCCTCGAGAATCCTTAGAAGCGTGAGGTAACCCGTCGAGCTTAACGACGTTAAACAAAAGCCAATTACTTGTATATTAGCTGAGTTTTTACATTTTTGCAATTTAGATTAGTTTGATTTTCGTAATTTTATTGTTTTTATTAAGAAATGAGGAAGGGTAGTTGTTTTTGATGATTTCAGGGGTAAAAAGGACTTGAGTTTGGGGTCGATTTGGCGAAAACAGAAGAAAAAGAGGTTGGATGTCCAGGAGAAACCGGGAACCCGCATTCCACAGAACCGGGTACCCGGTTTTGGTGCTGTAATTTCTGAAATTCCCTGACCCAGCGTCTTGGTGGCTTGCGTTTTCGTGCGTTTTGATTCGCGCCATCGACACAAATCCGGGTACCCGCATTTGGCAGAACCGGGTACCCGGTTTCGGAGCTGCTGTTGGTAAAATTTTCTGGTCCAGCGTTTCAGGGTGCTGCGTTTTGGCGCGTTTTCATTCGCGCCATCGAGAAAATCCGGGAACCCGCATTCCACAGAACCGGGTACCCGGTTTCGGCGAGCAGAATCCCTGACCCAGCGTCTTGGGGTCCAGCGTTTTGGTGCGTTTTCAAAAAAAAAAAAAAAAAAAAAAAAAAAAAAAAAAAAAAAAAAAAAAAAGTCCACAATTATTTTTCCGCGCCGTCACAGCGACGCGGAACCGGGGACCCGGTTTTCCAAAACCGGGAACCCGGTTTGGAAGCTGTGAGAGGCGGTTTTGAGGTGTTTTAACCTAGTTTCTTAGCCTCTTTTGCAAGTATTTACCTAAAACGCACCAATAGCCTCCCCACCTACGAAATTCATCTACCAAAACACTATATATCATCAAATCCTACCCTCTTTCACCACAAAAACATAAGATCAACTCACCTCCTCTCCAAAATAACATCAAATCCTTAGTTTTTCCCAAGATTCTTCTTCATCAAATCCTAAACTAAAACCCAATTCTTTCTTCTCCCATTCAAATTAATCAAGACCCATCTCATATTCACCCTAGTTCTTCAATTCTTAAGCCTCAAAACATCAAAATTCTAAACTTTTTCTCTAAGTTTTTCATTATTTGAAGTTTTGAGTTTGGGGTGAAAAGAGATGACTAACAGAACCGGTGATTTTCGAAGAACTGCTCCTAGAAGAAAGACCACCATTGGTGGTTCACAAGAACAAGCTATTGAGATTCCTGATTCGCGTCCTAAACGAAAAATTAACGAAGTTAAGCTTGATTCTAACAGAAAAGAAATCACAGGTCTAAAGCGGAGATTGATTGATGAGATAGAAAGTGAGATGGAACAAGAAGAGGAAATTGCGAAGAACATTGAGAAGGAAACTGAACAAGAGATTCCGGAAGCAACTGTTCAAAAACCCCCGCGTATGAAGATGTGGGCCCACAAACCTAAGAGGGTCTACACTTGTTGGAATACTCAGGTTCGTGAAAGAATTGAATTTTTGAAATTTGGTGAGGAGACGAATTTTCCTAAGGGTATTATGAGTAGTGATTACAAGGAATATGCTGTGACATGTGCTAAGTTTGGTTGGAAAGAGTTACAAGAAAGGAAGCTTGAGTTTATTCCTACTTTTGTGCGAGAATTTTACGAAGGTTTAGCTACCTCACATGATGCCATTGATATCCGCAAAAAGGTAGTTCCTTTCTCTATTGAACGTATTCGGAAATCATTGAAACTACCCAACTTTTCTGGAACATGCCCCTTCCAAGAAACTCTTAATGACCCTTCCTTTGATTTTGAATCCCTTTGGGGGACCGTGCTTGTTAATGGGACTAGCCCAATTCCTGAAGGTGAAAGGTATCCTGGACAGTTTTACAGCAGTAGTTTGACACCTCGTGCGAAGGTTTGGTCTCGTTTCATAATACCCACTTTCTTTGGTATTAAACACACTTCCGAGTTGAAGAAAGAGCACATATTTGTTATTAAGTGTATTTTGGAGGAGAAACCATTTGATGTTGCTAAGATCATTTATGATACAATCATGGAGTTCGCGAAATCACCAATGAAACAACAAAATCTGAAGTTTCCTTGTACTATTACTCAGTTGTGTTTAGACGCAAAGATTCCTCGTAAGGACGCAGATATTGACATTGTTTCAGTTGGTGTGAGTATAGCTTTGAGCACAATCAAGAACATCCATGAAGAAGCAACACGAGCTACAAGAAGTCCAAGAACTCCTCAATCAAAGAAAGCGAAAACTGTACCTGAGTTGGAAGCGAAGATTCAGGTGTTGGAAGAGAATCAGGAGAGGATGATTGCTACCTTGGGAAACGTTACAAAAGAATTGGACCTACTTCGAAATTTAATCCTAGGCGTAAATACACTTCAAAACGCGATTTATGATGCTGTTACGCGAGATAAAGGTCCAGAACGCAACACCGATAACCAGCCTCGCGCTGGTTAAGATACGTTTTCTAAACTTTCCTCTTAGTATATATTAGTTTAAATGCTTTATTGAGTCTTTTCGAGTCGTGGGGACACGACTCATTTTTGAGTTTGGGGTGGGGTTCGTTGCCTCATCCCAATTTTTATGTGTTATTTGCTTTATTTGCTTTCAATAAAAGAATTTTCGGAGTTGCGTTTGACTATAGAAATTTTTTAAATATCCCTTTAAGCATACTTTTGATAAATCTATGATAGTAAATAGTGGACTTTAGGGATTGATATAAAACGCACTTACAATTGCATGCGAACATAGGTAATTGATAGGAAAAATTAATTAACAATGCAAATGAAGTAAGCTTGTACTCAAGGAATATGTTTGGTGTGTAGAACGTGAAATCCTAATTAGTAGAGAACCCACCTAGATATGAACTAAAGACAAGCTATGTACTTAGGAAAATGATAGGGGCAGTTCTTTGTTAGCCATTTGTGCCTTTTTAGCCTTCTATCCCTTGTATTAATTATTATCCGTCTCAGCCCACTTTGAGCCTGTAGCCTTTTCTTTGTAGCCACGATATAAGCCATTATCCCTTAGATTATTAGGCATGACCATATGACCCGCACTTGAATCACAATCCTGAGACATGTCTCGAGCTTGAGTTTGGGGTGGTGGGACCACATATGGGGAATTAAATGGGTAGGGATCGATGTGTTTTGTATTGTAGCACAATTGCAGATGATATATACTTGTAACCCTTTGCCGGGAATGAAGAAAAATGAAAAAGAAAGAAAAAATGAAAAATTTTGAAAAATCATACAGTAGGATCCGGGAACCCGGATTCATCAAAACCGGGAACCCGGTTTGCTTCTGTACAAAAAAAAAAAAAAAAAAAAAAAAAAAGAGAAAAGAAAAGAAAAAGAAAAATATGAATGAATAAAACATCCGGCAAAGTGGAATTATCTGAAAATCATCTTGTTAATAGTGGGTAGACATGGGACGCTAAATTGTTGCGTATATGGGTGAGTGAGAACATCTTTTTGAGCGTTAACTCAAGCTCGAGGACACTGTTGATGGTAAGTGAGGAGAGAGCCAAAAGCTCACTTCAAATTTACCAAATATACATCCATACCCGTCCTTAAGCCAATATTATAACCGTAAAGACCTCGTGATTCCTAAGTGCATAGTGAATTTATGATTCTGTTAATAGGGAATAGACTAGGTGGAACGTTCAAAGCGATTTAGGATTAATGACCACCCTATAGCCATCATACAGAGATGAGTACAAGTGTAACCTTCAAGCATTGCGACTTTAATTTTATGATTGAGATTATTTATGTTTGATGTTGCATGATTAGTGTATGTAGATGTTAATTTTTAAAAGTTTGCTATATGAGATTTATCTTAGGAATTGCTTTAGGGTTTATTTGCTAGCTTCTATGTGTTTATACGTTTGCTTCTACCCCTCGTTTTATTTTGTTTTGCTTTGTCGGGACGACAAAGGTTTGAGTTGGGGGTCTTGATGTCTCCCTAATTGTTCTTATTTTAGACCCTTAGGAGACATCATTTTTGGTGTTTATTTAATTAATTCGATAGACTTTTGAATGAAATATGCAATAATTCGGATTTCCCTTTTTATTTCTAGCATTTTTGAATTATTAAACTTTTGCGCATAATATTGGTATTTTTAGTGTAAAGTTTACAGGTTTTTAGATGTTAGCTAGGAAAGGAATCCGAAGATAAAGTCAAAGATCAAAAGATAGAGTCAAGACTTTAAGAGAAATCCCAAAGATTTTATTTTAGAGCTGAAAATCCATTTTCCAGGCCCTTGATTGCTGTTTTCGAGGTACTTAAGAGCTGATTGAGCCGCTGACCTTTGAAGAGAAAACATTCCTTATCGAAGTACGGAACTTTAGCAACTGGAATGAGGTCAATCGGAGTTGTAACGCATCGGGAAAAGCAGTTTTAGTGGAGGCCTGTCATCAGTTACGGGATTTTGGGCTTAAAGAGTGGGCTTGGACATTTAATTAGGCTTTTAATTTCTGGTCCAAGCCCTAATCCGTATTTCTTATTATAAAAGGAGGTCTGGACTTCTATTTTTCATACAATTCACTTTCCACAAGATTAAAAACACCAGAGAAGCTACAGCAGGAAGAAAGGAGAAGCTACAAGAGCTGGAGTGGGTCTATAGCTCCGTTCGTAGTCATTCTGATTCCGAAAATTAGGTTTTTCTTATATTTTAATTTTGTAACGAATATGAATTCCATTTCTTTTTATCTAGTTTGTAATTTTAATATGAGCTAAATTTCCATTAGTGCTTGAGAACAAAACAATGGGTGAATCTTGATTTTATTATTATAACGAATGTTGAATTTGGGTTTTTATTGAATTAAATTAAATTAGGGCTTTTACTCTTTTCGACAATTTGTGAATGTTTACTGATTTTAGAGTCGCGAACTAAAATTAGGTGTTAGTATCTAAGCTATTCCATATATGTGGCGTATGGATCATCCTGACGGGGGGTTTAGGTACAGAAATAATTGTTCAATCTAGGATAAAAACTATTGATTCTGACGAACTTAGTTAATCCTAGGGCCAAAGTGGTAATAAATCTTAATCATCCAACGGTGGATCATATTTACCCTGACGGGACTAGTGACACTTTAGGATTGCCTTATAGTCCACCCTGACGGGGGTATAAGGAATTTAGAATCCCGACTATTGTAATTGACTGATTTAGCCCTTAACAACATAAGTTAGAAAGTAAAATTTGGAGGATCCTTGCGTTCTCAAGTACTACATCTCATATTGCGTTTTCACTTATTTTACTTGCGTCTTAGCTTCTACTTGCATTTAATTATTTGTCTTTCATTTATTTAGAATTAATAAACAAAAACCAAACAAACAATTTATTGTCTTTTATTTTTCATAAGTGCATCAATCGCTATTTGCATAAACATTGTGATCAACCATCCGTCCTTGGAACGAATCTGATTATCAGAATTACTACTTGGGACAACCGTACACTTGCGGTTGTGGTTCGATTATTATTTGCATTTATTTTTAGAACACACAAAGGACCACCAGATTTCTATTTTCATCTACTAACACATGAGGATTTAGATCGTCAACATTATCCACTTCTACTTCTCTGGCTAATCTTTCTCTTTCTTTTCTTGCTTCCTTTTCTTCTTTCTTTCTCTTGTTTTGAATTCTAACCGATATCTCGGGGTTATCGAGCATACACTAGACATGTAACACCTGAGAAAGAAGAAACAAAAAAAGCGTAAAACTGAAAATAAAACAACAGTTAAACTACTAAAGGATTAACACCGTGTTCACACGCTACCGTTCCCGGCAGCGGCGCCAAAAACTTAGTGGGTCCTGGGGTGTTATAAAATAAGGCAATAAAAGTAAAGGATCCACAATACCGCAAGTGTATGGTTGTTTAAGTAATACTCCGATAATCGGGCTTTGTTTGCAGGGACGGATAGATATAACTCAGGTGTTTATCAAATAAGTAGAGATAATTGTTGAAACAGAAAAGTAAATGATATAGATTTTTGTTTTGGTTTGTTTAATAACTAAAATGCAAGAGAATAAATTAATAAAATGCTTAACAGAAATAAAATAATGCAAGTAAATAGTGTAGATGCAAGGATGAGAGATGTACTTTAGTCTCGCAAGGGATCCACCTAATCAATTTAATTAATGTTTCTGTTTAAGGGTAGAGTCAGTATTATTATATTAGTCTGGGTTCTAATGTCTCCTAGCCCCCTGTCGGGTGACCTAGGAGCTATCCTAAAGTACTATAAACCCCTACTGGGCGAATATGCCTCTTCAGATGTGAAGTATTTACCTCTTTGTATATGTAATTAGTTAAGCCTGTCGGTCAATAACGGACATTACACGGGTATTACCTAAGTCTGTAATCAAACCCCCCCATCAGATGATCACTTTTGCCCCTAAAGTGAATAGCCCAATTACTGAAACCTATTTCTAGTTGCATCGAAAAGAAATAGTACTTAAGAACAAAGTAATAACCAATATAAAATACTCAACTCTGATTAAATTATAAAAAGCCCAAATTCGGAAACATGAATTAAATTAACTAGTGTTCAATCCTTTATTGCGATTCTCAAGCACTAAGGAAATTAGTTCATGCTAAAACTATAATTTTTACTTAAAATAAATAAATAGGATTCATTGTCAATTACAGAAATAAAACGAAGAACCTAATTTAGGTGTTGGATTTGGCTGCGAATGGAAGAAATGACTTTCTCCAGCTTCAGCTTTCTCCTTCTCCTTTTGGCTCTGACTCTCTCTTGTAAAATAACGAAGCGTAATATGAAGTCTGTGTAAAAATGAGGTGTAAAGGCCTATTTATAGTGGAAGAATCGGATTGGGCTTTTTACTTAAGTGTAATAAGTTAAATGAGAAAAGCCCAAATCCAAATAAGAAATCCCGTAACTGATGAACAACTGTTAGTAAAAGGGCCGTAACTTTTGCGCCTCAACTTCAAATCACCTGATTCCAGTCCCAAAATCTTCCTAACTCAAAAATGCTGCTTCTATATTTCAGGGCTCCAAGGCTGAATCAGTGGCTAAGTGGCTCAAAAACAGAGATTTGTAACAACTTTCCAGATTCTCCTCTCTATTAGTCAACTCTTCTGATAATCTCTTCTTGCCTTTGACTTCTCCGCTCGATCGATTACTTTAATTCACACTTCTCCTCCTTGTATTGGTGCTACAAAGAATCCATGGACCTAATAACTTTGCACTAAAAGCAAACAAATTAACGTACAAAAGCTCTAAAAATGAAGTATCATAATTCCAAGGGGAGATAATGCAATATAACGAAATAAGCATAAAATTCTATCAAATGAGTCTAATATTCACCTTAAATGATGTCTCCTAAGATCTAATATTTAGAACAAAATGGGGGACATAAGTTATCATTTGCCTTTATGTAGATGCCATGCTCATCTTTGGTACTTCTATTCATATCATAAATGAGACTAAACACTTCCTATCATCTATGTTTGATATGAGATACATAAGAGAAGTGGATATGATTCTCGGGGTAAAAATTATTAGAAGTAGTAATGGCCTTTCCCTGAGTCAGTATCATTACGTAGAAAGTATGCTGAAGAAATTTGACTCCTTTGAGGTAACACCTGTAACAACTCCTTATGATTTTAGTATTCATTTGTCTAAAAATTATGGGGATGCTATATCCCAAAAAAAATATTCTAAGATCATAGGAAGTGTGATGTTCTTAATGACTACACTCGACCCGCTATTGCCTATGCCGTGAGTAGACCTAGTCGCTATACTCATAACCCGACTAGTGACCACTAGGTTGCACTTCATCGTCTATTGAAGTACTTGAAGGGTACCATTAATCTAGGCCAGCATTATACCAATTTTCCTACAGTTCTTGAGGGATTTTGTGATGTAAACTGGTATGACAATGACAAAGTAAACTCCACTAGTGGCTATGTGTTCTCCTTAGGAGGAGATGTTGTATCGTGGAAGTCCTCTAAACAGACTTGTATAACACGCGCATCATGGAGTCTGAGTTCATAACACTAGAGTTGGCTGGTTAAGAAGTTGAGTGATTGATGAGTCTCCTATCAAATATACCACTTTGGAAAGGAAGTGTCACACCTGTGTGTATCTACGGTGGTTCACAAAAAGCTATTAGGGTCACTCCTAATAGCGCCTACAATTGAAAAATGAGACACGTTCACATCAGGCATGGTTCAGTAACACAGTTGCTAAAGAATGGTGTGATAGCCTTTGAATATGTACAATGAGAGAAAATCTAGTTGATCTGTTCACCAAAGGCCTAACCAGGAGAGTAGTCTTAATGTCATCGAGGGGGATGGGATTGAAACCCATTAATGGGGAACATGTGACTAATGGGTCAATGTGATATCTCTCCACTCAAAACAAACTGTCTTAAAGAATTCATAGCCACTTGTGGTGTACCTATTGAGAAGGTCTTGATAAATTCACTCATAATTCGTACTGCTCCTGAAAGAGCACGAGACTGAGTGTTTAACTCATAATGAATTCATCGACATTATGGTAGTTCTTTTAAGAAGAACTTGATGAATTCACAGCTAAAAGTGAGACTCAACATCCATGATAGAATGTTATAGAGACGTCTTTAACAATCTCATATGAATAAGTCCACAAAGTTCATAGCTCACAAGTGGTGGTCCTTAGAGAAGGACTTGGTGAACAAACTGGAGGGTGATCTTCGAGGGAACTATAATTTTCGGCAGGGTAGAGTATATGTTGTGAGGGTGTCGATAAAAAGCCGTTAAGTTCAAGAGTGTTCACTTAAACAGTAATTTGGTGGTTGCCTCACTTCACTACGTGTCAATTCAAATAGAGGGATATTGCCACATAAGTACATTTCACTTAAATGCTGGTGTTATGGAAACATGTTCACCTTCTTTCCCAAAGACCCTGATTTGGGGATTGTTGGGATTTATATTAATATTGCGTATCAATTAAATCTATTTATGTTCTTATGGGAGAAGCTGAAAAGACTTTTATTGAAGAAAAAGACCCGCATATGAAGTGATGTAGAAAAAATGTTAGAATATAATATCTTACCTCTATATTCCTTTCAAAAGAACTAAAGGCTATGAAAGCCAAAAGGGAAAAGGCAAAACTTCACACGCGCGCACCACCACTACCACCACCACCACCCGCTCGCCCATCGGCGATGGCGTGGGCGTGGGCTGTTGGGGAATTTGGGAGTTTGGAAAGTCAAAAAATAAAAATTAAACAAATTTTGAAGTGATTCTGGTGGAAGATGGCTGGTACTTATAGTGGTTGTCACTTCATAACCTTCCAGTTAGAAAACAAAACGACCACCAAATAAAGACTCATTAAACCGAAATATTTCTAGTTCAAGGCTCAGCTGTTATAGGAACATGGGAATGAACCAGAAGTAAGTAAGGCTTCCAGATTCATGCTGGAATTTGAAAAGATGTAATAGATTTAACATTCAGAACGTTAGCAATAATGAATCTATTGAAGACCATTTATTCTGATGACTCTGGAAAACCTTCTCCTCAACTATAATTACACAACCTCTGCCATTTTCCAAAGCTACTAAATTGAATCAGAAAAGAACTTTTTCTCTCTTAAAAATATTCCAGCAATATTATTTTTTAGTAGAAAAACTATGTTAAAGATAACGGGTACAATCATAATATCTTTTAATGCTATATTATCCGTGTAATTTTTTTTTTCTATTTTGTCTAAATTTCGTATTATTTTTGTTAGTGTAATAGAGTAGTTTACTTTAATTAAATATTTTGTTTTTTGAATTTCTATTTCTTTTGTATTCAAACTGGTATTTTATAATTTTCTCAACTAAGAACGATACGGGTTTGGGCGAGTTGTAAAGCTTGTGTTTTTTTAGAGAAGGATACAAAAGAGGTAAACCCCGTCAAAAAAAATTCCTTAAATACGAGAATATATTATTAGATGTAAATATAAATAAAAATTGGTGCTATGCACCCTTTTATTGTTAAAAAAAATATAAATAAAAATCATATGAGGTGTGATTCTTTTAATAACGTGAAGCAAAAAGATTCTCTTTACAGAGAATTGATATGATATGAGATTCCTTTTATGAACGTGAAGCATAGATCTCAATTATTTATTGTTTTTTTCTGGATAATAGTGTATTATGTTTCTTTCATGAATTTTTACTTTTTCACCAATAAAAGTAAAATGTCTTTGGATCTCATGTATCTTTCTCTGTTTATGTTGTATATAATTTATTTTTGTTTTTTGGATGCGGTATATAATTGTTTAGTTCTCCTTTTCTTTTTCATATCACAAAGGTAAAATTAGTAGGAAAGAAAAATTCAAATCTAAAACCTCTGCTAGGAGAAAACAATAATACATCAAGGAGATGACATATTATACTTGTGATTTTGTTCTAAGTAGAAACCTTTTTTGTTGTTTAAAAGAGAAATAACTTCTAAGTTGATCTTTTTGACATACTATAAGCCAGACTAGTTAGTTTTGCTATTTTTTTCTTGACAATAAAAAAAAAAGTTTGGCTTTTTTTTTTGTTGGAGAAACAAAACATATAGCCTACCTATCTATTAACTTATGCCTAGTCTTGCGAGCACAATCATATGTATGCCTGGAGATTGTTTTTTTCAAAAACATGTAAATTAAATAGTTGAACATGAATTCATTCATCCCATCACATAACAGATCAGAGTTCATCCAAATATTTTATCAGACTGAGAATAAGGAACAGAGACTAATTCTCTGTCTTGCAAATTAAAGTTTTGCTTTTTTTGTTGGAGAAACAAAACATACATCCTATCCTACCTAGGGAGGATAACGGATCCGTTTTTTGCAAAAATTCCAAAAATCATAACCAAAACCGTTTTTATAATTAAGAACCATATCCTAACGGTTTTAACCATCGGTTTCATTTTTTAAAACCATAACCGTATTGTTCGGTTTCGGTTTTTTAAATGGTTTTGCGGTTTTTAACCATATTCAAATGATAATTTAATAAATATATTAAATTTCATAAAATAAAACCACACCTATAAAAGAAAACTACAAGGTTTATAAAAAATTGTGTTGATATTTGATTAAATTGCATATTTATTATTTATTTGGTTAAATCTAATATTTTGATTTTGTTTTTAGAATTGCAATATATCTAATTTAACCTAAATTATTATAAAATTTGAAAATATATATGATAATAAACGGTTTTCGGTTTTTCGATTTTATTTTTATCAAAAACCATAACCTAACGGTTTTAACGATCGGTTACACTTTTCAAGACCATAACCTAATGGTTTTAACCACAGTTATATAATTCGGTTTTTAATCGGTTCGATTATCATCGGTTTCAGTTTTTAACCGTAACCATTGCCATCCCTAATCCTACCTATCTATTAACTTATGCCTAGTCTTGCGAGTACTATGTCTGTATACACAATAGTGTTGTTTTTTACCAAAAACATGTATATTAAATTGTTGAACATGAATAAATAATCATTCATTCGATCACATACCAGATCAGAGTTCATCCAAATATTTGGATCAGATTGACAAGGAAAGCTGCAAATCTGGAAGGCTGATATTGATTGCTTATTTTGAGCGACTTAAACATGGAGTTAGCCTTAAGTTGTGAAACAAGGTTTGATTCCTTATTGAGTTAGGAATATTTAGCAACTGGAATTACTCAATTTGGAGTTGATTTGAGAAAGTTAAAGCCGTTTTAGTGAAAGGTGTACACCAGTTACGGGATTTTAATTAGAAGATTGGACTTGGGCCATTTAATATTTCATTAATCCACTTAAGTAAAGCCCAAGTCCGGTTTTATTAGTATAAATAGATATTTTGACCTTTATTTTAGACACAACTCAATTTATACAAGTCAGAAACGCCAGAGAGAAAAGTCAGAAGCAAGAGGAGGGAAGAAACTGAAGCTGGAGAAGCAATTCTTACATCAACAATCAATTCAATCCTTTAATTAGGTTCTATCTTTTATTTTCTGTAATTGACAATGAGTTCTTTTATTTTATTTCATTTATTTTTCCTTTAAATTATGAGCTAATTTCCCTTTGTACTTTAGAATCGCATATTGGGTTGAACCCAAACTAGATTAATTTATGTTTTTCAGATTTGAGATTTAAGTATTTAAATTGAATTTGCTATTTGTGTTGGTTTTTATTTTATGCTTGAATTATTATCTTTAGAGTCATGAACTAAGGGTAATTTTTAGTATCTACGCTATTCAATATAGTGGCGTATTGATCACCTTGACGGGGGGTTGGGGGGGGGGGGGGGGTTAGATACAGACCTAGGTAATTGCCGTTGGTGTTCGCCAATGACCTTGACAGGCTTGACTAACCAATAGCCAATGCAGTAAGAAATTGAACCATCTAAAAGTAGTTTTAATCATCCTGACGGATTTTAGAATATTGTAGGAGAGCTCCTTAGTCCACCCTGACGGGGGTAAGGAGACTTTAGAATCCCGACTAGCACAAATATAGCAATTCATCCCTTAACATAAATCATTAATTAAGAAGGTTTGAGGTGAAACCCTAGCATGACTCGAGTACTACTTCTTCCCTTGCGTCTAGCCTCTTTACTTGCATTATTTTTATTTCAATTTAATTAATTTAGCATTTAATTTACTTGCATCTTAGTTTTAGAAAACCAAAACAAAAATTTTATCATTTACTTTTCCGTATTTGCAATTAAATCTTAGGACACTCGCTTGATTATCTAGGATAAAATGCTTGGACTTACCCACGAGACGAATTTATATGTCTCTTCATGTCTTATTCGATGAAAACTCTTTTCCTTTTCAGGATCTCATACCTGCCATGGAAAGCGTGGATAAACCAGGGTTGTTTTCGTCTAATGGTTTATTAGTTTATTTCTTGACTCCTCACCTTGCGAATAATAACCAAACAATTTTAAAAACACAAAATCCGACTACAATGATTCATTAAACATCCACATCATCTCCTGAACCTATAAGACAGCCTACAATAACCTGCCAAAATTCTGTAAATCCTGAATTACCTCAAATGAGCAAGTAATTGTGCCATCCACTGAACAATTGGATCCAGTGAATTTATCAACCACTTCTAATGCTAGACTACTTCCTGTTCATACCATGACCACTCGTAGTAAATATTGGTATTAATTGATCAAATCTAAAATTTGCATTGCATGTGAATACTAATGAACAATTGCTTGAACCTACTTATTTTATTCAGGCAGTGAAGCATCAAAAATTAGATAGATGCAATGTTCAAGGAGTTTAATGCTTTAAAACGGTGTGGAACTTGGAGTTTAGTTCCCTATAATCCCTTAATGAATCTACTTCCAAACAAACAGGTTTACGAAATGTAAAAGGTAGGTTGATGTCTCAGTAGAAGATAGCAAAGCAAGACTAGTTGCAAACGGATTTCACCTATAAGAAGGGGTTGATTATAAAGAAACGTTCAGCCATGTTTATAAACATAGTACTATTTGTTTGGTCATGAGTTTAGATGTTTCTAATAAGTGGTTGGTTTGTCGATTGGACGTACAAGATGCATGCTTACATGGTTATCTTAAAGAAGAGGTATACATGCGGCAACCATCTGGTTTCATTGACTGAAAACATCCTAATCATGTTTTTAAAATAAAAAGAAGCTTATATGGTTTAAAATAAGAACCCCGCGCTTGGTTCCAAAGGTTCTCAGATTTTTTGCTACAATTAGGATTCCAGGAGTCCATAAGTGATTATTCTCTATTTGTGTTCAATGATAACGGGGTTTATTTGATATTATTGATATATGTTAACGATATTCTTCCAAAAGGAAGCAGACCCAAGTCAAATGAAGAGTTTAATACTCAAGTCAGAACGTTATCTCCATGAAAGATTTGGGACCTCTACACTATTTTCTTGAAATTGAAGCTACATATTTTGAAAATAATATGTATCTTATTTAACAAAATATGCAATGGATTGGTTAATGCATACTAAATTTACATATGCGTACTAAATTTACACTATTTTGAGTGCTCGTGATGGAGACCCTCATCCTAATCTGCAAATGTTCAAGAGCATAGTTGGTGCATTACAATATTTGACGATTACACGTCTTGATTTACAGTATTCCGTCAATAAGGTATGTCAATTTATGCATTCACCAAAGACTACCCATTGACTGATGTAAATAGAATACTAAGAAATGTTAAGACCATATATGATCATGTATCAATGTACAAGTCAGGAAAATTACAATTAAAAGCTTTTTTTGATGTGTATTATGCTAGAGATCCTCATAAGAAAAATTCAATGGGTGGATATTGTATTTATTTGGGAAAAAAATTAATATCTTGGAGCTCGAAAAAGCAAAAGATGGTGTCTCGTTCAAGTACATAAGCGGAGTATAGACAATTAGCTAACACGACTACCGAATTGTCATGGTTACAATCATTTTTCAAGGGCTTACAACTAAATTTCAGCAGCCCTCAAATGTGGTGCGATATTATTTTTTCAATTTCGTTGACTTCTAATTCAATTTTTCACTCTCGTACAAAACATTTAGAAGTTGATTATCATTATTTCAGGGACAAAGTTGTCCGTGGAGAACTGTGTATAAACTTGTGTTGTGTGTTATTTGTATAATGGATTCTATCTCGCTATTTACCGCTTCTTTCCATATGGGGCATCGGGGTTTGACATTGCCTCCTTGAATGTTCGCGGTTCGTCAGCTAGCATGTAAAGTCAGGACCTAAAGACGTAGAGGTTCTCATCCACTTACTTTTTCTTGGTTCTCCTTCATTTGGCAATGATTGTTGATCTTTCTTTTCAATTGGCAATGATTCTTGATCTTGCTCTTCTTGAATTGTATCATGTGTTCTTTTCAAGGAACCAGATTCTGGTGTGGCCTTGTAAAGAAAAGTTGTTTCAAAGAAATGTGCATTTCTTGATTCAATCACTGTATCGACGTGAATGTCAACATGACAAGATTTGTGTACCATGAATCTATACGCAGCACTGTTGTGAGCATATCCAATAAAGACGCAATCGATGGTCTTTGGTCCTATTTTGACAATTTTAGGAGCAAGAATTGCTACCTTTGCCAAGTATCCCCACACTTTTAAGTATTTCAAAAAGGTGGATTTCCTTTCCATAATCTGTACTCTATGCTGTAGATCTCGGTTCCGCGGCCTAGGCGGTCGACTGGGGCCTAGCGCCTAGGAGGGACTACGCGGGGCCTAGGCGGGATTACACGGTTTTGAATCCTGCTATGTAATTTTATATATTTAGTAATACGCGTGTATAATTATGATAATTTTATCTATTTAAGTCATAAAATTCATCTAACACCACTATATTGAATATGAAAAATACTAAATTAGAGTTATAATATCAATTCAAGAATTTCCAAGAGTAAAATAAATTTAATGGAGGGCCTAGGCGGCAAGTTTTTACCATTAATCGATGCCTAGGCGGGCTAGGCGCCTCTTCCATGGCGACTAAGGCGTTGGGAAAAAATGCCTAGCATTTTTACTAGGCGTAAGCGGTTGAGGGGAGAGTTGACGCCTAGACGGCGCCTAGGCGGCGATATCTACAGCATAGTCTGTACTGAGTTATATCTACCTTCTTGTGTGGTAACTTGTTGAGGATGTGGTTTGCGGTGAGCAAAGCCTCTCCCCACAAGTTATGTGGTAACCCTGAGTTAATCAGCAAGGCATTCATCATTTCCTTCAATGTGCGGTTCTTGCGTTCAGCAATCCCGTTTTGTTGAGACAAGCAGGGGGCCATGGTTTGATGGATGATTCCATGTTCAGTGCAAAACTCCTCAAAAGGAGACACATATTCTCCTTCCCTATCTTTTCTAAGATTCTTAATCTTTTTATTTAGTTGATTCTCAACTTCAGTTTTATCTTGCATAAATGCTTCTAAGGACTCATCCTTACTTCGAAGAAAGTATATTTGACAATACCTTGTGAATTCTTCAATGAAAGTTATAAAATATTTTTCACCAAATTAATTTCACTGTGAATTAACTCTAGAGGTACCAGAGTCCTTTCTATATATTTAAACGAGGTTTTAGTTAATTTTGACTCAACACATACCTTTTGAGAATTGAAGTTCACATTAGATAATAACCCAACGTTAACTAACATATTTAATGAACCAAAATTAACATCTTCCAATCTATCGTGCCATAAATTAGGTGATTCAAGGATATATTACTTTCTCGGTTACATTTTTTATAGGTACTATGGTCATTACATTCATCCTAAATAAACCGTCACATAGGTACCCTTTGCCCACAAATATCCCACCTTTAGTGAGAATAAATTTATCAGACTCAAATACTAGTTTGAAGACATTCTTACTCAATAACGAAACTGAAACTAGATTCCTTCTAATATCAGGCACATGGAGAACATTATAGATGCTCAACTCTTTTCCAGAAGTCATTATTAGAATAACGATTCCAGATCCAACTACTTTTGATGTAGAGAAATTTCCCATACATAAAGTCTCTTCAGTAGTTGCAACTTTGTATGTCTTGAACATACATGTTAGGTGGCCTCAGTATCCACCCACCAGTGTTTGGTATTGCCAACCAAATTTACTTCAGAAACTACTGTAGTAAAATCAATCTTATTTGGTCTTAGTCATGGTTGTTTGGCCTTGTTTTCCTTTCATGGAATTGCCTTTACCGTTTTCTCTGTGATTTCGGCCATCTATTCTTTTACACGGATAGTCATTTCCATTTAACCTCTTAGACTCCTCAACGGGTCTATAAGAGTCGGGATCATGTCCCACAAATGCCTTTTTCATAAGTGAAATTGCCGATGGTATATTGTTACCGATTCCATCATTTCTGGACATATTGTTTATCTTGGTAGACATAATTTCAATCACCAAGGATTACACAATATTATAAATAATTCAAACAAACGAATTATTCAACCTTTCTCACTAAAAGATAACACAAAAAATTAATTCTTTCGTACGACAAAATGATTAAATTAATTTTAATTTTCCAAGTTTTTATATTCTTGTTAGTCCCCCCAAGTTTTTATATTCTTGTTGTAGAGGATCGAAGAAATTATAGAGATAATCAATTAACGTAAAAAGAGAATCTCAATCAATTAAGAATTCTTTAAGCGGAAAATTTTCAAACCACAAGGTTCGACAAGTATGCAAATATTAGCAAGATTGATATTAGTTGTTAAAAAACACAGTAATATTACAACATAATAAAACGTTGGTAAGCGAGTATTTTTCTAGTATGTATACACAAGCCTAGAAATCAGAATAATAGAAAAGAAATAGAATGTAATATTCATGTTCTGTATACACATACCCAGAAATTTTGCAAAAGTAAAGTTTATAAAAACATAAAAAGAAAATGTTTTCTGGTTTATACAACGTGAATCATAAATACCTTAAAATGTTGTGTTTTATCTGTATAACCCAGTAAAACAATATAGAAACTAATGCAAAGTAAATAAATAAATAACTTTACTTGTTGAAACTCGGATTGGATCTGATGTCTTTAAGGTATTTAGGTCACGTACATGTGTCTTATGTTTGCTGGCTTCAACCTCTAGGATACAACGACAAAACTATTCAAAAGAAACTGACACACGAATTCTTAAGAATCTCAACGAACTTAATAATGCTGCTTCTTTCTATCTCTCTCTTATAATTTTAATGCTTTAAAAAATGAATGAAGAAAATTGTTTAGTTGGCCAACTATTTATAGAAAATGAAAAGATGGCTTGCCAAAGGTTGTGATGTTTCACTTTAAAGTTACGATGTATTAATTTAAGATACAACGTTTACTTAATAAAGTCCAAAGCTTGGGTTGGTCCAGATGGTATGAACCTACGGCACAAAAGCCCATTAAGGTTGCTGGTCCAGGTTTGACCCCACCAGGCCTTTTTTTAATTTCTTTGCTTTATAACAAAAAAGAAATAAAAAAATAACATATATTGTTATTTTTTTCTTTTAATTTCTCTAAATTACATGACTCAATTTCTCATTCAATTTCAAATGATTTTAACCAAGTAAATTCTTTGCTTTATAATAAAAAAGAAATAAAAAAATAACATATATTGTTATTTTTTTCTTTTAATTTCTCTAAATTACATGACTCAATTTCTCATTCAATTTCAAATGATTTTAACCAAGTGAATATATTACGTTAATCTTTACAACTTGAATAAACGTTTTAATATCTGAATCATTTTATTAAATTGAGTCACCGACTAATATCGTAAACATGGTCAACACTTGGGTAAAATCTCATTTGCCCAACAATTTGATATGTTCACAAGATCAAATTGCAAGTATATTTACTAAAGGTTTGTCTTCTACACGTTTCAAAATTCTTATCTCCAAGCAACCTATTGTTGCTCGGCCTGTCAGCTTGTAGGGTGATGTTAGACGAGATAATATTATTTGACTTACTGTTGCAACTAATTTGTATAAACGTGCAAAGTGGTTATATGATTTGATAAGATCAAATTTTTATAAAGCATCGATCTTATTTGATTACTTTTTTTATCTTTTTTGTAATTCAAATAAATATTATGTATGTGTATATATATAGTGAACAGATATATAAATGAAGATACATATTTCTGGTCTTTTTCTATGGTATTCTTTAGTTTCTTCTTTTCAAACTTCAGTTAAATTAATCTTGGAATGTGATCTTTTGAAGGAGAAAGAAAAACTTAAAATGTGATCATTCTATGAAAATTCAGTAATTTCTCTATATACGGGATCATCAAATCTAGAAATTTTATATTTAATATTTCTTTATCTTTATTGTATATTTTTTCCTTCAAATAATTATGGAATTATGGAATGATCTGAATCAATGGTTGAAGTAACTATAATTAAAGTATGTGGAGACAATCTTTAACCATTCTTGATAACAAATAGCTCTATATAATAATATAAAACGGATGAAGAAAATAATAAGGAGATAACATTGGAAGATACTTTACAACTAATGTGAAGGATTCGCAATCACGGTTATATCAAATATATGAGCAGCGGAAACAAGTAATTGCAATCCTAAGCCAATCTAGTGTGATTTAAGTATTTAAACAGAAACAAAGTTTTGGTTACATACCTTAACGCTTTGTATGAGAATCGAATTGGACTAAACCAGCTTCAAAAACTTGAAGCCTCCACGCTTTGCACACCGAGTTTGATCCTTGCTTTCAGAATCACAATTCTGACTTGGAGACAAAAAGACTTTTTATTTTCTTGTGGGTTTTTTTCTTGGAAGAAAACCGGTGAGAAAAGTTATATCAGTATAATGACTCTCATTATATTTATATAAACTTAACAGAATAAAATGAAAAGACAAAGAATTGGAAAAGTCAGGAACGTATAATGAAATTTATTATCTTAATAATCTGGTCCATTACCACTTGTGAAGTGGACTTGGACCTTCTACATTATACAAAAATACTTGACTAGCCCAGCGGTTAGTGACACATTTCACACTACTGGAGGTACGTGGTTTTAACCACTAACTTGTTAATTATTTTTTTCCTTTTTTTTCTTTCTCTTTTGCCTTAGATCGGTCTTATATTAGAATATTAATTTGTGCTAGCAAATTAATATACCAGTATTCCAAGTATATAATGAATTAATATTTAATATCTAATAATAAAATTAACTAACGTCATGAAGCAAGTTCAATGCACTCGTTAATGTGCGACTACGTGGGTTCATCGTTAAACTGGTAGTAGTTAATTAAATTAACCACTAATCGAGGTTGGCGTCTAACAACACTCCCCAACGAACGGATAACGTGAAGTAACTCTGTACAAAGAACCCGGTGAAGGATCATACACGTATTCCCTCTATCTTTACAACTCCGGATTATCCTGGGATATGGTACAACTGTCGAATCCCATTTTAGAAAATCAACTACGTTACACGTCGATTATCAACGAATGACCTAAGAAACACCTTTCTTCATTCATTCTATCACCTTGGCCAAGAATTTGATACAATCGTTATAATCTATGACATCGTAGAGCTCAAACTCTTTACCTAGAGTTGATAGATTCCATCTTGACTCATCCCTAGGAGCATAAATACTAAGTTTTGTCCAATATCCCTTCGACTAGCATTATGACACACTAGTAGTCCAGTATCAAAACACAACAAGCACATACACAACCATAGTGATGACCTCAGGTCAAAGGATTACAAGCATAAAATTCCTTCTAGAGATTAACCTACTTGACAGTTCAAGGTAATTAACCATTAGGAATCTCTAGATTTTTAGTCGGTTCGATAATCACATCTCTATGTGCATTATCTATGTACCTAACTCGGTAAACTAGAACTACCAATATTTATCCGATAAATACTCGTTAGGTATATATTAATCAAACCAGATCATCGAGGTCCTAGTTCGATGATCCTACGATTAAGAACAAGTTTAGATTAAGTCCTATGAGCTAGATTCTCATTATCATAACACCTTATGATATCTAGTTCGTAACTTAATCGAGGATCTGCCTTTATATTATATAAATGAATACCGTAAACATAAAAGTTTACCATAGATTCAAGAAAATAATTCTCTTAATCACTACTGTAGGGATAACTATTATCGTATATAGTAAACACTTGTGTTCAATTCATTACAAGACGATCGGGGGTAAGGCATAATTCCAACATAATGATCTAACTCAAAATGACCAAATATGAATAGCATAGGTAGAACTAATGTTCAACGTGATGAGTATTATTATTATTATTATTTTTGTCAAAACGTGATGAGTATTATCAAACTCGATTTAACATTACATATCTGCAAGTGTGTGGGGAGACGATATTTTCTTTCCTCTATGTACTTAAAAGTAAATCAAATTGAGAGAGTAATGCAAGTTTGGCAAGATTGAAAAACTTTCAAGACCATGTGTGATTGTCTCATGGATTTATACCTTTTTGATGAATGGAAAATGAGAGTAATTCATTCCTTTCAATTGGTCAAGTGTTATACTTTTACACCTAGACATGAGTATCTTTCTTCATCCAACAGTTGTCATCTTTACCCTTTTTGTTAAACAATTGCTCCTCTTTTTTAACCCATATTTTTAACCCCACCTTCCACCATCCTGCCATGTGAAATCATTCAATTTAATGAGTCTACGCATAACATTACGATTGATGAAACATTTTGTCATGCTACATTTTCACCTTTTAATATTTCCCAAGACTCATTCACATGTAAGCTAGCCATGTAGATGACTTTTTTAGTACTATCTTAACGGGGGAGAGACCATACTCGTTTTTTTCATGTCAAAGATCATACTCGTTTAGCTAGCTGATCTGCTACCTATAATTCTAAGAAAAGTAAAATTTCATATAACGGAATGAACTTATATGAAACCATCATATTTAGTATTATTCATAACTCGCTGGAATGTGTTGTAAATATATTAATATATATTACAATGGAGGGGGAGTAAGGGCAGTTTGAAATTGCTTTCTACAACAATTACTTTAATCACTTGAACTTGAAGTGATCTTAGCTCTTAAAGAAAAAATGCTCCATAAAGTCTTGAAGATACACCCTATTTTCTAATCCAAATTCCCATTTCCTTCTCTTTTTACTAAAGACCTCAAAAAGAATTTAACACATGAGACCTAAAATTCCTATTACCTTACTACCCTTAAATGTTTTTTAGACTTATATAAACAATTTTTGCATTTTCTCTCTCTCTATTAATTTTTATGAGCTTATTTTAGTCCTCTCTCTCTCCAATTTCGTGAGCTTTCCAGATTTATTTCAAATCCTTCCTTACCGATTTCAACCTTCTTCGTTTGGTATCATATGTTCATCACGTCTCATCCTTCTACATTCTAGAGAGGGTTTCACGTTGTTACCTTTGTTTTAAGGTTTGTTTCAAATCGTTTTACTGTTTTTTTTTCATCAATTTATAGGTGTGTTTGCGTTTCATTCATTTTTTGTATGTAATAGCATTATTTAAACCCAATATCCAGTATATATCTTGTTATATGTTTAGTTTTTCGATTTAATCCATGATTATGTGCATAAATTATACTCGTTTCAGAGTTTTTTTTAATCTTTTTCCATGTGTTTCATGGTAGATTTGTTCATGATATGTTTGTTAGTGCATTTATTCGTTTCATTTTTCGCGTTTCTTTCATTGTTTTTCAGTTAGAACGTTAGTGTTTTCCGATTTGAAATATCTAGGGTTTATCACAGCCGCTGCATGCATGATAGTACAACCCAGTACGATACTCAGCGTTTTTAAAATACAGAGAGTACTCATCCTTTTTTTAAATATATAGAGTACTCATCGTTTTAAGTTATCTAGGGAGTACTCATCCTTTTTTAAATTATTAGAAAACTGATCTTTTTAAATATCGATGGAGTACTCGTACTTAAAGAATATATAGAGTACTCCATCTTTTATAAAAACGATGGAGTACTCTATGAAATCTACCAAGGATTGAGTACTCTATGCATTTATATTGATGGAGTACTCATTGTTATATAATTAGATAGAGTACTCTGAGTTTTTTTAAAATTCCCAAAGTACTCTATACATTCTAAAACACTGAGTGCTCATCTTATTGATAGTCTTCCATAGAGTACTCTGAATTTTTTCATTGAAGGGTGTATACTCACTGTTTCCCATTATTGATGACAGATATAATGATCAAAGACGTGCTTGTTGTGTTCAAGATGGAAACTGATCAGATTTTCCTCCCCTTTGATCAGCTGGATGGTATTAACTCACCAAAGAATTTTGTTGAGTCTAGGTGGCCTCAGCTATCTAAAGCTGCTGTTATATCTTATACTATAGGAGAGTATAATGATTCCCTTCTAGAAACTGAAACAGATTTTTGCACAATTAAGTGGATTCTTGGACGTGGTGTATTTGACAAGATTTATATTTACGTTACTGATTCCAGAGCCGCTTGCTTCAACAATATATCCTCTGCAGAATCATCTGGCATTACTACACCCATCTCCGCTGATCCGATTCGGTCTGTTGTTGCCTCTACCCCTGATCCAACCTTTTTTATTCATGAAAAGAAGGATATGAGGAGTGATTCTTGGAAATTTGGGTTAGAAGGTGTTGTCCAGTGTTTTGTAGGTGGTGCTGAGCAGTTCCGTTCCGTTCTTTGCAAGCAAGCTGCTATTGATGGGTTTGATTTCGACTATATCCATAATAATAAGAACTCGCGCATCAGCGCTCAGTGCTTTTACAAGGTCGAGAAAGGTTGTAATTGCTATATATACGTATCGCGTGAAAAGACAAACGGATTTTGGTATTTGGGTACATATAGGAGTACTCACACGTGCGGTCAAGTTTACAAGAAAACCTCACACTCCCGGTTAGATTCTTCTATTCTTAGTCGTGTTATTTACGATGAACTTCGTTCTAAACCATCGTCTAGGCCTGGAGACATTCAGTCTGTCTTAAAGGAGAGTTATGGTTTCGATATTTCGTACAAAACATCTTGGTCTACTATTCATAAGACTAAGGACACTCTATACGGTGATATTGGATCTTCATTCAATAGTTTGCAAACTTACTATGAAAAGCTCCAGAAACTTGATCCAATTACGGCCTTCTCAGTTCAGTGCGATCCTGTATCCCGTGTATTTCACATATGTTTTTTCTTATTTGGTGGGTCTATTACTGGTTTTAAGTCTTGTCGCCCCATGTTATTTTTGGACGCTACGTTCCTGAAGTCCAAGTTCAAGGGCTCGTTATTGGTTGCTATTGCAAAAGATGGAGATCAAGGTATTATATCAACATACTACTTGTTTTTTTGTTATACATTCATTTTTATTATTTGATCCTTACTATTTTATTGTTTGGCATAATCAAGTTTATTCCCTATTGCTTTTGGCGTTGTTCCTGGTGAGGACACCGACAATTGGACTGCATTTCTTTAGTTTTTAAAGCCCCTTGTTGATGGCCGTCCTCTCACATTTATATCAGACCGCCACAAGGGTCTAATAAATGGTGTTAGGGAGGTTTTCCCACAAGATAGTCACAGTCTCTGCATTAAGCATATTGAGAAAAGCCTCAGGATTTCAATTTCCGGCACTCCGTTTTTCCGTGATAAAATGGTGTATCTTCTCAAGCAAGTCGCGCATGCTCCAACCGTTGAACATTATGATCAACAGATGGCTATTCTGTTGCTTGAAGGAAAGAAGCGGGTCAAAGATTTTCTGAAGGGTTTGCCAAGGGAAAATTCCGCAAATGCTTATTTCCGTGGTAGACGATACGGGGAGATGACTTCTAATGCAGTCGAGTCGTTTAACTACTGGATAATAGAACAAAGGGGTCTTCCTATTTGTGAGCTTGTTGACGCTCTTCGTATTAAGTTAATGCAGTGGATTTATGAACGATCTTTAAAGTCATCCAAATGGACTTCACCACTATGTCCGGCTATTATGTTGCTATATAACACTAATGTTGGTCTGAGCTACACTTGGACCATTAAACAATCCACCCTTCTCAGTTTCAAGTCGTCTCAAATCCAATCATGGTGGTAGATATAGATGCCCGTACTTGTTCTTGTTGTGAATGGAAAGAGCTCGGCTTCCCGTGTCAGCATGCTTTATGTGCAGTATCTAGTGCTTCTGTTCGTGATCCGTTCGATTATGTAGAGTCTTACTTTCACACTTCATCATACATTAAGACTTATTCAAAGAGCATACCTGCTATGACTACCTTTCAAGTTGAAGTCCCGGTCGACGAATCTCAGATTATTCTTGCTCCTTCTATTAGGGTTCCACCGGGTAGGCCTCAGACTAAGCACTTTCGTTCAAGCACCGAGAAGGTTGTCCGTAGAATCCGTTGTGGCAATTGCAAGAAGTTGGGTACTCATAATCGTTCTACTTGTAGAGATGCTCCCTCACGATAATTTAAGGAGAGTTCTTTAATAGTATTTATGCTTATTAACTTCTTGTTAATGTTTAGATTCACGCGTTGGTGCTATTGAATTATTTTTACATTATATGTTTTTAAACTTTAATGCGTTATAGACTTTGATTTTTTTGTTAATGATGTAAGCTGTCTTGCAATTGAATACTCTATTCTTTTAGGTATAATACATACACCTCCACATATATTTGTATAAATACTCTACACGTTTACAGAATTAATCTATACTTCTGTCTGAGTACTCTATACATTTTAATGAGTACTCTATCTATCTCACTGAATACTCTTTACACTTCTATGAGTACTCTATATACTTCTCTGAGTACTTTATATATTTTTATGAGTACCACAGAACTTCCTTGAGTACACTATATAAATTCTCTGAGTACTCTATCATTTGTTTAAGTACTCTATCATTTGTTTGAGTACTCTATCATTTTTCTGAGTACTCTTTCATTTGTCCAAGTACTCTATTATTTATCTGAGCACTCTATCATTTATCTGAGCACTCGTTCATTGGTATTTAGTACTCGTTATTTTTGACTGAGTACTCTTCATTTTTTATTGAGTACTTTATCATTTTGTCTTAGTACTCGTTATTTTTGTCTGAATACTCTACATATTTGTCTGAGTATTCTACCATTTTGTCTGAGTACTCTGTACTTTATCGTTTACCCTGTTCTCTATAGTGTGTAACTTTACATCTACACACTCATGTTCATGCTATATTAACTGTTCAACAATCAACTAATTAAACATTACCAAAACCATATTACATTCAGAATTCAGATAAGTGCTAAAAACATCCAAAACAGCCCAACATTTCAGTTACATAACTAAAACATTCTAAAATTCCAAATCAATCTAAGTTCAAAAGCTAGAATCATTACATTGTTAAATAATTATAATAAGTCAATTAATCACTACTCCCCATGTTGATGCACTGTGAGTATTTGCTACGCAATAACTTACGAACAATCATGGCTCTTCCTTCGTTAATATAGTTTTATTTGTAAGTGTTTTGACGTAGCAACCCATTGCGATAATATCCATAACACCATAGTATGATAACACACCACAGTCCACACTCCTGGTTCTTGTTCAGCAGAATCCAGATGCCTCAATACATATTTGTGTTCTTTATTGGGGTCTATTTTCCTCAATACATTCTAGACCAAAAACTTTGTAAACTTTGCTGCTGTTTGTTCGGTCTTTGAACCGATTGACTTTGGATTTTTTGGTTCGATAGAGTTGTAATGAAAAAATTCTTTATCTCCTCGACTGTACACCAACAGAATCCAATGTCCAGACTTACCATCTTAACAAACATAGGCAATAGAGTGAAAGCATATTCTTGACTATTTTTTAAAAATGGATTTGCAACATACATGAGCGTGCCATCAACATCCTCGTTTTCAATTAAACTCTGCACCCAAATTGAACAATTTAAATTACAACTCGTAATACTTGAATTGAACTACAAAAAATATGAATACTCACAGATTTGTTATAGTAAATCTAAGAGTACTCACAGTTTCCATATAATAAAACTCAGAGTACTCACAGTTTCCATAAATTAAATCTCGGAGTACTCACAATTTTGATATATTAAATTAGAGAGTACTCACAGACCTAGTATAGTAAAACCGAGTATACTCACAATTTTATAATTGAATAATAAAAACTCAGAGTATTCTCAGATTTGTTATAGTAAATCTGAGAGTACTCTCTAATTTACTCAGAGTAGTCTCAGATTTATGCAGTTATTTAATTATCATTTAACTTGAATATTACCATGCACATCGCGCTCTGGTGTGTCACACCATGCCTCCCTCCTTTCACTCTATATTCTTCTTGTACAAGTTTTAGCATTGCGTTAATCACCGGCATTATTTATTATTCACATAGTCAATGTTCAATATAGATCTTTTGTTATGCAATGATCATATTTAAATTTGTTTACCTGCACTTCAATCATCTCTTTATGTGCAACAACAAAAGCATCATTTCCTGATACTACTAATTCATCCTGTTTATTCCACCATATTGCATCTCCCAAGTTGTCTTCTTTAATCTGCAAAAGAAAATTATAATCTTTCTCATCCACGGTGTCCTCTCCATTCCACTATTTTTTTGATTTTCCTTTATTCCCTTCTTCGGATTGTTTTAACTCTGTTTCTTTTTCCTTTTCCCCTTCATCGATCTTTTCCTTGTTTTTTTTCAATCACTTGTTTTTTGTTTGTTTTATCTAGTGCTCCTTCTTTTTGTTTATTCGTTACCTTAATGCGTTGCGTTCTTGGTTATTCAACAAAGTCAGAATCTATGCTTTTTGCTGCAGCTGCAGCACGGTTATTTCTTTTAACATTTCTCGGTATCGATCCTGGGGTCGACAATCTGTACGATCTTCTCCGTTTTATGTTTGTTTTAACTTCACCAACTAACTCCACATCCGAAGTAATTCCCTCTTTTCCGCTAGATGCAATTTCTTTTCAATTCCTTTTGCGGCTTCTTCGTTATTACTCTCTAAAATTGATGCCGCTGTTCTCATGTTTTCGCACTCAGTCTTGTACTTTTCAAGATCGTCGAGGCATGCGTTGTACCACGTGCTTATTTCTTTATGCTCCTTGTCCTTTTTAGCTATCTCAGTCTTCAACTTTTCCTTCTCCTCCTTCATCTTTGCAATTTGCTCCCTAAGTCGATTTATTTTCCCTTCTTGACTCAGTATTGCTTGCTCCAACTCCTTGTTTTTTACTTCTTCTTTGTTCACCTGGTTGCTTAGTGTCTCTACTAGCTGTAACATATCACCCTTCTTTTTTTATTGTTTCTAAATTAGCTTTCCTCTCTTCATATTTGGCTATTGATTTTTCGTGTTTACCCCTCTCCTCGGTTAGACTCTCAATATCATCTAGTAAGTAATTTTTTTCCTTGCCTGACTCAATCAACTTTTCTCTTAGGGACTTAACCACGGGATCATTAGACTCTTTTCCTTCTTCTATTTCCCCGTTAAACCTGGACCAGTTTTTGTTGATTCCGTGAACAACCATCTCCACTACTTTTGTCAACTCATCTGGTTCTGTTCTTTTTTAGTCTACTTCTTCGTTTTCTTCTTCTTCGTTGCTCAAGCGCGCCTCTAATGGACTATCCATGTCATTCTTCTCTACTTCTTCACCCCCTCTGGGGGGGCCATCGTCTAGAGAGTCGTCTATCAACATTTCTTCCTCCGCACTACCATCAGATTTATCCATATTTATATCATACCCTTCATCGTTATTGTTTGATGACTTACTTCCTTCCTCTGCTTTATCTGATTCTGCAGACTCCTTTACCACTTCAATGTTCTTACATGTACTCTCAACTTTATCATCTTCACGATTGATTTCACTCATCAACCCATCTACTATATCATTCATCCAACCATCCACCAACATTTCATCATCATCCGATACCTTTTTCCAACTTGTACACTTTCATCCTCATCCAAGACACCCTCTTTTATCACAGTTTTATCTCCTACGAAATCTTCTACCTCTTTTTCAGCAACCACACTGCACTCTCCTTCCATTAACACAGTTGCTTTAGTACCTTTGTTTTTGTTATCATCATCATTTCCTAGCCATCCCTCTTCCTCAGCAGTTGGTTTTAGCTCCTTCCTTTTTACCTACATATTTGTTAGATCGAATAAATCGTTAGTTACATATTTATATATAAGTATTTGATAGACATGCAAAATACTATTCCATAACTTTTCGTAATTGAACTATACTCTCAGAGTACTCTCAGTTTTACTATACCAAAACTGGGAGTACTCATACTTTTAGTATATGAAAACCCATAGTACTCACAGTGTTCATATATTAAAACTCAGAGTAGTCACAGTTTTCATATATTAAAAGTCAGAGTACTCACAATTTTCATATAGTAAAACTCAAAGTACTCACAGTTTTCATATATTAAAACTCAGAGTACTCACAGTTTCATATAGTAAAACTCGAAGTACACACAATATATGTACACGAAAAATCAGTAGGACTATATTTATATGTATGTATTTGATAGACATGTATAACATTATTCCATAACCTTTTTAATCTTCACTGAATCCACATTGATTCTGCTAGCACCAAGCATGTACTCCCATTTAAGACACCTGGGAACTGCATCTGCTTCCTTTAATTTACCAAGTTCTTTCACGTGTTCGAAACACCATGGCTACAAGTTAAAAAACGTATTTTTCAGTGTTTATTGTATCAGTTTAATATACATTCTTATGTAATCATCTTACCAGTAACACAAAAAGACCTCCCTTTGCTCGTGTTGTATCTGAACATTTGTGTATCGATTTAATCATGTAATTTCTCATTTCACCAGCCCAGTTGTACTTCTTTATTCTATCCAAGTCTTCGCATATACTGCTGTGTAACTGTTTTGCTTGGTAATGTCTTTTTGACAAACATAGTGACGTTACTGTATATCTTGATAACAACTTCGCCATATCCTCACGCGCCTCCAACGTGAGTTCTTTACCTTTAAACGCGCTAATTAAAATTTCTATTTTTTGAGTTAGTAGTTTTAAATTTACTGTCCTCACAGTCCCGAATATTCTCCTATACCAAGCTGATATGTTGTTTACATCAACTGTAACTTTCTTGGGCAGATGGTCGTGACCACATTCGATACCTAATAGTATCTTTAATTCTTTCTCAGTTAACTGCACTTCTCTTCCACCGATTACGAAACCACCCGAGACAGACGAGTAGCAATCTATTATTTGTTTAATGAGTACGTCAGACTTTTTCATATACTTATACTTATCTTTCCTTTCGAATATCCCTTTCCATAACCTATAAAAAGGTGTCCTGGTGCATTCTGACAAGTGATCTTTCATCATACCATCCAACTGCATTATCCCAAGCAACCCATTAATGTTTGAACGATACTGTATTGCCTTTTTCCCCTTCTGCAATGCATTTAAGAACAAAACGATCAATAAATACTCAGAGTACTATTACGATTCATTTCATATTTCTAAGAGTAATCACAGTAGTTATGTATTAAAAATAAGAGTACTCACACTTTCGTAATTGAACTATACTCTCAGAATAATCTCAGTTTCACTATACAAAAACTCGGAGTACTCTCGGTTTACGTATAAGAAAACTCAGAGTACTCAGTTTTAGTATAAGTAATCTTAGAGTACTCACAGTTTTCGTATAAGAAATATCAAAGTACTCACAATTTTTGTATAAGAAACTCAGAGTACTCACAATTTACACATGCAAAACAACAAAACCCAGAAGAACGATTCAGATTCATAACAAAATACAGAGTATTCCTCTAAATCTACAGATTTTTATGCAAATAACAGTGAGTATCGAGCATCAATTCCTGACTAATAAAAAGATCCTCCTAATTCCTGACTAATTTTCTTCATCAATTTAATTAGTGGACATGTGTGTAGTTTTGGAAACTTCTTTACTTTCCAAATATATCCAATCTCTTCTTTTTTTACTTCGACTAAGGGATTTCCTTTACTTTTCCACATAAAATAAGTTTCTATAGGTGTAATAGCTTCCATATACCTAAGTGCTACACAAATAACACACAAATTAAGCACAAAAGGTCACAAAATATCAAAACACCTAAAACTAGAAAAGAAAGTGTAAAGTATGAATAAAATGGGGAAAACCCCAAAATTAATTACTAAATAAACCTAAGATGATGGTTCAAGTATAGATTAGTATATCACATATATTGAGACATCAAAGTGCAATATAGCATATAACAGGGGAAAATCCCTCACTTAGGCCCAATAATCTCCCAAAATAATGTCTCGTGAATGGATTAATCCATCAGAAAAAGAGATACATCAAGACCACTAACTCAAAGTTTTGTCGTCCCGACAAAATAGTAAAGAAAATAGAGCTTAGAAGGGTCTAAGTCAAATAAGCTGAAGAAGAGAGAAAGAGTAGTAAAGTAATTAATGACAGTAAAGCACAAATCAAGTCTAACGTAGCATAATTTACAAACTAAATCAAATATATACTTATCAAATATACAATCCACACAAATCAATTTCAAGATCGAAGTAGTTTTGCAATGCACGAAGTTGAGTTCTTTCTTAGTTCAAAATGGTCCCCCTTCCCCTCCCTGGACCTCTCTTTGGAAAAGAAAATATAGTTTTATACAGAATTGGCTTCGGGCTCCTTGTTGGAAAAAATAATGCTCTGAACTCTTAATTGGAAAAGAAAAAGTCTAAAAATAAAAAAGTTTTGCTCTTCCGATCTCCCTTCTTGAAAAGAAAAAAGATAAAAATTGCTCCGAGACCTTCGCTTGAAAAAATTATATTATATAATTATTTTTGTTTTTTTAATTAATTTATATAATAATAATTATTTAATAGTTAAAATTATAGATGAACTTTTACATCTATAATAATATTTGATTTAAATGGGAAGTTGAACTTTTTATAATTTAAATGAAAATTGTCTAGAATGGTACGTTGATAACTCTTACTAGGGGTGAGTATAGTTCGGTTCGTTTTGGTTTTTGGCCAAAACCAGAACCGGACAGAATGTTTTAGTGTTTTATAATTTAAAAACATACCGGGTCGGTTCGTATTTGGTTCCACGTTCAGTTTTTTGTTCTGAATTGGTTCGTTTCGGTTCAGTTTTGGTTTGCTTCGAATTTGGATGCTTAATCAATAATATTTGTCATCCCAATTCTTGAAATACATTTTCCAATAGAGACACTAACATTCTAATACAATTATACAACTATTACACGTCCACGATGGGCTATTCATGTATCAACCAAATAAAAATCTATAATCTAAGTATCTAACAACAATTATCTTAATTTACAATACTACGTAAATTTATAAAATTAAAACTATTAATTCCTACTTCACAAAATCATGATTTTATGTAGATACTTATAATGTTTAAGGGATATAAAAAAAAAATTCACTAATAACACAACGAATAGTAAAACTAAATTTTATGTAGATAATAAATTCTCACAAAAAAAATTTCCCACATAATTCTTATAAAAAGTTTCCACATTCCATATATTTTTTCACTCGTCGGTTTGGTTTTTTCAGTTCGGGTTTTGCCTACTAAACCGAACCGAACCAAAAAAATTTGGATTTTGATAAATTGAAAACCAAACCATTTGGCTTTTCGGTTTTTTAGTTTTTTGGTGTGAATTTTTTTAATTTTTTGGTTCGGTTTGGCTTTATGGTTGTTATTTGTTCAGTCGTAACTTTTACCTATATACTAATGTCTGATTTAAGTAAGAAGTTAATGGGATTTTATGATATAAATAGAAATTATCCCAAAAAAAATAAAAAACAATTGATGCACAATTAAGCATTCAATGCTTTTTCTCTAAGAAAACACAAGCAAAAAAGTTCACAAGCTAACAATATAAGATTTCAAAAAACTGAAAGTGTCTTTAGTTATATCAGCATCAGAAACTACTGAGTCAAGTTCCAGTATACTAACTTCAGAATGTTTCGACCCCAAAAGTCCACCGAGTCCACCCAGTGGACAAAAACAAAGGCCTTGGACGAGGGGATATAGCACAACTATATTACATAAGTAACAAATATAAATTAAAACAATTTTCATAACAAATTCAAGTTACCATGATAAATCTTTTTAAACATCTGCAATATTGCAATCCTTGAAATTAAATAGAATCTCAGAATCAACAACTAACATATCTTCATAGATAGCAAGTTGCAAAATCTGAATTACAATACATTTAACTGATTCATGATATAAAAAAATTTAAAAAAAGATGAATAAGCTGATTTCTCGAGAGCAATCTCTAGAGCACCAAAGAAAATCTCTCTATAGGAAAGGTGGAAGTATCACCCATCGTCTGGGATACTTGGACCTTCCTTCTTTTCCATCAAAAAACTGCATACAAAAATACACAAAACATAAATTTTCTTTTTAACTATTTACTAAAGAAGACAAAATTACCCTTTTCAAACGGCGATGCTTAGCAAGAGCCCAGTTAGTCATTATCGAAGCAGCAACAATCATGAAAATATAACCAGCAACAGTTTGAGTAGCTATATTAAACCCGAGCCATTGATAAATTTCTGTTGTATAATTGGCACATGTAACAATATTGAATAAAAACCCACGTGGGATTTGATATCCTCCATTACCACTTGGACTTCGAAGGTTCCTCAACAATATATGACAATAAAAATTCGCTAACTGATTAACCGCTCCAAATCCAAATCCAATCTTCATTTGTAAATCACTCACAGGTGTATAAAACGGATGGTTCATAAAATACGCAATAAAAGCCCCAAATGACCAATAATAAGCACAGTTTCGGAATACGTTTGAAATGGGTGAGGTGGCGTGACTGAATCGATGAACAAAGAATGTTTCCATTATACGTTTGAAATAGTGGAAACACCAATAGTACATTGCGTAGGTTTGAAATGGGTGGATTTTACGCTCTTCTTTGTATCCGATGTATTTATAGATATTGACATAATAGAAGAGTGGATAGATGAGTAGTGGACCAAGATATTCGAAGAAGAAAAGGGTACTGTAACTGACTTGTGGCCCCAAGTCTTTGAAAACTATGGTTAAGTTTGATTTACCGTCACTGTACTCTTTTAGGGTCTTTTTGTAGTTAAGTACGGTGGGTTTTTCTTTTGATCCCGGTGTTAGAGGGAGAGTGAGACGCTGTCTTGAAGGATAATATTTCTTCGCTGTGAATACAAAGCAAGCATAGATTGATATGTAGAGTAAGCATATAACACAAGGACTAATAGTGCAATCAAATCTTGCAGAAAATTCAACCTCATAAACCCTTTTGAATTGGAGAGTATAATCTTTAATTCAGTTACATAATTAAGAATCATAACCTTTGCTACAAATATGTCTAAAGAAGATAATAAGATATCCATATATAATTAACACTAGACTCAAATCGATCACTCAACTAAATATATTATAAATCATTTTATAATATGTCACTCCCTAAGACCCAAAACCGAAATAACTACTTAGGCTTCATTGAATAGTACAAGCTATTAATTATCACATAATACTAACCCAGAAATTATTAATTATAAAAACAACAATAATTATTTAATTATACTTACTTCGCTTATAAATCGCTTCTTGGAGATCAGCTACAGTATCCTATAGAAAACGAAAAAAAACAATAGAAAACCCAATAAATACATACAATTTAATAGGAATAGATAATGAATAGGAAATAAGAAACTTACAGAATCAGTGAGCTCAATACCATCTTTAACAAGCTCTCTACCACTGCGGGTAACGATGGTGACCTTCATTTTGGAAGATGAGGAAGAAATGAAGCTAAACCAGTTGCTATTTAATCTCAAGATAAGATCTGCAAAATAAATAGAATAGGAAATGTAGGTGGGATTTAGTTAACTACTAGTAGTATGGTAGTATAGGGGTGTGAGAAGGCGTGGTATTTAATGTGGATATATAGTTGTTGTTGGATGGGGGTAGAGGGGAGATTAATTGCTATTGGCTATAATTTTGATGGAAATTAAGGGCATACCGTTGGGGGTAGATCACCCAACAATTTCACAAATTAACCTGTCCTACCCCCTAGCTTGTTTAAGTGTTTGGAAAATATATGGCTCATAATAAATAAACGACTTCCACCAATGTCAATTTGACCTAAGAAGATATATATTAAAAATAGTACCTACCTAATTTTGTTTCGAATTAACTGGATAATTGATGTCTTGTTTTTTGTGATAGAATAATCGTATCACGACATCGTTTTAGGGGATTAGTGGATCTAAAAGAAGATTATTCCCTAATATTCGATATTTCTTACTTTCTTGTTTCATTTTGGGTTTTTTTACATTTTTAGAGTATTTCGCTTTAATTGTGTGTTAAGTGTGTGTAGCTTCTTAAGTACATGACTGACATATAATCCCAATATGACATGAAGAAGTCAAGAAAGTCAGATCCACACCCAAATCAAAACGTGGATTAAGTAAAAAAGTCAAGTTTGGAGACATTTGGGCATTTACTAGAACCGTTGACGTGGCTTGTTTCAATCACCACAAATAATTTGCAAGAGATTTTGATCGGATTCCTTTTCATTTGGAAGGATCTTGAAGTCAGTGTCGTGTGAGACGTGACGGAAGTCGATTCGATTTTGAGACGCGAAAGTTATGGTGATTCTATCATAGAGACTCTAAGCTGTCCAGCATTAGTAAAAACTGGGTGGGCCTTTTGACCTTCCAAAAGGGCCCATATGACCTAAAAACGCTTATGGACTCTATAATACCTTTTATTAGATAGAAAACATACACAACTCATATCAAAGCGAGGCTAATCACGCTTGGAGCTAAGGAATAGAAGGAGGAATGACTTTCAACAACAACTTCACCATCTACATTCTACGAAGTACGTTTCAGTTAGTCTATTAGAATAAATTAATTTTGTTTAGTTTTAAATATGAATTTTTTAGTTTTAATTATTTATTTTCTGTATTTTAATATGAGTTAAACCTTTTTGGACTTGAGAAGTGCATAGTGTATGAACGTTAGTTAATAATTGATGATTCTTAGTTTTTAGAGTATTTTCAGTATTTAAATAAATCGCATCCATCTCTCGTTGATTATATATTTGTTCTTTGAACCTATTCTTATCTTGATCAAGTATAGGATATCAATAGTAATTAGATTATCGCTCGGGAGGGGGATTTAACTACGGACATAGGATATAAACGCTTGGTGTGCGTTAGATATTTCCGACAAAAGAAAATCTTCTAATATTATATCTTATCTGAAAAAAAGAGCAATTGGTTAAATTTATTTTAAAATCATTCTAAACTTTTCATTACCAATCCCATTCTGAGTAATTTTCCAGCCTGGATCCGACCCACATAAGTTAATTTGGTAATATATCTAAGTTTTCTTCTGAAGAGATTTATTTATTGAATCAAACAAACATTAAGCTATCATAATTAACAAAGCCAAGTTTGGATCAAGAAGGAGAAAGTTTGAAGGCACAAACAAAAAGCCTAATAAATAAATACCTAACACCAATTGACAAGTAAAACCTCCATCTGACTAGTGCGTCACAACTCAATTAGCACAGTATACTTATTAAAATTAACTGAATGCTATAGTAATGAAATTGCCAACATGTAAGGTTCACTTATTTTGCTTCCACAAACATCGAATTTAGCTAAAATACCAAACTTGACAAGAATATTATGTACAAAGATAAAAACATTCCTCCAAAATGTCATCAATTGCAATCTTAAACTTGGACTTCGAGCCTTATATCTGAATATAGAGCCTAAAAAACCCAAAACAAACATTTGAGATTCTTCAGGAGGCTCATAAGGGTTTTATAAGGGACACGTAAGCAATTTTTTCAAGCTTTGGTTGGGTAGGGACTGGCCCTAATCTTCCTTGAAACTCACAATTTAGGCTCTGCATTTAAATAATGAGTTTGAGACATAGGAGAATCGGTTGGGAATGCTCTTGTAGAAATAATGTCAATGCTAAAATGAAACTCTTCATGGTTTTCACGAAATAGTGTAATACAGAACTATAGAAACAAATTTATTAGTGAACCAAACTAAGGTTAACTATGCTTCGATTTGGAATTTCTAAGCCAATAAAACAATAGATTATGTGAAAGATAAGAAAGGCATGTGTTTTGAAAATCCAAAAGCATCTACAGGGAATTAAATAGTTAGAAGAAAGAAAAAACACATTGGCTTGTCGATCCAGAATTACTAGCATTACACCCATCTACAAGATATTACTCAACTTTTAGAAACAGGAACCCCAAAGCACCAATAATACAGTTTTTGGTATGGTGATTCAGCAAATTCATAATACTTTTCAAAAATTTAAAAACAAAACTTCCATCTTATTCTCGGGAACTCCCCAGAACATTACATTATCATTATGCATAGCAAAGTAAATTCTGTTGCATCATATTTTACCCTCACAGCAAAATGACTTATTGTTTTCTCTCCAATTGTTTAATTTTTAGCTTCGCTAACACTATCAGCTGATGGCAGAGTCTGCAATATAAACAGTAGTAACGAGCGTAAGAGAATTTCTATTCAAAGAAAACAGGTTGATCTGATAATTTAAGATAAAATAAAAGCATATTATCAAACATGTACAGACATATTATCAAACATGTGTCGTGCTAGAAAAATAACTTAACAGAAACAAAACAAACCAGAACATTTTAAGAAATTGATATAGAAATGAAATAGTAGTAATCGCCTAGGAATAGCTTTAAGAAGCTGAAATGAAGAGTTAGTATTATTTTAGTTGGTAGGAGAGGAGGAAGACGGGTGAGGGGTTTATTACCAAATCAGGCTTAAATATATTGTGAACGATGGAGGCACCAGCCAATAGGGAAAAAATAACCACCACAGACGACAAGGGTAATGATGGCGTTCCCGTCGGTGGCCTCCCTCCGCCAAACTTACGGTTCATGATGTATTGATCTTTTCTCCAAGGACGGAAGATCTCTTCAGGTGCAGACTCAGCCGGTCTCTCAATATTAGAATTTTTTCTTTTACACTTATTTATCCAATTTTAAAAATTAAAAATTGTTTTTCCTTTCCATTGTATGCCAAAATTAGGGGGGAGCAGATGAGAATAAAAAAATCAAACCGAAAAACAAAAGAAAATCGAACTAAAAAAACCAAACTTCAAAAAGCGAAATGGTTCGCTTTCAATTTTTAACATCCGAATTCTTTTGGTCTGGTTTGGTTGCAAAAACCAAATAAAAACCGAACCGAGGAAGGAGAAAAATAAAAAATGTGAGAAAATTAATTGTCGTCTACGTGAAATCTTTTGTTTTACTATTTTACGCTGTTATTAGTGAGATTTTTTTTAAATCACTTAAGATTATATTAGTAAGTGTTAACTTGATTGTTTTTTTTTTTTTTGTCAAAGAAAAAGCGAAACAAGATAGACTTGACTGATGCCACTAGTCCAACAAAGTACAGATAAGCTATTATGAAACTCGATGACTGAGATAAGCGAGCAATTAGACACATCGTTGTTATGTCTGATGCACTTAGTAAGTTTATCTGCCACCCCGTTAATTCTCTTTTAATTTGATAGCCTTTCCAATTAGGGAACCAATCCATCCACCTCCAGACTTAGGTAGCCATTGGTTGGATTCTCCAGTTTAATCCCCTCTTTTGATTAATACCTTGAGTAATTTCAAGGTTATCAGAGTAAAGAGATCAACTCTGTAAATCGAGATCTACTAGTATAAACATACATTCCAATAGTAAATATCCTCATCCTACTGGTTCAAATTGTTTACCTATAGTATAGACATCCAATTTCTTAGTATAATTCAATTCTTTGGGAAAATATTAAATAATTAGAGAGAGAGAGAGAGAGAGAGAGAGAGAGAGAGAGAGAGAGATTTTTTAATGGTTATTGATATTAAATGGAGAAATGACTTAACCTATAAAAATAAAATAATAAAGTAAAAGGAAAAGTAAAAACAATTTATAAACCAATCTTATACATATTTCAATCCTTTTTATCTTCCACTATAAATTAAAATAATTGATTATATAATCTCATTACAATATTACCACTTCAAAGCATAGATTGTTATTGGTCAATAAAGCATAGGTGTCTTATGTAAAAAAATATTAATATATTCGATATTTATAACCAATAGAAAATTCTACTAAATATACTAGAAACTAATTTCAAAATGTGCATTCTGGATATTTGTCACTTTCTTTGGTGCAATAGTCATAAAACATGTTTCTCTTTCTAACGTTGTACAACTGTTGTGTTTGAGAAGCAGTGAGCTCTTTTATTCCATTCCAATAATACCCAGGAGATGAACATTGATCATCAATGGTATTTTGAGATGGACAACCATTTATATTGAAATTTTTATAATGGGTTATAAATGGTTCAAGAGACCAATCAATTTGTCCTGCCCAATCTCCATTGAATATACTCCCTTCTATTTGCATAGGTTTTGAAATAAAATTTACCCCTCTTCCATTATAATTCTTGAATACTCGAATTGGAATCTCGTCCACGGAAAACCTAAAACACAAAACAGATAAATTTGTAACATTAGTGTTCAGTATAGAACTTTTTATAACATTAACACATATAAAATCCATGAGATTAGAGAATTTACTTACACTATTATGTTTTGATTCCAAAGAATACTATAATTATGAAAGTCCGTTGAAGGATCAAACCAGAGTTGAACCCTTTGCTCCCTTCCTCCATTGTCATTAACAAAAACATTTGTTTGTAATATTCCATCGGTACCAATAAACTCAAAATCAAGTTCATCATGTGCTCCTGGACTCGTATAATCTTCCTGCGACGTAAGCTGCAAAAAGTAGTCTTAAATTACTAGAAAAAACAACCATGAGGAAAGATCGTTAATTGTTTTAGAAGTTAGAGTATTATGCATTAATAAAAGATAAAATCTTATTTGAGTCAAATAATTTCTCAATTACATAGAAACTTGTAACAACTCCTCTAGATTTTTTCTCTGGCAGCTTCATCTTGATAAGAAACATTCCGGATCCAAACTGTAATTTGGATCTAATTCCAGATCCTACATTCGTTAAATCAAATATGTTAAGTTATATATAATAAATTTAAATATTGGTTGTATAAATTTTTAAAGGTATTTCATAATCTAAATTTCAAGTTTACATCACATGGGTTATTCATTTAAAGTTGAAGGACCAGGTGGCAATAGAGAATAGAATTGAGGGTTACCATATGTATGGACTAATTTGACAATGTGGTGATACATTGAGTCATAAGAAGGTATATGGGTTAACTTATGTGTAACTAAAATCCGATACAAGTGTACATCAAAACATGGGTATTTTTTACGGAGTTAAAGAACGTGATCATTTAGAATAGAAAGAATTTAACCATGGTCGGCATATGTATGGGTGGTATCAAGAATGTGGAAATATGTTAAGTCATGGGTATCATAAAATTAACATATGTGCAGATAGTTAGGTTGAACACGAATATTGATGGAGAACAAGCACGTATAGTACACAAACTCCTCAGATATATTATAAAGATAAGTCACGAGAGATATTATCATACAAACTAATCTAGATTATTATTAATTCTTTGATATTAGGATATTAATTTTTATTTGATTCGATCTCATTTATATAAAAATAAATAAAAAGAATGCTAGGTAAAAGTAAGAGACTAAGTATGAAAAACTAATTAGTCAAAGTAGACCACCACATAGCTAAAGAACATATACATAATTGTTACTATATAAGTAACAAGTTTATTTAATTTAAAATATAGAGTAAACTTTCTAAAATTTTGGATTAGTAGTGTCTATAGTTACATGCATCTATATAAGTTAATAATAATAATATTTGTACGAGAGTAGTAAGACATATAATAAAAATGTAACTTAATGAATGGAGTTATAAAATCAACCTGAAGACTGATCTAATAGAAGTTGGACTTCATTTCCTCCATCAACCAATGAAAAATGATTGGAACCCCATAGCGAAATATAGTTTTGATTGAAAGAATCATTTTCTGAATATGTACTCGTTGTGATAATACCAATGAGAAGAAAACTGATGCAAAAGTTGAATTGAAAAGAAGCCATAAAAATAAAATAAACTATAAGATATGGTAATTTAAAATATTAGATAGTTTAAACCTAGTTGCTTTTTTATACACTTTCTGATAAGATTAACACATTATATATATACTTTTGGAAAAATAATTTATATATACAAGTTGTATTATAATTATCGTGCTCCATATATTTTAGCGTGCTTCATATTTATTTTTGGTTATGGAAGTAATTACATTGATGATGAGTGATGGCCCATTAATATATTTATTCTAGAGAATATATGATTGTATACCTTATATTACTATCATCAGAAGAATAGAGACCAAAACATTATTAATTTAGTTCTATATGGCAACTAAAGCATATATAACAAAATCTAATGGAAAGTAATTATAGATTATGTCGTTAATTGTAAGATATATTGAATTGATTGTTGTGATGGGCTTATTGATACAACAATTAAAAAATATACCCATTAAAAATGAATATGTAAAATAAGGTATCCTTTGTGTGATTTTCTTCAATTGGGGTCACACGTGTCACACGAGTTTTATATTAAAAGAGAGACATATATTAATAAATATGAAACCAGTAAAATATAGCTATCCTGACGAAAACTTGACCACCCCACTCCCTAAATAAAACTAAGTTGATAATAACCAAGAATGTTTGTCAATTGTAGGAGGGATGAAGACACCCAGTCGATAAACAAGGCACCTTTAAGTGCTTGTTTCGCAACCCGGTTAACAACATAATTGTTCTTTCATGATGTGAAACCAAAAGACATACTTCAAGACTTATAGAGTCTAATATAAAGAGTATAAATCGTTCTATCCATGATATAATTACTATTAGAAATGGATTTGACCGTATTGACATAATTAGATTGAATTTGAAGACGACTGGCTTGGAAGTCACTAGCAAAAACTATTTTATTACATAGTCCACTACTTCCGGCTCGAGGGTAAAAGATGCCTATAACTTCCAAGACATGCCTTCTAGTATATTTACTTGCTTGAGTCGTATCACACACCGTGTTACCGCTAAGTCAGTAATATGAGAAAAAGTGACATCGCTATGTACAGAAATGAAGCTATCAAATTTCAAAAGTAGGTTTATAAATATTTGAGTTGTGACAATTTTATTAGTTTGTATCTATTATAGTAATGAGAGTTCCCACAGTACTTTGGCTTATTCTGAGTTCATCATAAGGTATTGTATTTATATTAAGTTTGTTTTGTCGGAAGTTATATTTAGTGTTGAGATTGGGTCCAAATGAATATTTTAATAGATTATATGATTTCAAGTTTTTCATATATTACAAGCCATCAAGCAAGCAAGCAAGCCAATTCAATAGTTTTTCTTTCCCTTAAGTTGACTCTTAGTTTAATTTTAAATGTTAAAGGAACCACATGTCAAAACGGGATAATGAGGGTATTTTTTAAGTATAAAGGAGAAAGGTGAGGCTAACCATGTTGCCCTTGCACAGTCACATGTAAAAAACACATGCTTAGTTGTATATATATCATTGTCGCAAAAGGTACAAAAACGATAAAAACCATTTTTATGAAAGAATTTATTATAAGTTGTTAGTAAACTATTTTTTCATGCTCTCAAATAGAATTCTCAAATTTGGGAGGGACAATAAGGTTCGTACTCTTTTCCAAAGAGCAAGGTAGAGTAGGAGGATGATATTCATATTCTAATTTGCATAGATAATGATAAACCCTTTTTGTATTAAGGTTACCATCAGGAGAAATTGACCATTAAGTTATATATGTCGATTTTAAGTTGGTAGGTTATTGTTGTAAATTACTTTAGATATAATAGGAACAAATAGAACACCAACATATTATTTAATCCAAGGATTGAGGTTGGATACAACATTATTTTACTTTTAGTATAGTGTGATGTTTTTGTTTGTCCAGGTAATGGAATTTGGGAATCCAATTCGAGTTCTAAAGTGGCTTAAAGGCTAGTTTGTTGAAACTGGACAGCTCAGGAGTTCATGGGAAAACATCTATAACTTATTTAATTCGAATTGAATTTGCACACCCTTTATTCTCACATAGTTTAGAATCTATGGGTTACCTTTAGACATAAGGGATTAATCTCAATCCTTGCCAATTATTTATAGTGATTTTCCTAAGTTGACCGTGATGTTTTTTTGACACTTGTGTTTGGACTTCTACTAAAACGTTTGGTTCTTTTGCTTCTCTTAGGATCTTTTCGACTTGACTTGGGTTTTTCACTAACTACTTGACTTCCTAGCTTCACATTTGTTCTCGTATCGTCTATGTTCCTATGAGTTGCAAAATTAATACACAAATCATCTCAAATTGCTCCACAGACACATAAATTACAAGGATTAGCTAAAAAGTCAAAGAACGACAATAAAGGGATTAATCCCACTTTAACTTGGTATCATTCAACACACAACTTATACAAATTTTTGGCTCAAATTAATCTGATAGAATATCTTAATCTCTACTTTTTATTACTTCAAAATTTTGAAAAATTGGAAGATGATTAGCTTATATATAGTTTAGATAGTTGGATATCGTGTGTTATTGTATTGTTTGTGATATATTTAGATGTGTGTGGACTATTTTGGTACTTTATGAAGTTTTTTGGGTTTGAAAATGAGCGAAAAGGGTGTGGAAGGACCGAGAGAAAAGAGTAAGGTGGTTGAAGTGAATGTATAGAAGAAGAGAAAATTTGATTTGCGAGAGTTATGAGCGCACGTCACCATGCATGTTGGAAATTAATAAGGCAGAAATAAGGTGTGTGCTGTTGGAATTATTAAATGAATGATTATTTAATTTATTAATTCTTTCATGTTCATGGGAGAAGTAGGAAAAACTATTTGTGTTCTAATAGCCCCACATAAAAATTTGAGAAAGAAATTGTTGGAATTAGTAAAATTATTTTATTTTATTAATTCTTTCTTTCTCTTAAGAAAAGTGGGTAAACTTTATATGTGTTAAAAAATCCCACCTAGAAAATGTAAAAGAAAAACCATTGGAATTATTGAATTTCAAATAATTGCTTATTCTTGATGGAGGATTAATAGTTTTTTTTTATATTAGTGGTTATGGGAGTTACAAAATTTTGATAAAGAAAAAAAACGGCTAGCATTAAAGAGCATTGAAGAGGCATTTATGTGACGGTTTTTTTCCTTTGTCTCATCATTTTCTCTATAAATAGTGACTTTGTCACTTGCTTTTCAAGAGAAGAGAAAAAATGTAATTCTAGAGAGAATGGAAAAATTATTATAGAGAGAATAGGAAAATACTTATAGTGAGAAAGAATATCATTCTAAAGAGAATGATATATTATTCTAGAAATTCTGAAAATGGAACACTCTATTCTCAATGATTAGTCAAATTATTTTGACATAGAGATAAGAGTAGAAGAGGGATACGATTGTTGGAGATACCGGTACTCCCGGAATATCTTTTTCAACGATGCACGTTTTGTGTAATCGTATCTAGTAATTTTTTTTGATATTTCCATGTATGTTCTTTTCCCATTTCTTGTAATAGTTGTTGTATTACGGTTTTTGGGATACCTTTATATTCCATTTTTCCATTGTATTGTAATAGTTGTAGTATTACATTTTTTTCTAAATATTTTTATATGAAAACAATTTTTACTGTATCGGTGATTGTTAGTTTTTACCAACAATTTGAAAAAGATATTCTCATATCACCGATTGTAAAATAGTTTTCCTATTTCGGAGGCTGCTTCATCCTTGAATGCAAAAGTCATTCCCGACGTGATTATGTTGGATCCTTTCAATGGTTCCAACTTCAAACGTTGGGCACAAAAGCCAGTGATATTCCTTGAACCATATGAACTAGATCTTGTTGTTCTCGAGGTACTCCCCGCCATTGAAGGCAATGTGGACATTACCAAAGAACACTATGATAGGATCCTAGCTCTTGTAGTTGGGTTCAAGAAAGATAATTCAGTGGTTAGTGGATTGATCTTGGATAATGTGACGAACCCCGCCTTTATCTGTGTGCCGTTGAGAAGTCAATAAAGACTATTTGTGAAACGGTTTAGAAAAGGTACAAGGGTGATGAGTCTGATGAGAAGAAATACATCACTTGGGAATGAACCAAAAAGATCCAATCGGTCCCATACGAGTCAGAAAAGTGAATCGGCTCAAAGATAAGTCCTTAATTTTCCATGTTTATATAAGTTTAAGGAATACTTTTCCCCTTTCTATTACAACTATTTAACTCTTGATGCATTAAATATCATTCATAGATTATATATCAATTGGATATTAAATCTATGTGTGAATGAAGATCTATATGAAGAGATCTATATGTTGCAACATGAAGGGTTGGTGGTTTTGGATTAAAGGGATAAAGTATGAAAACTTAGAATATCGTTTTGTGTTGTTAAACATGCACCTTGTTAATAGTACCTTAATAAAAGATAGATCAGGTTGTGTTACACTTTTTTCAATAGGTGTATGACATGATTGTCTTTTGGTACTCCATTTCATGGGGTTTACTGCTTCCAATCTTCTTTTTATATATAAAAGATGTGGGGGAAGCTAATCATAAGGATGAAATTCATTAGTCAATAATGGAATTTAACTTAGTTAGTCTCATTTTGGTGGAAATGTTTGACTCTCTTGATATAATGTATGGTAAAACTCCTTATAATACAAATATTCATGAATAAGAGAGTTGTGGGGGTGTGTACCCCTTGATGAATATGAAATAATTATAAGGACTATGATGTTATAAATGAACCATACTCAACTTGGTATTTTCCATATCGTAAAGAGACTCAAGTGTTGAACATTGGATTATTTTTTGTCATTTAATAAAGTACGAGAGAGTACTATTGATCTAATCTGCGTTTTAAAATAATTCATGTAGTTCTTGAAGTATTTTTTGTTACGCAAACTGGGTCTCATATAAATGATGAAATAAATGGTTGATTATTTTACTAATAGACTTAATTGGGAGAATAATCCTAGAAATATTGAGTGATAGGTTTAGAACCCATTAATGGGGAACCTATCACTAATGATTATATATGATGCACTAACTTCCGATCTATATAGTGTAAATTGTGCATACATGAGAAAATTCAAACTTAATGAATTCATAGCCATGTGTGGTGGTCCTATTGAGATGGACTTGATGAATTCACCGTTGAGGTTGTTGTATATTTCTGAAACTTAATGAATTCATAGCCATGCGTGGTGGTCCTATTGAGATGGACTTGATGAATTCACCGTTGAGGTTGTTGTATATTTCTCAAACTTAATGAATTCATAGCCATGCGTGGTGGTCCTATTGAGATGGACTTGATGAATTCGCCGTTGAGGTTGTTGTATATTTCTCAAACTCAATGAATTCATAGCCATGCGTGGTGGTCCTATTGAGATGGACTTGATGAATTCACCGTTGAGGTTGTTGTACATCTATCAAACTTAATGAATTCATAGACATGTGTGGTAGTCCTATCGAGAAGGATTTGATGAATTCACGGTTGAGGGTGTTTGTATATTGCTTAAACTCAATGAATTCATAGCCATGTGTGGCGGTCCTATTGAGATGAAATTGATGAATTCACTATTGATGTTGTTGTATATTGATCATAATATGACTTTAAGGAGACGTCCTTGATGTTCCCAAGGGATGATTTTTTAAACTCACCTCAAATTCATAGCCCATAAGGGTGGTCCTAAAGAGAAAGGACTTGATGAATTCGCGAGACACATAATGAGGTTGGGCTTTATTGCTCTTAATGATCTTGAAATCCGAGAGGGGTCGGCTAATGAGGTTAGACGCTCTTGGAGATCACCTATGTGTAAGAAAAAGGTGATGTTTGAGGAATTTGTAACTATCAGCCGGGTAGAGTATGTGCTGCTGTGAGGGTCTCGATCGAAAACCGTCAAGTTCAAGAGTACGTTCACTTGACAGGAATTTGGTGGTTGCCTCACTTCACTACGTGTCAATTCAAATCGAAAGATATTGTCACTTAAGTACAATTCACCCAAATGTTGGTATTTACGGAAACCTGTTCACCTTCTCTCCCAAAGAACCTGAGTGGGGGATTGTTGGAATTATTAAATGAATGATTATTTAATTTATTAATTCTTTCATGTTCATGGGAGAAGTGGGAAAAACTATTTGTGTTCTAATAGTCCCACATAAAAATTTGAGAAAGAAATTGTTGGAATTAGTAAAATTAAAGAGTTTTATTTTATTAATTCTTTCTTTCTCTTAAGAAAAATGGGTAAACTTTATATGTGTTAAAAAATCCCACCTAGAAAATGTAAAAGAAAAACCATTGGAATTATTGAATTTCAAATAATTGCTTATTCGTGATGGAGGATTAATAGTTTTTTTTTATATTAGTGGTTATGGGAGTTACAAAATTTTGATAAAGAAAAAAAAAACGGCTAGCATTAAAGAGCATTGAAGAGGCATTTATGTGACGGTTTTTTTCCTTTGTCTCGTCATTTTCTCTATAAATAGTGACTTTGTCACTTGCTTTTCAAGAGAAGAGAAAAAATGTAATTCTAGAGAGAATGGAAAAATTATTATAGAGAGAATAGGAAAATACTTATAGTGAGAAAGAATATCATTCTAAAGAGAATGATATATTATTCTAGAAATTCAGAAAATGGAACACTCTATTCTCAATGATTAGTCAAATTATTTTGACATAGAGATAAGAGTAGAAGAGGGATACGATTGTTGGAGATACCGGTACTCCCGGAATATCTTTTTCAACGATGCACGTTTTGTGTAATCGTATCTAGTAATTTTTTTTGATATTTCCATGTATGTTCTTTTCCCATTTCTTGTAATAGTTGTTGTATTACGGTTTTTGGGATACCTTTATATTCCATTTTTCCATTGTATTGTAATAGTTGTAGTATTACATTTTTTTCTAAATATTTTTATATGAAAACAATTTTTACTGTATCGGTGATTGTTAGTTTTTACCAACATGTGCCTATGGATACTTCACAAAATCCTAACTTAGATGTTGATCGCAAGCGCACAGGGCCTTGAGCCTTGAGATACGTTTTCTTACCCTTGTATATTTGCTTTTTCTTGTTTAATATGTGTTAAATGTATAATTCTAGTTTTAATTTCTTTTAGAGTTTGTTCAAGACGTGGAGACACGACCCATCATTGAGTTGGGGATTTGATACTCCTTGTCCCCATCCTTGTTTTTATGTGTTTAAGGCTTTTAGGAAACAATGGAAAACCTAACAATTGAAAAAAAATTGAAAAAGAAAACAAAATACATGAATCAGGTGGTTGAATTACCTAATAGTTTGTTGATCATGGATGTCTCGTAAAAGCATGTCTAACCACTCGATGATATTAATCAGGTTCGTGCTGTAGAAACTCCCATAATATAATTTTATCGCTCGTATGAAAACGTGTGATTATGGATTGAATTGGTTAGTAAAGTATGCATATAAGGCGAGTTTAAACAAAGTGGTGAGTGAGTAGGTGTGTAGAACACGAGATCCAACCTAATAAAAACCCAACTTTACCTACAACCCTAAAGTAAAAGAATTAATGGGACCACATAACTACGAAAATGTGTAAGGAAGTTATTTGATAAGCCACATGTGACCTTTAACTTGTCCAAATATATGGTGATTATCACTTGCACCCTCTCTCAGCCTAAACCTTTTCTTTGTTAGATAAATTATAAGATTGTACACTTTAGATGGTAGCATTTTACAATATGATCCACACTTGAATCACAACTCTTTATGTTAAGTCTCTTCAAGCTTGAGTTTTGGGTGGTGGGAGTTTGGGGTTAAGGAATGTAACGGGCGGATATTATGCTTGTAGGGTCTTTATTACGATGCACAATATTATAGTCCTTGTCAAATTCAGGAGAAAAATAATTGAAAAAATATATATAAGAGAAAAGAAAAAGCAAGCATGAAACCACAAATCAAAAATATGGTTCATGTTTGACTTCCAAAAAAAAGTGAAAAGAATGCGACAACTGAGAAATGGAAAATATCATTAAAAAATTGTTTAAGGTATTAGGGATGCGTGTCTAATACATCAAAAGGGGATAAGTGAGCACATTTTGAAAGTAAACTCAAGCACATAGTCGGTTAGTGTGGAGGAGGCCCAAAGATCACTTAAAATTATCTATATATGTATCATATCTCACACAAGCCTTATATTTATAATCGAAATGTCCTTGAGATATTTAGCTATGTGGGTAAGTGACAAATGAGCGTAACGTAAGAAAATAAGTTAGCCATTAAACAACTTGGAAGGATCGAGGACCATCCTATAATCTCTACTTCAAACTAAGAAAGAACGACCATTTTTGTATTGCGAAACTAACTTTCTTCAAACTATAATATTGTTTATTACATTCATAATGTTATGTTTGTCGATTATATATCAACCATGACTTTATGAGAAGTTGTTGTACATTGATTAGGGTTAATTACATGCTTTTGGTTGAAAGTTTTTGATTCTTAGACTCAAGTTTGTATTTATATTGTCAGGACGACAATAATTTATAGTCGAGGGTCTTGATGTCTCGTCATTTCTGATACATTTTAATACAAAGAAAATATCATTTCTGGTTTTTTGAGAGTTAAAGTGGGATATATCCCTTTATTTAATAGTATTTGAGTTTTTAGCTAATCCTTGTAGTTTATGTGTCAATGGATAAATTTAAGGTGATTTGAGTGTTAAGTGTGTAGCTCTTAGGAACACAAATGATACAAGAACTTGAGGTGAAGCTAAGATGTCAAGTAGCTAGTGAAACCTCTAAGTCAACATGCAAATAGCCCGAGAAAAGCTAAACACTAGAAGTCCAAACAAAAGTGGCAAAACGTCATCAACAACTTAGGAAAATCACAATAAATAATTGGCCAGGATTTTGAGCATTCCCTTTCGTCAGAAGGTATCCCTTGGATTCTAGTTAGTGGTGAGAAGAAATAGAGTACAAATCTAAGTTGAATTGAAGAAGTTATAAGTGTTTTACTACGTAGACATGGGTTGTCCATTTCAACAAATAAGACTTTGGCCAGTTTTGATCCACTTAAGTGGGCCCAATTTATGAAATATATTTTTGACATAAACACATCATTATTCCACTTTTGAAATCAGTTTTGACTTTGAAAACACCTGGAGCAGAGGTGATGTCTCCATTTATGTGATAGAAGAATCTAGTCACAAGACATCATTTTAGGGTATTGTCACTCCAAAAGTGTGATATAAATCAACACTAAATAAGAGAAGCAACTAACCGCAAGTGTACGGGTTGTTCCAAGTAATAGATAAGTATAAACGGGATTATCGTCTCCACAGGGATTGCGAGTTAAGATTAATATGTTTAGATAAGAAGTAGAACTAATTGCAATGATAAATAAAATAGATATTTTTTTGGCTTTTAAGTAATAAAAGACAAACATAAGAAGATTGAGTATAGCTAAATTATACTAAGAATTAAACTAAAAGGGGTTATACAAATGTGAGCAATATACTTGAGTCTCGCTAAGGAATCACCTAAGTTAACTAACTAATACATTTGTTTCAGGGAAAAGCGGGTAATTGCTATTAGTCGGGATTCTAATATCTTCCTAAATCCCTTCAGGGTAGACTTAGGAAGCAATCCTATGGTATTACAGACCCCGTCAGGGTGGCTATAAGCTACTTTCATATGTTTAAGTTATTAACCTGATGTCTCCTCATTTGTGATAATATAATATAATTCCGAGACATCATTTTAGGCTTATTTATTAGTTTATAGGTTGAATTGAGCTTAATTTAGTGCACTTTCCTATTTTGAGTCTTGATTTAGTAACATAATATTTTTAGAGCATATTGAGTTTAATTGTTTATTTAGTATGAAGCTTTAAAGATAATTATGGAGATTACTTAGAGTCCAAGTCGAAGACTACAAGATATGGAAAGAGATATGCATGGTAATTGGAAATAGAAGGAAACAGAGTTCAATTAGGAAAAGGAAAAGCTGCCTAAATCTGAATTTCTACAGTACACGCCTAAATAAGTGGTTATTTACCTAAGAAATATGCCGATTTTAGTAATTTCCTTTCATAGGGACAGAGATAATTCTGTTGCGATTCTTTTGGTATATTATGGAGCTCAAACCGACCGATAACGAAAAGATATGCTCAAAAAGGTCCAGCGGTGTTTATCTTTATTTCCTTACGAATTTGAGTTGGGCTTGGAGTCTATTACTTAACCTTTCCTTCAAGAAACGAATTAGGTCAACCTATACACTATAAATACAGCCTCTTAACACTCTAAAATCATCCTTGGCCAGACCCTAAGGCCAAGAGGAAGCTGCAACACAAGAGAAGAAGTCTGGAAGGAGCTGTGCAACAACTATGTCTCCTTCAACCTCTTATTCTGTAATTCTTTTCTTTTCTTTTCTCTTCTTAGTATGAACTAATTTCTTTTTAGTTTGAGTTTTTAGCATTAATGTATGAACCCTAGTTTTGAGTTGACATCTATCTAATTTGGGAACTTAATGTTTTAAATCGAATTATAGTTTTTATTCTCTGTTTATGTGTTATCTATTTTCCTTTTCTTTCTTTGTGTATTATCTTTCTATCTTTTATATCTGCACTTGATAATTTGCATAAGTTCTCTCTAACTTTCGTCAGTCCCTGAGGAACGAATCTTCTTATCATTAAAACTTGCATACGTCCTGTAATACTTGCAATACCGTGTTAGCTTAGGGTGTTTATTTGCATCTAAATTATATATCTTTTTATCACACCTTAGGCCACACCATAACCCAATTGGATACGTGGTTAGTCAAACCCGCCAGGATCAATGACGAACACCACGCGTTTCTATCCTAGTTATGTAATTAAACCCCTCTTCTGGATGATCACCGTCACTAGTGAATAGCCTAATTACTACAACCTACCCTTGCTTTGCGACATCAATGATAGTAAATAATACAAGAATAAAATTAATATGCAATTACGCGACTTAATTTAAATTTACACAGTCCCGAATTAGAAAAACATTAAATTAGAAACTAGGGTTCATCCCCATAATACGAGTTTCAAGTAATTTAGGTTTGGCTCATAATTAAATACGGAAAAGAAATAAAATTAATAAAAGATATATTAAATTAAAACTGAAATAAAACTAAAGGTTAGAATGATTGGGCTGATTGTGGAGGAAGAAATACTTCTCCACCTTCTGTCTTTTGCTTCCAAGCGCTTCTAGCCTCTTCTCTCTCTACATATGATATACTATGAAGCTCAATTGAGAGGTTGATGTCTCCCCATTTGTGATAATTTAATCTTAGTTGGAGACGCTATTTTTAATGTTTTAGAAATCTTTTAGTCGAGTTTTCCTATGTATTAGTGTACTTTCCTATTTCTTGTCTTGATTTAATGACTTATTATTTTTAGAGCATATTGGGTTTAATTTATTTATTTAGTGTGAAGATTTAAATATATATAGTAATCAATTAGATGTCAAATCAAGACGAAAGAGATAAAGGAAAGAAGATATGCATGGAAATTGGAGATAAGGAAAGAAAAGATAAGATATGGAAAGATAAAGTTGCCAAATAAATCTGAATTCCAGCACCCACGACCATATAAGTGATCATAACTCAAAATTTGCTAAGAATTTGGAAGAATGGTCTGAAGCAAAGTTATAGAGCTTTCCGAGTCGATTAGTTTCGACATATGGAACGCGTCAATCGGAGTTGAAACAAAGAGGTTACGGCCAAAACAAAACAGCGGCAGATTATTATCTTTTCTATATTTTAGGGTTACGAATTTGAGTTGGGCCTCTGAGTCCAAGTTACTTGTCTTCCACTCCAAGAAAACGAATTAGGTCTTCTAAACACCTATAAATACACCCTTAAACCTTTGTAAAATAATATTTGCCTCTCATAAATTAGTCCTTAAGTTTTATATCATTAGAGTTATTGAAGAGAGCAAGATGACATCTTTGTATCATTCTTTTAGTTTATTTACTTCAGGTATGAACTTATTTTCCCATAGCTTGGTGATGTCTCCTCATTTGTGATAATATAATATACTTCAGGGACATCATTTTAGGCTTATTTATTAGTTTATAGGTTGATCTTAGCTTAATTTAGTGCACTTTCCTATTTTGAGTCTTGATTTGTAGAATTATTATTTTTAGAGCATATTGGGTTTAATTGTTTCTTTAGTGTGAAGCTTTAAAGATAATTACGGAGATTAATTAGAGTCCAAGTCAAAGATTACAACTTATGGAAAGAGATTTGCATGGAAATTGGAGATAAGGAAACAAAGGCTAAAAAGATGGAAAAGGAAAAGCTGCCTAAATCTGGGATTCTGCATACACGTCCAAAGATAGGCGTTTTTACCTAAGAAATAGGCCGAATCTGATGATTTCCTTTTTAAAGGGTCTAGATAATTCTGTTGCGATTCTTTTGGTATCTTATGGAGCTCAAACTGACCAATAACGAAGAAGATATGCTCAAAACGGTCCAGCAGTGTTTATCTTTATTTCCATACGAATTTGAGTTGGACTAGGAGTCCATTACTTTCCTTCTCCTTCAAGAAAACGAATTAGGTCAACCTCTACACTATAAATACAGCCTCTTAACACTCTTAAATCATCCTTGGCCAGAACCTAAGGCCAAGAGGAAGCTGCAACACAAGAGAAGAAGTCTGGAGGGAGCTGTGCATCAACTATGTCTCCTTCAACCTCTTATTTTGTAATTCTTTCTTCTTCTTTTCTTTGTATGAACTAATTCTATTAGCTTAGGTTTTGCATAATGTATAATCTATGAATTCTAATTCTTCTATCTAAGTTTCTTTGGGAATTATATGTTTTAATCTGATATTAGCTACTTACCTTCATATTTGATTATGTGTTTTGATTTAATGATTGTTTTCCTTGCTAGTGCACGAGTATAGGATTACCTTAATAGTAGTTAGATGGTCACCGTAACTGGATGTTTAACTATTGAACCACCACATAACGTCTAGTGTCGATAGCAGTTCTGACAAAACATGCTTCTAACTAGATAGTCATTAAGGTTTGTTTCAATCACCGTATCACCAAGATTGCAGTATTTGCTTAGGGCCTTAGTGGCGTTTGATAACCCTATTTGAAATCACTTCTTGGTTGTGACGTTGCCCCCTTAGTCGCTCTCAAGGTCTAAGCTTGGGGAATTTAGAATCCTGACTAAGTATACCAAGAGCTAATATTCTCCCTTATGAACTATATTTAATAGATAGAATTAGAAGGATTAGTGCATACTAGTAAAACCTAAGCTATATCTTTCATACTATCTTCTTTCTTTTTTTTTTATTTATTTTATTGTCTTTTAATTTAGTAGTTTAGTTTTCTTATTTAAAAAAACCAAATAAATATTTGTCTATCTCTTCTTTCTACTTGCGTATTATCTTTATATCTTTTATATCTGCACTTGATAATTTGCATAAGTTCTCTCTAACTTTCGTTAGTCCCTGAGGAACGAATCTTCTTATCATTAAAACTTGCATACGTCCTGTAATACTTGCAGTACAGTGTTAGTTTAGGGTGTGTATTTGCACTTATTTATATCATTAATTTATCACACCTTACGCCACACCACTTGGGTTTTGCATTATGTATAATCTATGAATTCTATTTTCTTTCTATCTAAGTTTATTTTGGAATTATATGTTTTAATCTGATTCTAGTTGTTTAACTATATACTTGATTTATGTGCTTTGATTTATTGTTTGTCTTAAACCTGATCAATTAAGGGCTTTGCTAATAGTAGTTAGATGGTCGCCCGGAAGGGGTGTCTAATTATTGAAACACCACATAAATGTATAGAATAAGGAACTGGTCCTGACAACGCCAGCCTAACTAGATAGTCATTAGGGTTTATTTTCATCACCAATCGTCATTAGTAGGTAGGACTACACCTAGGACCCAAGTGGCGCAGGTTAACCCTTTGTGAGTTCCCTCGTGATTGTGAGGTTTCCATCCTAGTTCGCTCTCCGGGGATAGGGGAAATTTAGAATCCTGACTACATATCTAAGAACTATTGTCTCCCTTATAAACTGAAATTGATAGAAAGAATTAGAAGGATTAGAGCATACTAGCAAACCTAAGCTATACTTTCTCATCTTATTTTTTCCATATTTATTTTATTGTCTTTTAATTTAATTAGTTTAATCATTAATCTCTTAATTAGTCGTATTAATTTTCTGTCTCTTAATTATTAATTGTTGTTCTGATTTATTTACCCATCTGTCTAACACATTTAAGTCCCTGAGGAACGAATCTTCTTATCATTGAAACTTACATACGTCCTGTAATACTTGCAGAACCGTGTTAGTTTAGGATGATTTGTGCATCGTTTATCCATCTTTCATTCTATTATTTTATCACACCCTAGGCGACACCAAGTTTTTGGCGCCGATGCCGGGGACTTGTGTCTCGTTAGCGTGTGGGTTACTTATTTCTAGTAGTATTTTTTAGTTAATTTTTATTTTCTAATTTTATGCTTGTTGGTTTGCTTTAGTCTTTTTCAGGTTTTAGCAGTGCATCCTTGGCCTCCTCTCCCGGAGCCCGAAAGGAGCTTCAGAGCTTATAAATACATATCCGAGAAGAAAGAGACCGAAGAAGAGCTATGGCAGAAAATCAACAACACGGAGCAGATCCACCACAATTGGATCCACCAATAGTTCCTTTAGGACCTGTACCACCACCACCACCAGGAGATAACAATAACATAATTGAACAAGATCTTCCAGGCTTGGGAGCACCTTTTCAACTACAATCATTAGGTTATCGTCCTCCAGAGATCAAGAATATCAAATTCAGGCCCGACCCGGGCATGCTCAGTCAATTTCAGAATTTCGGACTCTATAGTTTTGCAGCAGTTCAAGATCCGGTAAGAGCGATTCAGAAGTTCATGCATATTTGTGATGCCTATGTTACTCCAGGCATTACACGCGAGCAACTATATTGTCACATGTTTTCGTTCTTTCTTACCGGCAAAGCTGGTGATTGGCTAGATAGACAACCACCAGGTGCAATTACTACTTGGGTAGAACTTCAAGCCGCATTCTTCAACCGTTTTTATCCAAAGAGTATGAGACTCAAAGACCAAAGCTAGCTTGCGAAGTTTTGTCAAGAGAATGGAGAAGAAGTAGGAGACGCATGGATAAGGGTTCAACAGAAGTTAGCTAGATGTCCACTCCATGGTTACACCCCGTCTTTACAATTAGCTATATTTTATCAAGGTATCAATGTCGAAAGTAGACTGAGGGTAGATAATCTTGGAAAGGGAAATTTTGTGTCCATAGATCTTGCAGAAGCCGCCGAATGTTTAGAAAACATAATAGAAACATAAAGGAATTGGCCGCTGTCGCGAGCTCCTGTTACAAATACCAGAGGTACGCTTCGATTAGATGCAGAAACTACAACTCAGCTCAATTGGCCGCATTAGAGAATCAAATCAAAGAGATTAAATTTGAGATGCAGAAGAATTTAGCCGCAGCAAATGTAGTGCAAGAATCACAAGGTTGTCTACAGTGTGGGGTCATGAATCATACATGGGAAGAGTGCGAAGGAATTCCAGCATCTGTTTAATTCATATCCAACCGAGGAAATTATCAATTTGGTAACAGGAATCATCCAGGTATATGCAGTATTCAAATCCACAGGGGCCGCTAATCCAGGTCATTCTCAACCTCGTCCCCAGAATAACTCTTTCCAACTAAGAGGTCAAGCTCCATATCAGGGAAATCAGAATTATAATCGACCTGCTCCTCCCCAACAACCTGTTAATGACGCATATACCGATGCTTTAGCTCAGAAGGCTTTACCACAATATCCTCAAGAAGGAGTTGTGGGTGATCAACAATTGAAGAATTTTATGGATCTTATGACCACTGATATGCATTCACAGAACGAGAAGTTGAGAGAACAAGAAGCTTCATTTCAGATTTTAGGTACGCAAGTAGAACAAATGAATAAGGTTCTAACTAATATTATGGAAGCGAAGGAATTAAAGGCTATCGAAGGAGGTGATGCCAATTTTGGGTTCGAAGCTTGTAAGGCTATTTGCCTTGAAATTGAAGAGAATAAGGAAGTATCGCATGCTGCAGAAAGTGTCGTGGAAGTTCCTATAACTAAAGAAGAACTAACCAAGTCTAGCCTCGTGGACTCTAACTGTTCTGAAGATGAGTATAGAGATTCAGTAAATCCGAATTTATATAGATTCTGAGAGATATGCAAGAAGAGATTAGATCGGTTATGGAGTTACAAGCTGCTAGAGCTAAAGAGAAAGAGGAAGAAGCCTCAAAAGAGAAAGTAGAAGTTGCACCTGCTGTGCAAGAAAGGAAGAAGAAGAAGAGGTGTAATCGCCACCAGTTGTTCAAACAGTGTCACCAATTATTCCTGATACAAATCCGAAGGGTGACATTGAACTCAAGAAATTTGTAGAGGCGTATAATCCTGAGAATATCAACACCCAAATGCTTGAGATTGCGAAGAAAGGGCTTACACCGCAACAAGATTTTACACAAGTTGTTCCAAAGAAAGAAGCAAGTGTAGAAGCCAAGAAAGAGACTGTGAGAGTCTCAAGAAAAGTAGAGAAAGAGTTACCATTGAAGCTCAAAGATCCTGGACCACTACACCACCACCAAACTTCATCACCCCCAACCTTCATCACCACCAAGCTCCCACCCCCTTCATCCCGAGCCTCCACCACTGCACCACCACCAAACTTCCCCACCTTCATCACCACCAAGCCCCCACCCCCACCAAACCAATCACCACCACGACCCTCCCCTTCATCCACATCAAATCTGGTCTATACCTTCCCACCACGCGACGCCTCGCCGCCCCCCACCATCACCAGTTTTGACCATCGACGCCATCGCTGCACATCGAGTTGCAGATCCGCTCCACTTCCCGGATCTGCAGAGACGATGAACACCGCTGCTGCAGAGCCGCGCCTCCCCTCCATTCTCTGCCGAAGAATCAGATATGCAAACCAGGCCACCACGACGGAGCACGTCGATCCAGTCCGCGCTCGAGACAACCACCACCTCGATCCAGTCCTCCATCGCCGCCCATCTCCATCCAGTTCGTGATTCTGTTTTTTTTTTGTACTGTTAGGCGTAATGGGCCAGCCCCGTATGTTGAGAATTTTGATTTTTTTTAATTTACTTCATTATTGGGCCAGACCCTGTATTTAAATTGTGATTGGAATTTTTGATTTTCTTTGTTACTGGGCCAGCCCCAAGTTGTATATTTTGGTGGTAATGGGTACAACCCATATATTGTTTACTTCATTTGTTCCTGTTGGGTACAACCCATATACCTATAAAAGACACTAAATGACTTAATAAAACAAAGACTATTTAAAACACATTGCAAAATAACGTGCTAGGTACAACCCAAAAAAGAATTTGAATGATATGGGTCTGGTTCCATATCTTTGGACTTAATAAAAACGACTAAACAAGTATTGCAAAAAGTTATTGGGTCTGTACCCATCACGTTATAGTGTACCCCGTGATAGTTAGTGTTTATGGGTCTGTACCCATAATAAAGAGGGGTAAAAAAGAAAGTTCTAAACCAGCAAAGTTAGAACTAGAACTTAAAAAAGAATTTTTTCTAACTTGGATTTTAATTGGAAAGTTTATGAAATTTGGGATCTAATTTGTATTTTCCTCTTTTCTAAATTCTGTTTCCTATTACGGTAAAATCCATAACATGGTCAGGTTAAGGAATTTCAATTGAAGAATTAAAAACGAAATATGTACTAGAGAATGAGAAAAGTAAAGAGAGCTAATAGTATTTGTTAGTTAGGATTTTTCAAGTCAAAATCATACGACTATTAAGAAAATGATATTCTAGGGAATCTTATTGGTAAAATACGGCTCTTTATCAGCAGATCCATTCACAGAATTGCAGGAGAGCTCACTCAACTTGCAATAAGATCTTTGTGTTTGATATTTTATCTCATGTAAACTCATCATTTTATTGGTTAGAATTAGTTTATTCTTCTCACTTCCCCAGAGTGAGATAGAGAGATGATATTGATATACAAAGGGCCATAAAGATATGAAGATTACTAGTTAAATTTTTTAATCCTCTCCTATCTACTAAATCATATTCACAAGTGTAGGATCTTCAGCACCATGTAAAATTTTACAAGTAGTTGCATCAGGTGAGAAACCATATTGTTTCATTTCCTTTAACAATAAACTTGCCTCTTGATATTTATTTCTCTTGAGAAATCCTTGAACAATAACATTGTAAGTCACATCATCTGCCCAGAAACCATGTTTCTTCATCCTTGTGAGACACTTTTTTGCATCTTCAAACAATCCTTCACAACAAAATCCACTTATCATTATAGTAAATGTACGTAAATCATGCTTCAATCCTTTAGATGATACGTTCTCAAAAAGGTCTCTTGCCATGTCAAGTTTTCCATTTTTACATAATCCATCAATAACAATGTTATAAGTCACAATGTTAGGATTTACATGGGAACTTGTCATTGAATCTAATAAAAACATTGCATCATTAACGAGTCCATTATTACACAAACCATTCAACATGATATTATAGGTAATAATGTCAGGTATTACTCCCTTTGATTTCATCTCTGTGAATAGTTTCTGCGCAAGAACACATTTACTCTTCTTAAACAACCCTTGTATTAAAGTGTTATAGGTAAAAATATTAGGTTGCACACCCTTGGAAGTAATATTTCTAAAAAGTTGAAAAGCGTTAATAACCCAACCCTTTTTGCAATAACCATTTATTAGGGCGCTATAGCTTTGAATATTAGGGTCACATCCTTTAGCTATCATTGTATTTAATATCTCCATTGCTTTCTCCATTTCACCTTTTAAACAATATCCATTTAACAATGAAGTATAAGTAACTACATTGGGATTTAATCCTCCTTTAATCATGGTGTGTATAATTTTCTCTCATTTTTCATCAATCCTTTCTTACAATGTGTATCAACTAAGGCTAACTCCTATAGCCTCCATATTGTGGCTTTTAGCCACAATAAGGAGTTGACTGTTCTTCTTTTCTCCTCCAACAGCACCCTGATTGTAGGGAAATTGGGATCCCTATCCATACAACTTTTTCAACAGATGTGGCTATCAATACAATTCTTGCCACATTTTCGTTTTTCATTTTTTTTTGTTCATTTTGTACGTAGAATTTTACATGTTAACATATTTTATATATTTTTTAATTTGCACGCTAGAATTCTTCTTCTAAATTTCTTTTTTTTTTTTAAAAATCTTTTCATTTTAATTAGTTATTTTTCTAATTTTTTTTAATTCACTTTCTATATCGAAACTTATTTCTAATTTTTAAAAGAAAAAATTATTAATTATCATATTTTTAAGAATAATATGTTTTTATAAATTACAAATATATAAAAAAAAATTATATATAGAAATAATTATAAACAAATTCATTGTTTTACTTATTCTTATCTAACTATTTTTTAATTCATTTTCTATATCAAGTTATATTTAAATTTTTATAAGAAAATTAATATAAATTATAATATTTTTAATAAAATAAAATAATATATTTTACAAATTATAATGTATAAAAATAATAATTACAAAGATAATTATAATTAGTATAAAAACAATTACCTTTACAAAATATATATATTATTATTTTTTAATTGAAAAAAAAACTAACAAAATTTAGTTTGAATATAAAATTTTGAAATTGGGAGTTGAAACAGGGAAGCTGTTGGAACAAAGTTGTTATAAGGAGTTGATATTTGAGAAAAAGTAGTGTTTGACTCCCAATCCTAGCTAAAAATATGAGGAGCTGTTGGACTTAGCCTAATATGTTAAATGTATCTCTACCTGGATAAACTTTACGTTTCATCTCAGTGAACAATATTTTAACCTCTTTCCACCGAGAAAAATTACACAATCCATGAATCAATGAATTATAAGTGACAATGTTTGGGGTTATGCCCCTCCGTTTCATTTCAGAAAATAGATTAACGGCAGCATTTACCATACGGTCTTTGCAATACCCATCAATGATAGTGTTATAAACTGTAACTTCACTTGCCTTACAAAGCTTCTCCTTTATTAACTTTTTGAAAAAATCCTCTGCTTCGGCTCCTCTATGTTCACGAAGGAGACCCTTTAACAGGGAGTTATAGGTAACCACATTAGGAGTATAACCACGTTTGATGAAACAGCTTAACATTGCAAAACCCAAATCAATTTGTTTTAAACAGGAGTAACAATTGATAACAATACTCAATGTTAACTCGTCTACTGGACCATCCAAAATGCACATTTATTTGTAAATAGAAATAGCAGCTGGGTAATTTTTCCTCTTCATAAGAGTAGTCAATAGCTTAGCATAGTCGACGACAAAAAGCTTAGGTCGCATTGTAATCATTCGATGTAAAGTAAAACGAGCCTCTTCAAGAGTATTGATATCATGAAAATTGATATTATGAAAAGAGACAGACCATAATGAAATTGTAGAATAAGAGAAGAGGGGAAAAGGGTTACCAATTTTATTGAAGGAAGATGAATATTTAAAGCAGAACAGTGAAGAACCACTCAGCTTCGTCATCTTATGCTTTGAAAGAGAAGGGTTTTGATGAATGAGGCGAGAAATAACATAGGATTTGTGAATTTGTTATACTGCACTTGCACTAGGAAATAATAAACGGATAAAATGTACTAACCCGAACCTCTTGATACTATCTAAATATATAAAAATTTCTAATAATTTTCAATCACAAAAATCCTAATTCTTATTTTCATACTGTCCAAAAAATAATGCTGACAAAAAAAACCAAAAAAAAATACGGGTCAATTACCTATATGATCTTAAAGATTATTATAATGACACATAGGAGCTAGTCAATTCATCTATCCTTCTTAGAGACCAATAAAATATGTCATAACTACCTTTCTAGTACATATAAGATAAAAAATAGATTTTTTCTCTCTCCTCCACTACCATTACTCTCTCCTCCTTTATCATTTTCTCTCTCTCCTCCTTCATTAATTATCAAATAATTTCCAGCTCCGACCACAATCATCGATCACCGCCGGCCACCGCCGGAAAAAGTTCCGAGCGTAGAATAAAGTTTTGAGCATAGAATAAAGTTCTGAGTGTGAAAAAAAGTTCTGAGCGTGGAATATAGTTCTGAGCGTAGAAAATAGTTCTGAGCCTGGGGTACTGAGTATGGAAAAAATACTGAGCATGGAAAAAAGGTACTGAGTATCGGAAAAAATTCTGAGTATCAGAAATATTTGCTGATTATTCGATTTTTTTGTCGATTCGCTTTACTGAGCATGCTCGTTTGCTTAGTAACTTTGCTGAGTATTAATTTTTTTAATACATAGGAGAGCCACTTCGGACTCGGAGTCATATTGACTCCAAGTTTAGAATGAATTGATCAACTCCCAATTGTAGATACGGTGAATATATGAAACGCTCTCCCTTTTCTCTAAAATTTTCTCTCTCTAGGTTTTAGCTGCAACAATGGTGAATCCCTTCTATTTCCAAGACAATCATCCCCCTCCTCCCCACTAAACATTAATCCCTTTACACGCTTAACCTTTTCCCATAACAAATCATTACATCCTCCTTGGTTAAATCAATTCTTGCTTCATTTTATTACTCTGCCGTGTTTAGTTCCTTTCTTTTTATCTTTTCAGCTTCCCTTTTCTATAGTTATAATTACTTACATAGGGAATACGCATCTCTTCTTTATCCCTCTATATAACATAGTTTAGCTTTTCATCTTCTTCACTCCCTACTTCTCCTCTTCTGTCTCTGCAAACCTTTTCTGCTACTATGGCGAATTTTACTGTCAAAACCATGAAACTAACCCAGCTTACCAAGATCATGAGGTATACAGTCATCGCAACACTCTTTTAGCCCGTATTTTAACTCCTCAGGAAATCAATCCCTACACGGTGGAAACGGCGGCTAATAGATCTTGGGGGCTCCGTGCTCCAATGCATGTGCTACCTGCAGATTTCAATACCTTCTTCCTCGCTTTTGAATCCAAGGAAGACATGCTGAATACTTGGCACTTCAGACCTTGGTCTGTAAATGGCCATATGTTAATCTTACATGCATGGCATCCTGAGATGTCAATCGGAGAAGCTGACTTTTCAATTGCCACTATGTGGATCCAACTGCTTGATCTCCCTTCAGTTTTTGTAACTCCTGATAACGCTGTTAGCATTAGCAAAAATTTGGATTGCACCCTCCTTGCATATGACATTGAAGATTCAAACAAGGCTAAGAAACAAATGAGAATCCGTGTGCTATGGAAAGTCAAAAATCCCTTGCTTACTATTTTCACAGTTGAAAGACCTTCCCTTCCTGAGGCTATTGTACGGATGCGGTATGAGAAACTAAGCAAGTTCTGTCATTATTGTGGTATGCTAGACCACGCTACCAACGATTGTGGTTCATTCAAGGAAGAAACGAAAAGGTCCCGTGGTCTGGTCAGACTCCGCTTTGGAGATTGGTTATCGGTAGATCCAGTAAAAGGAAGAGGCTCAAAGATCCAGATTGTTGATGATCTTGATGATCCCTCTAAATTATTTTCCAATAGTGGTGAGTCAAAACCGAGTCAGTCGAACGAGTTCACGAGTCATCCTCGTACAAGGGACAGTCCTTTGAGTGGAAAAGACAAAATCCCTGCTGTGTCCTTTGGTACGTCTCCAGAAAAAACCAAAATGCTCCCCCAGAAAGGACACACAAGCGTCCAAGAAAGAGGCATAGTAATGGTACCTAATCCTCTCACCTCAGGTAATGTCGGAAATACTCCCTTGGCAAGTAGTGAAGATAAGAGTAGGCCTGCTGGAGCCATCCCTTCTCGTCCTATCAAACCTTATGGGCCCAAGTCTACCAAATACTCTACCGGGCCAAAAAATAATTATAAGGCCTCAGGTTCTAAAAGGAAAAGCTACAATAGAGATGAAGACTGGACCCCATGGCCCAACAAGGTACAAGATAATTCCAACAAAGGCCCAAATGCGAGCTTTGGCAAAAGGTGGTCCATTAGAACATGGTCTCAAGACAACCCCACTAAGGGTAAAACTAGTAATCAATGGATTAATCCTAACGTGGCTAAACCGACCCAAAGTGAAGAGGAAAAAGCTCGCAGCCCAACGGTGTTCCATACTCCTAACCCCACTCCTAATCCCAAGCAAGATCAGAAATCTCCTTCCATATCCCCAACTCTTCCAACAATTATCCCTCCTCCGATTGATGCAAACTCAATTAGCTCTCCCATGGAAGAATCCCCAGACAAAGAGGTTAAAAGGCCGAATTTGAGTGAAGAGATGGTTACCCCTGGTCAAACCCCAAAAGAATCTTCGATCCAAAATGATGCGGAACCTAAGTTAGTTGATATTGCTATTGGAATGTCTGCTCCTTCAAGTTCCAAGATGAGTCAGAGTGCTAAAAAAAGGAAGCTCACACACGAAGAAATGGTTGGTTTTAGTGAAGTAAAGGACAATCTGGTTGAAGTCCCTATTCTAGACATTGCTGTTAATGTTCCTCCCTTGCAAATGATAGCTCCAGTGGATGTGGGTGGTTGCAATCCGCAACCCCCACAAGACGAATGATAGGTGTTTTTTGGAACTGTCAGGGGACGGGGTCCTCCCTGACAGTCCAAAACCTTAGGGAGATCATCTCTAAGGAAAAACCCCAGGTTCTTGGCCTATCAGAGACCAAGACTAAAAGAAAGAAGTTACTTTTGCTGGCGAAAAACCTAAAAATAAAACTGGTTTGGAGTGTTGATCCAATTGGAATATCTGGAGGATTAGCCCTATTCAGCGTCGACAATGTGGATTGTGAGGTAATCTCTTCTGGCCTTAATCATATTTCACTGTCTTTAATTACCCCTGATAGCATTAACTGGTATCTGCATTTTATTTACACTTTGCCTGAGAAATCTAATAAAGTACAGTTATGGGATTTTATTAAAAATATGAACTCTATTTATCCTGCCATCCCTCACCTCTTTATTGGAGACTTTAATGAAATCAGATATAGTCATGAAAAAGTAGGGGGTAATCCAAAAAACTTAACTGAGATGAGGATTTTTAACAATAATATTTCCCTTAATAACCTTTCTGAAGTACCAGTAAAGGGATGCATGTTTACCTGGAGGAACAATAGGGATAGTAGTGACCTTATTTTACAAAAATTAGACAGAGGTATGGGTTCCCCTTCGTGGATAACACTTTTCCCTGATGCTTGGATTCAGAATGCCCCCCCTATAGGACCAGATCATGCTCCTATGATTCTTCATCTTTCTGATCCTCCCTTGGCTAATAATCACAAAGCTTTTAAACTGGATCCTAGTTGGTTGAAAATCCCAACCTGTAAATTGGCTATCAACAATTGCCTTAGTGGCTCCCAGAATTTTAGTGAACCTCCTCAGGTTAAATTAATTAAAAGATTGAAAAGGTGCAGAAAAACTATTTTAAGATGGAAAAAGTCAAATCTTAGGAATAATGCTACCATGATTAATCTCCTCACTAATAAACTGACGAAACTGATGTCCTTATCCCCGCTGGGCCTAAATGACTCCTCTAAGGCGGAATATGCCTCGATATCTTCGGAAATTGAGAAGTATTGGTCTTTGGAGGAGTCTTATTGGGCTACGAGATCTAGAATCTTATGGCTCAGATTGGGTGATAGGAACACTAAGTTCTTTCATTTATCCATCATAATCAGAAGATCTACTAATAGGATAGATAGCCTTCTGAAACAGGATAACTCCTGGACCTCTGGTTACCCTGAGCTGAAAAATCATGTTACTAAATTTTTCAGTGACTTATATCTGGATGAAGGGGAAAGGGCTATTGATCCTATACTTAATAATATTTCTCCATCAATTTCTGATGAGGAAAATACAATGCTTATGCATCCAATCACCCTTGAAGAACTGAAAGTTGCCACTTGGCAACTCAATCCTTCCAAATCCCCTGGGCCTGATGGTTTACCTGGTGCCTTTTTCCATAAGTTCTGGGACCTATTAAAGGTAGATATCCTGAATATATGTAATGGAGTCCTTTCTGGTTCTATCCCTTTAGATAGTATTAATGATACTAATATTATTTTAATCCCCAAGTGTAAAAATCCTCAAAAAATAGAACAATTTAGGCCTATTTACTGCACGAATTTTCTGTATAAGATTCTTTCCAAAGTTATGGTGCTTAGGTTGTCTTCTATAATCCCTCGTGTTATTTCTCCTTGCCAATCTGCCTTCATCAAAGGCAGATCAATCCAAGATAATATAATCATTGTTCATGAAGTAATACACAAATTCAAACACCTTCGCTCCAACTCCCGAGAAAGCTATTCTATCATTAAGGCAGATATCCACAAAGCTTATGATAGAGTTAGCTGGTCTTGTCTCCTGAAAATCTTATCTAAAATGGGTTTCGCGGAAAATTGGGTGTCTTTTATTAAATCATGCATTACTTCTGTAAAGTTCAATGTTATTATTAATGGGCAAGCCTCAGGTTCTTTTTTCCCTACACGTGGCCTTAGGCAGGGTGATCCTTTATCCCCCTACCTTTTTTCCATAGTGTCTAATCTCCTATCCTCCCTTATAGATAATGAATTCAATGTTGGAGCTATTAAGGGTCTGAAATTAAGTAGAAGTGGTCCTTCTATTCATCATCTGCTTTTTGCAGATGATTCAATCTTCTTTCTACGTAATTCAGTAGCAGAAATACACGTTTACAAAGAAATCCTCTATAAATTTTGTTTTGCTTCAGGTCTTAAACTTAATTTAAATAAATCTTCAATCCTACTGAGCCCCAATACCACCCCCAACATGCGTAATTTACTTGAGGACTCTTTTCGTATGCCAATTACGAGTGATCTTGGACTATACCTTGGTATCCCTACTGAGTGGGGAAATACGAAGACCAATGCTATGGATACTCTAGTGACTAAAATAGCAGAGAAATTAAAGGGTTGGAAACAATCCCTCCTGTCTATGGCTGGGAAAGCTACTCTAATTTCCTCAATCATACATGCTTTCCCAACTTATTTTATGTCATTATTGGCTATACCCAAAGGAGTTATAAATAAGATTAACTCCTTGACTAGTCATTTTTTGTGGGGTAAGGAAGATGGGTCGGGTATCCACTGGGTAAGATGGAATAAAGTATCATCCCCAAAGATCAATGGAGGCCTGGGGATTAAAAACCTTGAGGCATTTAATACTTCCTTACTGGCTAAGCAAGCTTGGTCCATCCTTTCTAATCCTGAATCTCTAGTTTTCAAAATTCTGAAAGGAGTTTACTTCAAGGATGTTGATTTTATCCATGCCCCAAAGCCTAGGGGTGCCTCTTGGGTTTGGAACAGCCTTGTTAAAGGGAAAGAATTCCTCAAAGCTCAATCGATTAAACCCATTGGGGATGGACATTTTACCTTAATATGGGAAGATAACTGGTGTGGTACTATTATACCTAAACCCATTTCCTATAGTAGTGATCCCTCTTTTCCAAAATTAGTTGCAGATCTGATCTCAAACAACTCTAAGACCTGGAAAATGGACTTTATTAGATCTTTAATTCCCCCTAATATAGTGCCTAAAATATTAGCCTTAAATATACCTTGGACTGAAGTGTCAGTTGACCTGATTTGGCCTTATACAAATCATGGTAATTACACTAGTAAGTCAGGTTATTCATACTTAGTGGAGAATTTCATAGATCCCCATGAGTCCCCTTCTCCCTCTTACTTCCCTAATAAAGACCTTTTAAATCTTAGTTGGAAATCCAAAGCTCCACCTAAGTTTAAAATGTTCTTTTGGAGAGTAATGTCAAATGCTTTAGCTACGGAGAGTAATAGGTTTATTCGCAATTGTTCTAGCTCTGACTTGTGTAATATTTGCCTTAAAGAAACAGAAGATGTGAACCATCTGTTTCTGTATTGCGAATGGGCTAGAAGAATATGGTTTTTATCCCCTCTTCACTGTAGCGTAAATCCTCAATCTACTGAAGGTCTTAACAGTTGGATAGGAGAGTTAGTTGCAAATGGCCTTAATACCATAGAAAAGACAGAGATTTTACTTAAAATTATTGCGTGTCTGTGGTCAATCTGGGTCATTCGTAATAAAAAAGTTATAGAGGACATCCCTATAAATTTTGATACAGGTCTAACACTGATGAATCTACATTGCAGGGAAATTTTGAGTTATGAAGTTGAGAATCATCCCAGTCATCCCCATATATCTAGTGTAGAGACGCCAATTTGGAAATCCTTATCTCCCTCATGGATTAAACCTCCCCAGAACTTTGTCAAAATCAATGTTGATGCTTCATTTATTCCTGGTAAAGCTTTTACTGCAGCCGTGGTTCGTAATAGTGCAGGTGAGGTGGTAACGGGGTTTGCCTCTGAAATCTCAGCCTGCACAAGTTTTGAAGCTGAAGCTAAGGCAATTCGTAGTGCGCTACTTTTTGCTCTAGAACAAGCACCTAATTGCATCAGTATTGAATCTGATGCTGAAGCGGTTCTTCAAGCCATTTATTCCCCCAGCGTGCCTTGTTCTTGGAAGAACAAGCCAATCCTTGAGGATATCAGAAATTTGGCTAAAGCCCACCATTCTTTGCGTATCTGTGGGATTAGAAGAGCAGCAAACCAAGCCGCGGACTGGATAATTAAAGCTTTTGCTAGGAATTCATTGTCTTGTAATTGGTTTTGTAATTTGCCTTTAGAACTTATTCCTATTTTGTGTAATGACTCTAATTTTGTAACAGCCGGAGTTGGTTAAACTCTAGCTGTATCCCTTCTTTTAATATAAGTAATTTTGCTTAAAAAAAAAAATATTGACTCCAATGAGATTCGATCCCAACTATCGATTTCACAATTATTATTCTTTTTTAGATAAGCCTAAAGTAATATAAAGCTCTCAAACATAGCGATCCACATCACTAAATCCACGTTCTGTCCGTGCTAGCTCACATCTACGTTCCACAATCGCCCAAACTTAAGAAACAACATCCAAGCCATTTACCACTTACTCCATGTCATCAATCCGCGTCAAATAAATCCCTCCAACAACTCAAAACACTCTTAAATGCCCGCCAAAATATTCCGCTGACAAATATAAATAAACGCCTAAACCATCACAATTCATCAACCCATTCAATAGTCACAGCTTTTTTAAGTTTTTCATACAATATCATTTTACTTTGTGAAAATGTCTGGACGTGGAAAGGGAGGAAAGGGTTTAGGAAAGGGAGGAGCTAAACGTCATCGTAAGGTGCTTAGGGACAACATCCAAGGAATCACAAAGCCTGCCATCAGAAGGCTCGCTAGAAGAGGCGGAGTGAAGCGTATAAGTGGCCTGATTTATGAAGAAACAAGAGGTGTTCTCAAGATCTTTTTGGAGAATGTGATTCGTGATGCTGTTACCTACACTGAGCACGCTAGGAGAAAGACTGTTACTGCTATGGATGTTGTTTATGCTTTGAAAAGACAAGGCAGGACCCTTTATGGATTCGGTGGTTAGATCTATAAAAATATCTACTTTGATTTGGATCTTTAACTTCTTCTTTTATAAGAACATGTAATGGTATGTAGATTGAATGATGTTTCAGATTAATGAAATTATTATGTTGGAATCTGAAAATATATATTCATGTTGCAATGCTGTCTATGTAATGTTTGTTTTATTGTTTCAATGATTTTATTCTGATAATTGGATAAAGTCAATGTTCTTAAACAGATCCCTTACTAATTTCCTTAATTAAGATCTAATATTTGATTGGAGTATAAAGACTAAAGATACAGTGAGTACTGAATTAATACAGTGAGTACTAGTTTCAATTTGTTTGGAAGAGGATGCATACCCTTAGATATTTAAATATATAGTTTTTATGCAATTTGAATGAAATAAAATATTAATAAAGTAGTGATATTGTGTGGTCGATTTTAACGTGAGGATGACATTTTTGTAAGAAGCAAATGTTGAGGTGTATAGTTCAGATATTGTGAACTCTGCTATAAGATTTAAAAACTTTCGAGGTTACATCTATTATGAACAAAATGGTGAATTGTTGTATTTGATCATTTGTTAGAACAAAATATATGCTTTATATGTTTGATAAACTAAAGTATAAAGAGATCAGGAGTCAAAATTTTGCATTTTTCCACTCTTCCACAATGCGCAGGAGAGCTCAAAAAAGAATCTGAACATTCAAGAATTTTAACATTAATATATTGAGAGCAAATTCCATTTTTGGGCCATTACCTATGGCTTAAAAACATTTTTAGGCCAAACGTTTCAAAAGTCACATTTTTAAGCCAAACGTATTCAAAACGCCCATTTTTAGGCCATTTCACTAATTTGATAAGATATTTTATTAATTCTAAGGACAATTTAGGCATTTTAAATAAACTATATGTTTATTTGGCCGCATCACAAACTAGAAACTCGGTCTAAAGTGTCCAAATTGTCTTTAAAATCAATGAAATATCTCATGAAATTAGTGAAATGGCCTAAAAATGGGCGTTTTGAATACCTTTGGCCTAAAAATGTGACATTTGAAACGTTTGGCCTAAAAATGTTTTTAGGTAATAGATAATGGCCTAAAAATGGGATTTCCTCATATATTGACGATCCATCAGCTTTGACGCACTTTTTTTGGAACAAAAAAAGAAAAGTTTTGATGCATTTTTAAGGAGCACTTGGTCCTAGAAGCTAAGGAAATATTATGCAAATAAATGCAAATGGAGAAACTGTTATGTGCCTATGACAAAGTATTTCTTACATATAGATGAATGTATATTACTTTTAAGAGCAAATTATGGCCTAAAAATATTTTAAAGCCAAACACTTCAAAAATACTATTTTCAAGTCAACCATTTTAAAACTAGGGAATGCACACCGGTCGCGTATCGATTCGTTAACCCCTAGGAGAAAACTAATTCATATTTGGGGGTTTTGGTTTTGTAAAACCAAAAACCAATCCACTGATTGTAAAATGGTACCGGCTCGGGTTCTTAAGTGTGGTTTTGAATTCGTTTTTTGTGAGTTTTGGTCGGTTTTGGTTTGGTTTCAGGTTCACTCAAATATTTATTTAAATGATCCTTCAATTAACATTTAAATACACTACATGTAAGATAAAACTTAACAAGTCAAATTACAAAGTAAACTTCAAATTACAATAAACACTATCAAATCCAAATTAGTGAAATTACTAGTAAATAAAATGAATCAACCCCTTAAACTTAATAGTTATACACTTCCAAAACCAAATTGAAACTACAAGTTATACATTTTCAAAACCAAACTACAAGTTAAACATTTCCAAAACCAAACTATAACAAAACCTTACTTGTTTACATTTCTAACAGTTGAGTTTGAAAATATAATATTTAACTCCTTTACTTCCATACTTGTTTGTTCCTTAGTCATTTCCTTTACCTGTTTGATAAAAGTTATACAAAAATAGTTTTTCTTTTGTAACAAGTAACAACTAATAAATTGAAGAAATGAAGAATATCATAGCTTAGATTGTTAAACACTTGAAATTGTAGAAGATTTTTTATGTAGAGTCATGAAGTATAATAAACTATCATCATTGGCTATGTATTAGTGCCTTAAATTAGTAATATAATCATCAATGACACTTTACCTACAGGGACAAGGGACATGGTTCAGTTTTTAATTAATACTTCCTCAGCGGATTTGTACAGTAAAAAATATGCACCTTGGTATCGGTTAGGGCGTGATAAAATAATAATAAATAAAGATGCAACAACACCTTAACCTAAACACGTTACTCACTGTATCACACATCGTACACAAGTTTTAATGATAAGTAGAATTCGTTCCTCAAAGACTACGAAAGCCAGGAAGAACTTATGCAATATAAAGGGCAAATAAGAAAGTTAGGAGAATAATACGCAGGAAATATAAGACTCCAGAATATTTATTTGGTTTTTAAGACTAACAATTAACTAAATAAAATAAAGACAATAAATAAATAAAGAGAAATAAGTAGTATAAGAGTTTAGCTCGAGATCTAGCAAATAATTCCCACTAGCCTTGTTATAACCTATTTATGTAAGGGAGAATTGTGTGATATGCAATAGCCAAGAATCTATATTCCTCTTAACCCCTTTCTGGGTGGACTTAGGTGGCGACCTAACAATTAGCAGGCGACTTGGGTAAGGGGACCCTGCGCAGTGATCGGTGGTTAATCTCAAACCCAATGACTATCGAATTAGGCAAGCCCTTACGGATCACTACTGCACACTAGACGTTTATGTGACATTTCAATAATCAGACACCCTTCCGGGTGACCATCTAACTACTATTAAGGTAGTCCTATACGTTGTACATCGCAAGAACTACAAACAATAAATCAAAAAACATAAAAGCAGAGATAGCAACACTAATTTCAATTATATGTAAACGACATCCCAAATTAGATTAGATGTAAAACAAGTATAGAGTTCATACCCATATGCTAATCTCAAGCTAAATAGAATTAGTTCATACTAGAGAAAGAAAAAAAATTACAAATTTGAAGGACTGGAAAGACTGGAAAGACATGAATAATTGTCCAACTAATTCTGATCTTTTCTTCTCTTGGTGTAAGCTTATTCTTAGTCTTTTGATGATTAAGAACTGACCAAGGATAATATCTCTAAGGTAGGAAATGAATATATAGGCCCTTGGTCGAAATTAGGAGTAATCCCCAAGTTAAGGAGTCCTGATCTTACCAAAATTCGTATTACTAACTTGTAGGAAGGAATATGCCTTAGCAGATATTGATTTGGTCATATCTCCTTCATTACTTATCGGATTTTGACGTTCTTTATATGGAAACGACCGTGCTGAAAAGATATATATGCTCATATAAAAATATCTTCCTAATTACATACTGTTTTTCCACAGTAAATTAATTAGTGGACGTATGTGTAGTTTTGGCAGCTTCTTTACTTTCCAAATATACTCAAACTTATCCCTTTTTACTTTGAATAAGGGGGTTCCTTTACTTTTCCTTTTCAAATCAGTTTTCATAGGTGTAATAACTTCCATATACCTAAGTGCTACACGAATAACACACAAATTACGTGCAAAAGCTCATAAAATAGCAAAATACCTAAAATTAGACAAGAAAGTGTAAAGTATGAACAAATGGGGAAAAATCCCAAAATTAATAACTAAATAACCCTAAAATGATGTCTCAAGTATAGATTACTGATGTCTACTCATTTGTCATGAATTAATATTAGTTAGAGACATCATTTTTAGTGTTTTAGAAGTCTTTCTAGTCGATTTTCCCATTAAATATCACAGTTTCCTATTTCTAGTACTGATTTAATTAATTATTATTTTTAGAGCATATTGGGTTTAATTATTTATTTAGTGTGAAGCTTTAAAGATATATATATATATGGAGATTAAATAGATGCCAAGTCAATTCTAAAAGATAAAGGAAAGAAGATATACATGGAAGTTGGAGATAAAGAAACAAAAGCTAAAATATGGAAAGATAAAGCTGCCAAAAAATATGAATTTCAGCACACACGATCACAAATGGGCTTATATCTCAAAATCGGTGAGGAATTTGGAAGAATGGTCAAGAGCAAAGTTAAAGATCTTTCCGAGACGATAAATTTCGACTATGTATACGCGTCAAACGGATACGTATTGAAGCTGTTATGACCAAAACAAAAACAGGAATGATTCTATATTTTAGGGTTACGAATTTGAGTTGAGCTTGGAGTCCATTTCTTGTCTTCTCTATACCTATAAATACACCCTTATATCACTTGTAAATTATCCTTGCCTCACATAAATTAGTCCTTAGGGTTTATATCATTAGAGTTATTGTAGAGAGCAAGATGAATTCTTTGTATCAATCTTTTAGTTTATTTCCTTCAGGTATGAACTAAGTTCCCCATAGCTTGGGTTTCACATTATGTATAATCTATGAATTCTATTTTCTTTCTATCTAAGTTTCTTTGGGAATTATATATTTTATTTGATATTAGTTGCTTACCCATATATTTGTTTATGTGTTTTGAATTGTTGCATGTCCTAAAACTGATCACTTTAGGCTTTCTTAATAGTAGTTAGATGGTCACCTTAATTGGGTGTCTAATTATTGAAACACCACATAACGTCTAGTGTCCGATATTGGTCTTGACAACAACGATTCTAACTAGATAGTCATTAGGGTATGTTTTAATCACTATCACCATGTTTGGAATTGAATTGCTTGGGAACCTAGTGGCGTAGGATAACCCTAAGTTTAGGCTGCCTCATGGTTGTGTCCGTAGCCCTCCTAGTCGCTCTCGAGGTCTAGGAGAGGGAATTTAGAATCCTGACTAAGTATTTAAGAACTAATTATCTCCCTTATTAACTAGAATTTGATAGAAAAAATTTGAAGGATTAGTGCATACTAGCAAAATCTAAGCTATATCTCTCATCTTATATTTCTTCATTTTTACTCTATTGTCTTTTATTTTCATTAGTTTAATTAATATTCTCTCAATCAACCATCTCTATTTCCTGTCTTTTAATTAATTACTTTCTACTCATAACTATTTGCTCATTCGCGTAACACACTAAGTCCCTGAGAATGAATCTTCTTATCATTAAAACTTGCATACGTCCTGTAATACTTGCAGTACCATGCTTGTCTAGGGTGCTTTAGTGCATTGTTTTCAGCGTTTATTTATCATATTTTTATAACACCCCCTAGGCGACACCAATTACTATATCACAGATAGTGAGACATCAAGACCCCCAACTCAAAGTTGTATCGTCCCGATACAATAGAAATAAGAACAGTAGGGTAGTCAACAATAAAATAGAAGAAGAAAAAGAAGAATAGAAACAATAGATAATCCTAGAGCAAAATATCTAAAAAGTCTCATGTAGTAATGCTAAAGAAATGATGCACACACACACACTTAATGTACACATAATCAATAATCCATAAATTCAAGTCCAGATTAACTTCGCAATGCCAGAAGGAGAGGTCTTCAACTTAGTTTGTGTTAACGGCTATAGGCTGATCATAGGTCCAAATATAGTATCCAATGGTCCACCTATCTATACCCTAATTGTTCCATTGTTCCTCTACCAAGTAGCTAGAAATCCTAAGGTCTTTACGGTTATAACGTGTCTTAGGGACTGTATGATATATTTGGATAATGAAAAGCGAGATTTTGTCTCTCTCCTCACATTCCATCAACGAATCGCCTAGAGCTTGAGTTTCCCTCAGATGTTCTCACTTGAGTCCAATTTTTGATGCCTTTATTTGCATCCCGAAATAACCCAATAAAACCTTTTTTTATGATGATTACATGATATATTCTTTTTTACTGGTCCAAATTTTTTTCAATCCTTTTCATATATCTCTTTTGATAGCTAGGTATGACTCTCTTTTTAGTGTGAGATATCATGCTACTTTTTTATATATATTTTTTTCATTTACTTTTACCCCGCCAAATGGTTACAAAATAAATTCATCATCATCAAGAATATCACAATTACAATCAAATCCCAATCCCAATGTTTCTCAATGATGAAACCCACCACCCCAAACTCAAGCTCTAAAACAACTTGTCTCAGGTTTTGCGATTTGAGTGTGTGTCATATGGACAAGTCCTATAACTAAGGGGTATGTCTTATAACGTGGTTAAATAAAAGGCTTTAGAAGGGCTAGGAGGGGTTAATACGGATAATAATAATGATCTAATATAAGGTGAGAAAGCTAAAAAGGCTTCAAGTGGCTTAAATTTGAAATAACTGCCTTATTCACTTTTCTAACTACCAGATTTCATGACATTTTCACTATTAGTTCATAGACAAGCGGGTTTTCAACTAATTTCAAACCTCACATTCTACACACCGATGAACTCTCCCTAAGTTCCAACTTGACACTTCATACACATTGCTTATTAATCTTCCCTATCTTTTACTTCCTATTTTCATACATGCATACTAATCATATTTGTGACACCCTTCAAAAATATACTACTTACTATCATTGACTTAATTAGAACATGCTCAATAGGTACATTCATCATATTTCATGCCAATTCTAACCCTAAAAAATTTAAGAATGAAACATTTATTTAGTTTTCAAATGATTAACAACTAAGTAATGTCAATAAAATTAAACCAATAATGTAAATAAATAAGTAAATAAATAAAAAACTTTAAGTAACATTCATCAATTATTCACAATATATTTGGTTGGTGATATATCATTAAACAATACCATTAACTACAACCAACCATCCCAACAACATTTATCGTGTCACCATTAGTGCATGCAAATTAAGTACTAACTTGTTCATTTACACCATTATACATGATATTTAGAACAAATAAATAGGTTATTTGTGCAAATCTGAAGCTTTACGAGAGGCTAAAGGCTTGGGATAAGGATAACCGGGATAAAACCCGAGAATCTTAATCTAATATAATTTATAACCACCTAAAACTATTCGATAACAAAGATAAACACTACACCTAATTAATTCAAAACTCCCATAACTTGACACGTGTCATGAAAAACAATCATCACAAAAGAAAGAACTCTATTTTAGAAATATAAATTTATACTTTGGGGAACAATTCAACAACGTAAAATAACCCTAATACTGAAAGTCCTAGAGGGGGGGTGAATAGGATTACTAATAAGATTAATGCCTAATTAAAAAATCTTTTGGACAATTATAAGTTTAAGAAAGAAACTTCTAAGTCAACTTAATATATCAAACTCCTAAGGGATCATGCAATGGATAAGCTAAGAGGTTTGAAATAAAAGTGAAACAAGTAAAGACAAGTTTCTAATCTCTTACTACTCTAGATGACAATATGTTAGATAAACTAGAAATAACACTATCACAATATTCATACTAGCTATTCTTCTAAGTCAACTAATATATCAAACACTTATGGGATCATGCAAATTATAAGTTAGAGGTTCGATATATAAGTTAAACAAGTAAATCGGTTATCTATTAACTTAGAAGACCAAAGTTTGATTAGCTAGATAAACATAATCACGATATTCATACTAGTAAGCATATAATCAAACATGTGAAGTGCGGAAAATAAATAGCGTAGGGATAGAAAGATACACACGATTTATAGTGGGTTGGTTTCCCTACATCCACTACCTAAGGAAGCCTCCTTAGGATTTCAAGCTTTTCACTAAGCTCCCGTGTCTCTCTTAACCGGGTCGAGAACACAATAACCCTTACAACCTCTTCGATAACACGAAGGACAATCTCTTCGAAACCACGAAGGAAATACACTTGTGTTATCACCAACACAAGGAACCAAGCATACAACCTATGCTCACACTACTCTCTTAATCTATTACAAGAACTAAGAGGAAAGGAAAAGTGTTTAAGGGTGCTTATAAAAGCTTTGTAACTAAACTCCTAAAGAGATGATATAACTATAAGCTTAAGACTTCTCTTGAGTTGATAATAACTTTGAAGCTTATTGGTTTAAGCTCTTGATCAAGCTTGGATGATTAACTTTGATAGCTCCTTGGATTAACTCCTTAATTGAGTGGATATGAACTATGAAGCTCTTGACACCTTCTTGGATGATAACAATTAAGCCCCTAAGTGTATATGGGTTGAAGGTGTAGTTGTAGCCTTGAAAGATCTTCAATATATAGCTGCAAAATGCTCCCAACGGTCATATGATTTGTCTCCAACGGATATATTAATATCTCCAACGGATCTATTGCTTTTGTCTTTATTTTGCTGCAGGAAAACCTTCTTTGCGGTGTACCGCGGGTATGGTCCGGTGCACCGCGAAGACGTTCGTCTTAACTTCAAGCTTACTGGTCGGACTATCCTAAGCACCGTGTCCCTGGTCCGTGCCTCAGTCCGGTGTACCGCGCCTCAGTCCGGTGTACCGCACATTTCTTAGCTTACTGGTCCGACTAGCCTGTGCACCGCGCCTCTGGTCTGTGGCTCTGCGGTGTACCGCAGTTTCTGTCCGGTGTACCGCATATTTCTTTGCTTTCTGTTCGGACTAGCTTATGCACCGCGCCTCTGGTCCGTGGTATTGCGGTGTACCGCAGGTGTACTCCGGTGTACCGTACCAAAGGTTTAAGACACCTTCTAGTGAGTATATCTTTTACTATGATGCTCGGATTGGAAAACCTTCTTCACGAGAGTTGTAGAGAACATCATTCTTATAAACTTTGTAGTTGATCACTAAAACTAATTCTCAATGTACACAAAGATAAAGTTAATAGCATTTGTAAGAGAATTAGTTTCTTAAGATATAACAATAAAGATTTGATCTAAATGATGTCAATTGTGCTTTTTGATGAATTAGAGTGCAAGATAATAAAGTGAAATTAGCACACTAAACAATAGAGGATTTGTCACATTAAAACACCTAATCGATGGGGGCAATATGCCAACAAATACCCTAAACCCCACAACTCCCATTTGCATGCCTTAATGCATGACAACTAGCATTGAAATGACATCTTCTTTAAATAATCTGAATTAACCACAAGCTGACATGTGGTAAAAGTTGCTTTTTGCACCTATTTCTATGCTGGAAACATTGTAACTAAAATTTATACATGCATGCCATTTATGACGAAAATGTATACTACTTGAATACTTCAATAATAACTTTATGGCATGCAAGAAACTAATTCGGTACTATTCATCGAATGACTACACAACAAAAGCTACTTTTTAGGATTACTATTGCAGGAATGACCGGTCATCATTACTTATCCAAGGGCAATAGAGTAATAGAACGTTGCATTATAATAATGATTTTTTCTCAGATTTTATATGCATGCACCACGTGTAAAAAAGGGAGCCACGTGGCATGATCTCATACTTGCGTACATACAACTATTGTATGTTAGAATTTTCCAAAGAGATGACAATATTTTTCATTGTCTTGTTCCTTTCTTCACGATCGTCTTATAACCCACATATGAATGAGTTATTGGAACAGACTGTCCATCTTTTTGAGCCTATGTTTGTTGGGTTTGGCCGGATGGTTTTATCATGTGTTTGTTGTTTATGAATCACTGAAGAATAGTATTTACATTAAGTAGATTTTAATTTTTTTTCATTCTATATATAGGAAGGTCTTATATTATTATATTATTATTATAGATATATATTAGGACATATAATTTATATAATCTAATACTAGACATTTATTGTTTTTATTAATAATTAAGATTTATTGACAGAGATAAGATGAAAATCTTACCCTTACTTTTAAAATAATGACTATATATTATATAGTAACCACTGCTTTAGATACCTTCTTTAGCGTCTCCACCGATGTGGTCGCTATTGGAAGCTTAGTCGATCGATATAGGTAGATTTTATTGATAGCGATCAACTGTGTTTGCTAGAATTCGGTCGTTGTTACCTAGTAGGCAAAGGGGTGTAATCGCGACTATCCACTAAAAATCGGTTGCTATTTGGGGACGAATAACCTACCACACCTATGGTCGGCAGTGGTGAGTTAATCAATGGCCACTTCTGTGATCGGTATTTGCATTTAAACAATAACGACTACTTAGGTGGTCGGTAAAGGTATTTTTTTTAAATTACAAAAATATAAAAGCCTAGTCAAACAAAATATACAAATGATCAAAACTAAATCAAAATAAATTACAAAATTAAACTACATCAAAAGTCATATACAAAATAAAAAAAGTTGATTGAATTATTACAGATATACGAATAAAGTCAATGAAGATATTGATCGGGGTACGAGAACTGCATCACATCATCAACCTCGTTTACGAGAGATATCCCAGTAGAAGACGGTTGTCGTGCAGGTGGAGGAAACGTCTGTCATGCAAAAGTTGATTGTGGGGCCTCTGTAACCCAAGTGGTGAGGATATCGAAGCTTAATAGCTGAAGATGCTCAACTAGATGATTGAGGTTAGCAATCAATTTGAAGTAGCTCTTATCATTAAACATCAGTTGAGTATATTTTCTGGGTTGTTGTGTTTAATTCGTAATTGATGAAGTGAATATCTAATTGATAATATAGTTGCTCCATAAAATTTGGAAAAATCTTTATGGTAATGATTTACTTGCATTAGATATGATTAACTGTGCCGATAAAAAAAGATATGATTAACTGCTTGAGATTAGGAACTACTCAATCTCTTTTTTGTTGTCCGTCTGCTTTTATTTGAATATAATGGTATTATAGGGATATTATACCAACTAAATACAAGTTTGGACCTTATTAACACATATGATTTAGCTGGACCTCTTGGAGCACGATTTGTTGGGTTATTGACCTTATTGGCAATAATCTATGTATAATATCGTTGCAAGAGTAGCTTTTTACATTATCCCAAGTATTTTTAGTTAAGTCAATAACTTCTTGTTCCTTATACCAAATCATTTCATATATGAAACTTTTATTGCTTTGGGTGAGTGATCTGATCACACTTGGCGCAACACATATACCCATCCATTTTGGATCTTCATCTGCCAGCCATAATTGGCAATACGTCTATTTAGTTTTTGTTTAATTAACTCCTTTCCAATAATTTTATTAGTCCATGGGTACCTATAACCTTTAGATTGTACTTAACATAGTTTAAGTTTGTTCATAAGAGTATGAAGTTTTTGCATTTTTAGAATGGTTCTTAGAATTCCCCCTAATCTTTTCATGGTGATAAAGGGCGATATTAAAGTCTCTAACAATATTCCATTGAAGATTCCGAGATTTTTTTCACAGGAAGCTATATCAGCAAACAATTTATCTTGTTTATTACCTTATATAGTTATGTATACAAAAGTAGTACTACATTATAATTCTATCTCATTTTTTTGATCGTGTGTATACAGTTATCATTTTTCTTAATGATTTCCACCTTACAATTTTAGTTAGCAAAGCTAAACCCCGAGATCTAACTTTAGAGTCAATAATTGTTATTAAATCAAATGAAATTATTTTTCCAAGCTCAAGAAAAATATCATAATTAAATTTAGTCTTGACAGAAACGGTACTTGAGGCTAGTGTGACCTTACTAGCTTCTTGATTGATAGATATGTCAAAGGATTGCCAATCCCCTGACAGTTCCAACATAGTTGTATCATCTTTGTTTGAGGGTTGGTTAGGGTCAACCCCACAATTTCACATCAGTAGATTCCCCCTAATTCACGCTTTTCCTCTATCTACACTACTTGAGATAACTTCCTCTTTATTGCAAACCCTATATGCCCAAAGAGCCTCGTACCTCTAATCAATAGGGACCTTGCGTTTTAGAGATCTTTGGCTCACCATCTGCTTAAGGCTCTATTTAACATTCTTTCTCTCTGAACTCAATAATTTTTTTATCATTGCTCAACGCGTACTCAGGTAATAGCTTGCTATTTTCTTACCCACACAAGAATGGGGAGATTGAATTTTCTTTGCTTCACTTTTGTTATTCCCATATCCGTACCTATCGTATTTATATTTTGGGAAGAAAACATTATCTTCAAGAAGAAAAATAAGATTAAGAGCTTGGAGAAACCTCGGTGTCGATGGAGTTTAGTTTTTTGATCGACTATATGGGGTTTCAAGGATTGCTAATAATTATGTTTTTTTCCATTGATCTGCTTGACGAAGGCTTACGACTAATTGGATCAATAAGTTCCTTTGCCCTGATAATAGAATTGAGCCAAAACCCGAAAAAATATATTAGCCTGGCTCATGATTATTTTGCCAAAGATAAGGGCCGGTTTGGTGTTTTAAAAATGTTGAGACCACTATTGTCAAGTCCATTGGTAGCATACTGATACCAAGTGATTTGACCAAAACAAACTTTGCATTAAATTCAAAACAACTCCCTTAGTACTACCTGATACAAATGAAGTTTCCTTTTCAACCCTCTTTTAGTTTTTAAATTATTATCCCAGAGGTACTCCCACTCGGTTGACTCAATTGTGTAGATTATTTCTTCCCCAAATGTTTAAAAGGTGTGATCATACCTTCCATATTCTATTTCTTCCAGAAATTTAGGGAAGACACCATGAATCCACATCCCTATTTTAGATTTAAACTTAACAATTGAGTTGCAATTTTTTTGCTTTATGACCGAGTAATCTATAATCAAAACAAACATGGGTGGATTACCCATGGAGCCCAGGAGACCATCTTTGTGTCTAATAAGGAATATGCGAATACATTTTCCCCTAAATAAGCCTTTAAAATCTTATGGGTCAAAAAACCCCTTAAGGTATATATAAGCCAAAAAACATATTTTGTTATACATATTACACATAAAATTTCCCCTCTCTTACAAGCATACATTCTCTCTCCTCCGAGCAACCCCATTTATCCATTTCTTTATGGCTCATTCGCTGCTCCATTTCTCCAGTTCTGTAAGCATCCCGCTTCGTGGATCTTCAGTCAGTAGCCACGACCGTTCAAAGCTTTGAGATCCAGCAACAGAAGCTTTGAGCAACACCATGATTCATGTTCAAAGCTTTGATAAAGGTTTTATGGTTTCATAGGTCGATATGTGGTAGAAGAAGAACATTTTTTATTTTTCTAAATAAACATGATGATTTTATGTAATACTCAGTTAGTTTGCATGAGTACTCAGTAATTTTGCGTTAGTAATTAATCTACAATAACTTTTGTGATTTCCAAATACTAAGTAATTTTGTGTTAATACTCAATAAATTTGCGTTAATACTCGGTGGTTTTGAGTTAAATACTCATTGATTAATTATGTACTCAGTAAAATCAGTAAGTAGCAGTCATGGTGAAGAACAATACTTGTACTAAGTAAATTCACGGAGTATACCGTAAAGTATATAGATCACTAAGTATCATTTAAATTCATTGAGTATTAACAAAACCTCACTGAATATAAAACACAAAACACAAAGTATTACATAAAATCAGTGAGTATTAATACAAATATCATTGAGTATTGTAAAATCACAACAAATTGCATTTGATTGATGAATATTACACAAAATTATTGAGTGCTAAATGCAAATCACTAGGTACCACACATATTATACTGAGTATTGTCACAAAATCAAACCTTCCCCTTCATCTTCTTCATGATCTCGAAGCTTTGCTTCCACAAACGCTAGAGCTTGAAAGCAGACCACGAGCTGAAATCTACCGGAGCCATCAAAGATGCTATTAAAAATAGAGCTCGGGAGACTCTACAAAGATTTTGATCGAGAAGTTTGACCTGAAATCTTGAATCACTGCTACACAAATTTTGTTGGAGAAACTTGAACACGTATACGAGTGTTGGTGCTTTTGCAGGGTAGAGAGAGAAAAGAGAGAGAGAGAGAGAGAGAGAGAGAGAGAGAGAGAGAGAGAGAGAGAGAGAGAGAGAGAGAGAGAGAGAGCGATGCACAAAACGTAAATTGATATAGAACTGAGGGTGAAGTACTTTTTGAGTTTTGGGTGTTTATGTAATATATATAGTGGTTGAAAATCTCTTTGTTGGTACGTGGGTGATCCGGGCCAGTTTGCACGTACCACGACTAATCCCACGGGATATACATGCCTTCACATGTATATTTCCAGGTAATTCAGAACTAGGTTACCCATTTTCAGAGAGGGGTTCGAACCTTGTACCTCTCACTTCACACCTATTAGCGAGTGGAAAAAATGTTGTAGTGGAAACTTTTATTAGTGAGTTTTAATAAAAAATTAAATTAGGTAGAGGTGTTAGAATTTATAAAAGAAGTCTTCAAAGTCTATTAGATAAAAATCTCAACAAACATCTCATTTTTTTTTTCATATTTAAAATTGCCTCTTGATCCTTTTAGCTCTGAATCTACATCAGATTAGATGATCTCATTGATTTTTAATAATTCATTCAACTCTAAATCTAGGACTACTAAATTGAAGGATTGAGGATGCAAACATTGGGTATCCAAGTGAACTGATATTGCCAGCTAGATGTTATCTTCAATATATATTTTTTTTCATGAGAGTTGTGTGTATTTCATGAATCTGAATCCAAAACCAATGAATAATTTTTTTCGTTCTTTGTTAGTAGGATTTAGGTTTTAAGGCCGATAGCACATGTGTGTTTATATTAAAAGACCCAACCCTAACTAGTTGATTAAAATAGACCAAAAAACAAAAAATGCTCTCCCCTTCCCCTTTAATCACAGTGAAAAGGCCAAAAACAAAACACCAAACCCATCAGGGTATCGGGAAACCGGAAACCAAAAGCCACCTCCCTTCTCTCTTCTCTCTTACGAAACCAAACAACAATCCTCACCTTCCCGTCCCCGTCCCCGCTCCCTTGCTCAAGAAATCCGCCACCACTGCCATCCCTTCTTCATCACCATCACCATCATCACTCACCTTCCCACTGATGACGTTCTCCTACTCACGTACACCGACTCCACCACCATCTCCTGCTCACCATCTCTTGACCACCATCATCTTCACCACCAACAACAAATGTTGCCACTACTCTGAAGAAACCCCACCGCCAATTTGAAGAAACCTCACCACCACGCTGAAGAAACCCCATCGCCACATCCTCTGCTCTACTCACTTCCCTATGTCCTCTCTCTAACCATTTCATCACCACGCTCAGGAAACCTAAGCGCCATCGCCTCCCATCCCCTCCATTCCGTTTGTCCATTCTCCACCATTGTATCCCCAATATCACCTTTCATCTCAGATCTACTCACTTTCTAACCAAGCCCAACCAAACGCAAGTCGCTCTACACCCATCATGGTCCATTCTCGACCCATCTTCAAACTGCCAAAGCCGAAGAAACCAAATGAAGGTCTGTACCCCCTAATCCAGTTCTCAGACAACCGCCGCCTCCTTACCGTCGCTGCAATTGTTGATCATGGGTACATCCCGTGTATTTACAAAGACCCAAATCAATTGAGCATGGGTACAACCCGTGGCCCGATAAATCCCCAAATCAATTGATCATGGGTACAACCCGTTCCGCCTCCCTCCACCTTTACACCGACGCTGCAATTTTTTTATAAAACGTGTCATGTTGCTTTTTATTCCATTTCAGCGTGAGTGAAGAGATTTGTTTTTCTTATTTGTTCGAATAATGCGAGTGTGAAGATATTTCTTGTTGCTTTTTATTCCAATTCATATTTGTTGTTGTTCTTTGTTCGAATAATGCGAGTGAGAAGAGATTTAGTTTTGTTTATTGTTTGGGCTATTGTTTTTGTTCATGTGCTTTGGGTTGTGAATAGATTTGTTATTTATTTTTTTTCCTCTTGGGTACAACCCAAGAACATGCAATGTGTTTGTTATTGGGTCATGGGTATAACCCCATTTTGTAAAGAGATCTAGTTTGGACCATGGGTACAACCCATTGCAAAAAAACAGCTAGATATGGGCTAATTGGTCTGTATCCATCACGACTCAATTCATGAAAATAGGTGATAATGTTCTTTGTGGGTTTGTATCCACTAAAAAAAGGGAAAAGATAATTTTTTCAGCTTAAACAAAGATATAAGAGTCAAAAAGAAAAACAAAACATTAAAAATAAGCTTTTAATAAAACTAACTCAATTAAAACTTTAAAATATAATGGTTGGTTTTTTTGGCTTCAAAATGTATTTTCCTCACTTTATTATAGTTTTCGATTTCCATTTTACAATAAGCACATGTTTTCAGAAATGACCCACGGCCTGCTGTTACACACTAAACTTATTGAAGGGGTAATTACTTTATAAATCCCACCCCATTACCCACTTTCTCTTTTAAATCCCCAACCAAACTAGCCCCCTAACTAGTCCAACTAAATGGGGGAATGTACTAAACTACCCCAAACCCTTCCCCACAATGAAATACAAAAAAGCTACCCCTAAACCCATTATACAACCGGAACCCCCACCCCCATTATTTACTCTGCTCTCTCTCTCTCTCTCTCTCTCTCTCTCTCTCTCTCTCTCTCTCTCTCTCTCTCTCTCTCTCTCTCTCTCTCTCTCTCTCTCTCTCTCTCTCTCTCTCTCTCTCTCTCTCTCCCTCCCTCCCTCCCCCTCTCTCTCTGTAAATAGAAACCCACCACAGCTGCGAACGGAAGCCGTCCCACCACCACTGCTACGAACAGAAACCGCCCCCACCACTGCAGCGAAACCCCTCCCCCCGCTGCTTCCCACCTTCCAAACAGTGCCACCATTGCGCCACCTTCCCACCGAGCCTCTCTTCCTTCTTCATCTCTGCAGACCCCCTCCCCTCTCCTCCTTCTTCATCTCTGTAGACAGACCCCGACCCCGTCATCTCCCCCCTGCGTGAAGAACAACACTCCTGCTGCTGCAGATCCACCAACCCCAACCCTGCAGCTTCACCACTACCGTCCAGAAAACCACGGATGCTGCACCATTCCACCGCCGACCTGCTCGAGAAAACGCAGAAAGCTACGGGATCGCGTCGACAAGCAGATCTGAATGAAAGACAAGTATTAAAATGCAAATAAAAGCTAAGACGCAAGTAAAATGATGTAAAACGCAATATGAGATGTAGCACTTGAGAACGCAAGGATCCTCCCTATCCTATTTCTTAACTTATGTTGTTTAAGGGCTAAATTAGTCAATTACAATGGTCGGGATTCTAATTTCCTTATACCCCCGTCAGGGTGGACTATAAGGCGATCCTAAAGTGTCACTAGTCCCGTCAGGGTAAATATGATCCACCGTTGGATGATTAAGTGTTATTACCTCATTGGCCCTAGGATTAGCTAAGCTCGTCAGAATCATTAACTTCTATCCTAGATTGAATAAATATTTCCGTACCTAAACCCTCCGTCAGGATGATCCAATCGCCACTAATTGGAATAGCCTAGATACTAACACCTGTTCTTAGTTAGCTACTCCAAAAACAGTAAAATAAACTCAATTTATTGAAAAGAGTAAAAGCCCTAATTTAGTTTAATTCAATAAAAACCCAAATTCAACATTCGTTAATTAATAAAATTGGGATTCACCCATTGTTTGTTCTCAAGCACTATGAATTGTTTAGCTCATATTAAAACGAAAAACGAAATTAAAAATAAATGAATTCATATTTGATTACAAAATTAAAGATAAGAAAAACCTAATTTCCGGAATAGGAATGACTACGAACGGAGATATAGACCCTCTCCAGCTCTTGTAGCTTCTTCTTTCTTCCTTCCGTTGACTTCTCTCTGGTGTTTAATCTTGCAGAATGTGAATTGTCTTGACACTCTCTTCTAAGGATTTGTAAATTGAAGAAAATATGAGAGGTGAGAAATAATGAGGTCAAAATCTCTTTTTATAAGCTCCAAAACGGATTAGGGCTTGGACCTAATAATAAAACACTAATTAAATGTCCAAGCCCAGTTTCTAAGCCCAAAATCCCGTAACTGCTGATACACCTTCACTAAAACGGCTTTTCCCGATGCGTTATGACTCCGATTGACCTCATTCCAGTTGCTAAAGTTCCGTAACTCGATAAGGAATGATTTCTCTTCAAAGGTCAGCGGCTAAATCATCGCTTAAGCACCTCGAAATCAGTAATCTATAGCCTGGAAAATGGATTTTCAGCTCTAAAAATAATATCTTCGGGATTTATCTTCGAGTTTTGACTCTATCTCTTGATCTTTGACTTTCTCCTTGGATTCCTCTTCTAGCTAACATCTAAAACCTGTAAAATCTTCAATAAAAATACCAATATTACGCGTAAAAGCTTAATAAATCAAAAATGCTAGAAATAAAAGAGGAAAATCATATTATTGCATATTTAGTCCAAAAGTCTATCAAATTAATTAAATAAACACCAAAAATGATGTCTCCTAAGGGTCGAAAATAAGAACATTTAAGGAGACATCAAGACCCCCAACTCAAACCTTTGTCGTCCCGACAAAGCAAAACAAAACAAAACAAGGGGTAGAAGTAAACGTAAGAACAAATAGAAGCTAGCAAATAACCCTAAAGCAATGCTAAAGATAAATCTCATATAGCAAACATTAAGAAATAACATATACATACACTAATCATGCAACATCAAACATAAATAATCTCAATCATAGAATTAAAGTCGCAATGCTTGAAGGTTACACTTGTACTCATCTCTGTATGATGGCTATAGGGTGGTCATTAATCCTTACTCGCTTTGAACGCTCCACCTAGCGTATTCCCTATCAACAGAATCATAAATTCACTATGCACTTAGGAATCACGAGGTCTTTATGGTTTTAATAATGGCTTAAGGACGGTGTGGATGTATATTTGGTAAATTTGAAGTGAGCTTTTGGCTCTCTCCTCACTTACCATCAACAATGTCCTCGAGCTTGAGTTTACGCTAAAAAATGTTCTCACTCACCCAATTGACGCGCTAATGTTGCGTCCCCATATCAACCCAATGAAAACTAAGATGATTTCCAAAAAATATTCCACTTTGCCGATTTATTTATTCTTTCTTTCTTTTTATTTTCTTTTTTCATTTCTTTTCTTCTTTTTTTTGTACAAGATACCCATGACCCTCATTTTGATGTGAAAAGTCATGTCTCTTACAAATTTTTCTTTCTTCTTTTTTTTTTCTATTTTAATTTCAAATCCCGGCAAAGGGTTACAAATAATAATATCCTCTACATTTTTGTGCCTCAATACAAACACATATAATCCCTTCCCAATGTATCTTCCCAAATGTGGACCCTCCACCCCAAACTCAAGCTCGAGACAAGTCTCAGGGTTGTGATTCAAGTGCGGGTCATTTGGTCATGCCTAATAATCTAAAGGATAATGGGCTTATATCGTGGCTACAAAAGAAAAGGCTTAAGGCTCAAAATTGGGCTGAGACGGATAAAATTATAATAAGGGATAACAAGCTAAAAGGCTTCAAATGGCTAACAAAGAACTGCCCCTATCATTTTCCTAAGTACATAGCTTGTCTTTAGTTCATATCTAGGTGGGTTCTCTACTAATTAAGATTTCACGTTCTACACACCAAACATATTCCTTAAGTACAAGCTTACTTCATTTGCATTGTTCATTAATTTTTCCTATCAATTACCTATGTTCGCATGCAATTGTAAGTGCGTTCTATATCAATTCCTAAAGTCCACTATTTACTATCATAGATTCATCAAAAGTATGCTTAAAAGGGTCATTTAAAATCTTCTACAGTCAAACGCAACTCCGAAAATTATTTTATTGAAAGCAATTTAAAGCAAATAAACACATAAAAACTGGGATGAGGCAACGAACCCCACCCCAAACTCAAAAATGAGTCGTGTCCCCACGACTCAAAAAGACTCAAAGCAATAAAATAATTTACACTAAATGAGAAGGGAAAGAAAACGTATTTGAACCAGCGCGAGGCTGGTGTCGGTGTTGCGTCCAAGTTGAGGTTCTGAATTCTTCTTCATCAATGGTTGCGTTAAAATTGTTCTTCATTACCTCGAACTTCTTCAAATTTTCCACGTTTTCATTTATTACTCGCCCTCTAAGCATCATCTCCTCTATTAAAATCTTTCCTCAATACCCAAATCTCTTTCTTCACCATGTTCTTCGTACCTTTTCCTAACCTTTATGGTCATCTCTGATGACCCCAAACTCAAAGCTTCAAGACCCTCCAAAGGTTTGGATAAAATTGTGATTTTAGTGTTCTTGAAGGTTTGGGTTTAATTTATGGATTGTTTAGAGCTGGGTCATGGATATTTCAAGGTTTGGGAAAGGTTTAATGGATAAATTTTAGCTTTGGTGAAAGAAAACTTCGGATTAAAGTGTGAAGCTTTGGTATTTTGGAAGTTTAATGATTTGATTGTGATCTTGGATGATGTTTAGAGGGAAGGATTGGTGGTATGATGTTGTTTTAATGATGATTCTTGGAGTAGTTGGAGGCTAGGATTCGTAGGCAGAGGCTGGGTTAGGAAAGAAGCTAAAAATTTGTACTTTTTTTTTTTTTACCTCTGACGCAGCCTTCTTGCGTCGTCGCTGACGCAGTGATCAGAATCTTCACCTTCTTCGGCCGGCTAGCCGGCGGATACGCCGGCATGCCGGCGAAATGTCGATGGCGCATTTCAAGACGCAGCAACCTTGCGTCGTCGCTGACGCAAGGACCAGAAACTCTTCCTCCAGTTGGCCGGCTAGCCGGCGGATTCGCCGGCATGCCGGTGGATTTCTCGCTGGCGCGAATGGTGACGCAGCAATGCTGCGTCATCGCTGACGCAGTGGTCAGAGAGTTTGGGGGTCTTCAGCGTTTTTGGCCGGTATGCCGGCGTATCCGCCGGCTAGCCGGTCAAACCTGCTGTTGACTCCATAATTTTCTGTTTTCTCATCGTTTTGACCCCAAACTCATGACCCTTTTACCCCTGCAATCATAAAAAACAACTACCCTTCCTCATTTCTTAAAAATAGACACTAAATTAACGAAAATCAAATGAATTTAAACTACGAATTCAAAAGACATGAAAGCAATTTAAAACATGGGTTGTCTCCCAAGAAGCACTTTTGTTTATTACGTCTTTAAGTTCGACGCGTTACCTTCCATGAAGATGGTATTGAGGCCCTTGCGGTTCTCCTCCGCTTGAATTCGCCTCTTCCTTGATGTAAAAGCTTAAGAACCTCCCCCCTTTGAATATTATTCAATCGATCTCTAAAAGGAGGTGGGTAAGTACTTCGTTTCGCCTTCTTACTTTCATGACGAAACTCATTTTCCACCACATTGGAGTAGATAACCGTTCTCAACGGTATAAGCTTATTTTTATTCCTTGTTTCAATCTCAGATTCATCTTTAAAATGTGGTGGGTAGGTGCTTCTCCTTGCCTTTTTGCTCTCGCGGCGTGGCATCTTGCTTGTATAACACATATTGATCATTTGTGGTAGTCGAGGTGGTTCTGATTTTTCTTCTTTAATAATGATTCGTGGTAGAGATGGTGATTGGTGAACTTTTTGTGGCGGATATTCAATTTCTATTTTATCTTTAACCTTTAATTCTTCAATTGATTCTCCAACCATTTCATATTCATCTTCGCTTTCAACCCAATCTTCCACTATTACCTCATAATATTCTTTATTTAGATTTTCTATAACCTCGATCACCACCTCTTCTTGTTTGCGCTCTATATCTTGATCATGTGTATACACCTTAGGAATAGCAATCTCTGTGTTCACTTCTAGGGTTTGTGTTGCTACTCCTTCTTCCACTATGCTAACAAGATTCTCACCTTCTTTCAACACCTCCTCCTCAACAACTTCTTCCAATTGATCTGTTCCATCCCTCGAGGGAGTGGGACCTTCATAAGACTTACTACCACTTTCAGCTAAGTTAAGAGAGTTGTTTCGGGCATCCCTTTCATCTAGGCTCTGTTGTATGACTGCATGGGTGGCTTTGAATTCCTCGTCTCTTGCCTTACGCTCTGGTTCTCTTGCCTGAAATTCCTCGAGTAGGCGATTGGCTTTCTCTAGTAGTTGTTCTTGTTGATAGTTATGAGATGGATAATGTTGAATGTTTTCAACCCAATGGTGGTTCCATACTTGTTCTTGTTGATAGTGATATGGCGTTTGTTGTTGATTATTCTTGATCCATTGATTGTTCCATCCTTGCTCTTGCGGGTATTGATATGGTTGTTGGTAAGAATTTATACCCCATTGTTGTTGTCCTGAAGAGTCTTCCCAATAGTCAAATGGACCAGGATTTTGGGTAATGTTCTCTATACATCTTTAATTAAATTTCTTGATCATTACCTGAATAAAGCACCTGTAAAAACAAAACAAAACAACCACAAGCGTAAAACTGAAAAATAAAAATAAATGCAACTATCACTAAAGGATAAACACCGTGGTCACACGCTACCGTCCCCGGCAGCGGCGCCAAAAACTTGGTGGTCCTTTGTGTGGTCTAAAATAAATGCAAATAATAATCGAACCACAACCGCAAGTGTACGGTTGTCCCAAGTAGTATTTCTGATAAATCAGATTCGTTCCAAGGACGGAATGGTTGATCACAATGTCTAGCAATTAGTGATTGATGCACTTATGAAAACAAATAAAGGTAAAATGTTTGTTTGTTTTGTTATTAGAACTAATGAATGAAAGACAAGTATTAAAATGCAAATAAAAGCTAAGACGCAAGTAAAATGATGTAAAACGCAATATGAGATGTAGCACTTGAGAACGCAAGGATCCTCCCTATGCTATTTCGTAACTTATGTTGTTTAAGGGCTAAATTAGTCAATTACAATGGTCGGGATTCTAATTTCCTTATACCCCCGTCAGGGTGGACTATAAGGCGATCCTAAAGTGTCACTAGTCCCGTCAGGGTAAATATGATCCACCGTTGGATGATTAAGTGTTATTACCTCATTGGCCCTAGGATTAGCTAAGCTCGTCAGAATCATTAACTTCTATCCTAGATTGAATAAATATTTCCGTACCTAAACCCTCCGTCAGGATGATCCAATCGCCACTAATTGGAATAGCCTAGATACTAACACCTGTTCTTAGTTAGCTACTCCAAAAATAGTAAAATAAACTCAATTTATTGAAAAGAGTAAAAGCCCTAATTTAGTTTAATTCAATAAAAACCCAAATTCAACATTCGTTAATTAATAAAATTGGGATTCACCCATTGTTTGTTCTCAAGCACTATGAATTGTTTAGCTCATATTAAAACGAAAAACGAAATTAAAAATAAAGGAATTCATATTTGATTACAAAATTAAAGATAAGAAAAACCTAATTTCCGGAATAGGAATGACTACGAACGGAGATATAGACCCTCTCCAGCTCTTGTAGCTTCTTCTTTCTTCCTTCCGTTGACTTCTCTCTGGTGTTTAATCTTGCAGAATGTGAATTGTCTTGACACTCTCTTCTAAGGATTTGTAAATTGAAGAAAATATGAGAGGTGAGAAATAATGAGGTCAAAATCTCCTTTTATAAGCTCCAAAACGGATTAGGGCTTGGACCTAATAATAAAACACTAATTAAATGTCCAAGCCCAGTTTCTAAGCCCAAAATCCCGTAACTGCTGATACACCTTCACTAAAACGGCTTTTCCCGATGCGTTATGACTCCGATTGACCTCATTCCAGTTGCTAAAGTTCCGTAACTCGATAAGGAATGATTTCTCTTCAAAGGTCAGCGGCTAAATCATCGCTTAAGCACCTCGAAATCAGTAATCTATAGCCTGGAAAATGGATTTTCAGCTCTAAAAATAATATCTTCGGGATTTATCTTCGAGTTTTGACTCTATCTCTTGATCTTTGACTTTCTCCTTGGATTCCTCTTCTAGCTAACATCTAAAACCTGTAAAATCTTCACTAAAAATACCAATATTACGCGTAAAAGCTTAATAAATAAAAAATGCTAGAAATAAAAGAGGAAAATCATATTATTGCATATTTAGTCCAAAAGTCTATCAAATTAATTAAATAAACACCAAAAATGATGTCTCCTAAGGGTCGAAAATAAGAACATTTAAGGAGACATCAGTACAACCCATTGCAAAAAAACAGCTAGATATGGGCTAATTGGTCTGTATCCATCACGACTCAATTCATGAAAATAGGTGATAATGTTCTTTGTGGGTTTGTATCCACTAAAAAAAGGGAAAAGATAATTTTTTCAGCTTAAACAAAGATATAAGAGTCAAAAAGAAAAACAAAACATTAAAAATAAGCTTTTAATAAAACTAACTCAATTAAAACTTTAAAATATTATGGTTGGTTTTTTTGGCTTCAAAATGTATTTTCCTCACTTTATTATAGTTTTCGATTTCCATTTTACAATAAGCACATGTTTTCAGAAATGACCCACGGCCTGCTGTTACACACTAAACTTATTGAAGGGGTAATTACTTTATAAATCCCACCCCATTACCCACTTTCTCTTTTAAATCCCCAACCAAACTAGCCCCCTAACTAGTCCAACTAAATGGGGGAATGTACTAAACTACCTCAAACCCTTCCCCACAATGAAATACAAAAAAGCTACCCCTAAACCCATTATACAACCGGAACCCCCACCCCCATTATTTACTCTGCTCTCTCTCTCTCTCTCTCTCTCTCTCTCTCTCCTCTCTCTCTCTCTCTCTCTCTCTCTCTCTCTCTCTCTCTCTCTCTCTCTCTCTCTCTCTCTCTCTCCCTCTCCCTCCCCCTCCCCCTCTCTCTCTCTCTCTCCCTCTCCCTCTCTCTCTCTCTCTCTCTCTCTCTCTCTCTCTCTCTCTCTCTCTCTCTCTCTCTCTCTCTCTCTCTCTCTCTCTCTCTCTCTCTCTCTCTCTCTCTCTCTCCCTCCCTCCCTCCCTCCCCCTCTCTCTCTCTCTGTAAATAGAAACCCACCACTGCTGCGAACGGAAGCCGTCCCACCACCACTGCTACGAACAGAAACCGCCCCCACCACTGCAGCGAAACCCCTCCCCCCGCTGCTTCCCACCTTCCAAACAGTGCCACCATTGCGCCACCTTCCCACCGAGCCTCTCTTCCTTCTTCATCTCTGCAGACCCCCTCCCCTCTCCTCCTTCTTCATCTCTGTAGACAGACCCCGACCCCGTCATCTCCCCCCTGCGTGAAGAACAACACTCCCGCTGCTGCAGATCCACCAACCCCAACCCTGCAGCTTCACCACTACCGTCCAGAAAACCACGGATGCTGCACCATTCCACCGCCGACCTGCTCGAGAAAACGCAGAAAGCTACGGGATCGCGTCGACAAGCAGATCTGAAGCCCTAGTTCTCAACGCTGGTCAGATCTCAACATCCCAACAAAGCCTCCTGCTGCTGCTGTTGCGCGACGCGCTCCTTCAAGACGCGGTTCTCCAAGCCATCGCCGACCATGGAAACCTGCATCTTCCCCCGTCAGACTCCAGCGGTTCTCCAAGCCATCGCAACCACGCCGTCCACTGTCGATGGGGCCAGCCTGCCTTGCCTTCTCGTTGCTGCATCAGATCCAGTTTGAGTTTTTTTCTTTTTTTTAAATACGCGAATGTAAAAATAGTGATTGGGGCCAGCTCCAGGTAGGTTGTGTTAGTGATGGGCTGGCCCAATATGGGTCCAAGATGTGTTTTTTTTTTGTACAGTGTGGATACAGCCCCATTTAACTTCTAATATCCAGCTATGTGTTTGTTCTATATGGGGCCAGCCCCTTAATTGTTGTGTTCATTCTGGGTACAACCCCACATAACTTAAAAAATCGCCATGATTTATGTTGTATATGGGGCCAGCCCGTGTATGTATTGTACTTGACAAAAAAAATACATAAACCGTAAAAAACGTCTGTGTTGAGTCCGTACCTATAAAGAACAGATGTAAAACGTAAAAACTCAACAGTGAAGGACACGGGGCTGTACCCATTAAGAGTAAGGGTAAAAATGTAAAAAGTTAAACTAGGAACTTAGAATTAGGACTTAAAGAAAAAAGTTTTATAACTAGGATTTAAAAAAAAAAATTGGGCAAAATTAAGCTTCAATTTGTATTTTCCTCCATATTGAACTGACTTTTGTCAATTATTAAGTATGATTTACGCGAAATTTAACATGTAGACTTCTTTCATCAAGAATCAGTTGCCTGCTGATAAGTAGGAGTATAACTTTAATCGTTGAAACGTGAACCGTCCAAAGACTTTTGTAAAGTCTTATAAGAGTGACGAATTTGTTATCTTGAGGGAATCAATATTGCTTGCAAATAATTAAAAGCTTTATTATTATTTTTTTGTCAACTATTAAAAGCTTTAGGCCACTTGTATGAATTTCACTATAGCTAAATATAGTATAACAAACCGAATAAGCACTGTATAAAATAGTTACTAAATTCGTCACGATCTTGAACATAATGACTTTTTTTTGAACATAATGACAGAAAGACATCTTTGCGTAAAAAAAAAAAGACAGAAGGACATAGGTAGTACACCTACCCACACACACTAGTGTACGTAGAGAGGAAGTTGTGTAAGGGGACATAGAATTAGTCATGTAATCAATTTTTCATCCGACAACAAACATAAGAAGCCGGCAAGAATTAGAGGTTTAACTTGTGAAATTAAAGACAAAATGTATATAAAAAGTCTTTTATTATTTATTCAACTTGCAAAGGTTCAACTTGTAGAATTGGTGGATCCTCGGGACTATCTTTGGAAAAACATTACTAGTAATAGGAGTTGATACATGTTTCCTAGACTAGTATTAGATCTTCTATGAAGGGTTAGTTGTTTATTTCAACTTCGACTTTTAGGCTCTGATGTATGAAAAAAAACTTGTGAAAAAACCAAAAGTCATTGATTCAATAAGACAAAGATCTTCTCCTAACTAATTTTCCTCCTATCCAATCAACTCCTAATTTTAATTTGTGAAATTTTAATTAAATAAAACTTTTAACTAATAATATTATTATCTGTTTATCACTGCTTATTATATATATCATTTTAATTTAATTAATAATGTCATTAAGTCTCTCTTTATCACGGTTTCCTCACCCAAACCAAAAAATTCTTACCTAGACTATGACTATGTCCCTATATATGATCATAGCCTACTACTTTTTTATCTTTTAATTTAATATTAATTAAATATTGATTCTTCTAACCACGATTAGTAATATATATTTATAAGGATAAAACAATACAACCACCCTAGGGCTGTAAACGAGGCGAGGCGAACTGAATACTAGATGTACATGTCTGTTTGTTTAATTTTTCGAGTCGAGCCGAGTTCAAATTTAAACATGTAGGGCCGAGCCGAGCTCAAATTTAAACGAGTCGAGCCCGCACTTCCAATGATCCAAATAAAAAATATTAGAATTTATTTGGTTAACTTATAGGACAATCTTTTTTAAAGTCGTGCACGAGTTGTTAATGAAAAATTTGTTTGGTATGGTTGAAATGAGACTTTCATGAACGGTTGGTATTTGATGGAACGTGTGGTATGAAAATATGAAACACAACATAAATGAAAAAATAAACGTCTAAAGAAATTAAAAATATCCAATTTAAAATTGAAGGTTTAATAATATATTTATGAGTAACTAATATATTAATTTATAATTCATAATTTTAAACGAGCTCACGAGCCGAGTTCGAGTAGGTCGTTTACTTATTGAGTTTAAAATAGAGAGCTTGAGTTTGAGCTTGTTTATATTCGAGCCGATATCGAACGAGCTTTTTTCTGAGCCGAACTCGAGCTGCTCGCGAGCGGATTGGTTCATTTACATCCCTAACCATCTATTTTGGTTAACCAATAAAAAGGAGAGAGAAATAAAACATATAAAAGAATCTGGACTTGAAATTATATCATCTTCTTCATCATCTTACAAATGTAGTCTTCAATGGTTGCCATATCACTATTGTCGATCAGTACATTGAAGGATATTGCAACTCAATTATATCTCATATATAATTCGGCGGAAACAAAAATTGCAATGAAAAAACCATCTAGTTGTGATTTAAGAATTTAAACAGAAACAAAGCTTCGATTACATACCTTAAGTCGTTGTATGAAAATCGAATTGTCTGATCATAGCTTCAAAGACTTGAAGCCTCCACGCTTTTCACACCGAACTTGATCCTTGCTTTCAGAATCCCTTCTGATTTGGAGAGAGACCTTCTATCTATTATGTTTTTTCCAAGAGAGAAAAACTGAAAAGAAGTTATTGAAGGAAAAATGAAAAGTCAAGAAGTGGAAAAGCCAAAAGCCAGGAACGTATAATGAAAACTAATTATCTTAATAATTTGGTCCATTACCCACTTCTGAAGTGGACTTGGCCATTTTACATTATACAAAAAGACTTGACTAGTCTAGCAGTTAGTGACATATTCCACATTACTAGAGGTCCATGGTTCAATCCACGAACTTATGACCTTTTTCCCTTTTTTTTTTTTTTTTTCTCTTTTGCCTTAGATCGGTCTTATATTAGAATATAAATTTGTGCTAGCAAATAATATACCAATATTCCAAATATATAATTAATTAATATTTATTATCTAATAATAAAATTAATTAACTTCATGAAGCAAGTACAATGCACTCGTTAGTGTGCGACTACCTGGGTTCATCGTTAAACCGGTAGTAGTTAATTAAATTAACCACTAATCGAGGTTGGCATCTAACAACACTCCCCAACGACCGGATAACGTGAAGTAACTCTGTACAAAGAACCCGGTGATGAATCATACATGTATTCCCTCTAGTTTTACAGCTCCGGATCATCCTGGGATATGGTACAACTGTCAAATCCCATTTAGAAAATCAACTACGTTACACGTCGATTATCAACATTTGACGAATGACCTAAGAAACTCATTTCTTCATTCATTCTATCACCTTGGCCAAGGATTCCATACAATCGTTATAATCTTATGACATCGTAGAGCTCAAACTCTTTACCTAGAGTTGATAGATTCCATCTTGACTCATCCCTAGGAGCATATAAACTTAGCTACGTCCAATATCCTTTCGACTAGCATTATGACACACTAGTAGTCCAGTATCAAAACATAACAAGCACATACACAACTATAGTGATGATCTCAGGTCAAAGGATTACAAGTATAAAAATCCTTATAGAGATTAACCTACTTGACAGTTCAAGGTAATTAACCAATAGGAATCTCTAGTTTTAGTCGGTTCGATAATCACATCTCTATGTGCATTATCTATGCACCTAACTCGGTAAACGAGAACTATCGATATTTATCCAATAAATACTTGTTAGCTACATATTAATCTAACTGGATCACCGAGGTCCTAACTCGATGATCCTACGATTAAGAACAAGTTTAGATTAAGTCCTATAAGCTAGATTCTCATTATCATAACACCTTATGATATCTAGTTCGTAACTTAATAAAGGATTTGCCTTTATATTATGTAGATTAATACCATAATCATAAAGGCTTGCCATAGATTCAAGGAAATAATTTCTTTAATTAAAACTGTAGGGATAACTATTATCGTGTACAGTAAACACTTGTGTTCAATTCATTACAAGACGATCGAGGCTAGGGCATAATTTCAACAATCTTCCACTTGACCTAGACCCAATCGTTCAAGTACCATAATTCATAAACAGTTTGTTCTCATCAGACTCTTCTGATAGACACACTTAGATGAATAGATATACATCATATTCCTTCCTTCAACCTATTGAATATCAACATCTTCATGTTTAATTATATCTCGAATCAAGCGGTACTACTGCAGAATTTGTTTGGATCTATAGTTTATTCTAGGTTTCTTTAATCATGCAATATCTCAAATATTGTTATTGTATAAAGAAAAATATCTACATTGTGAAAACCACACTATGTATATATAAAGAACTATTTTATCCAAACCACTGGCATAGTTGCATCTTATGCTGTTATGTATTCTACTTCTAGTAACCGAATTCTGCTATAATGTCTTGATTGGAACTATTCCAATTTATTTCTCCTCTATATAGACACAACCATATCTTGATTTGCTATCATTTACGTTTGAAGCAAAACAAGCATCTGTATACCCAATTAGCTTCAACTTATATTCTCCACATATGAGGAATGTGTCCTTAATACTTCTTAAGTACTTAAGGATAGTGTTTACTACTTTCCAACATTCCTCATCAAGGTTACCTTCATACCTACTCGATACTCCTAGCGTGTAGTGTATTTTAGGCCTTATACATTTTCATGGTATATTGTATAGATCCTTATTGCTTAAACAAATAGGACTATACACATTCATTCTCTTACTTTTAGGGTCCTAGGATGAACCCTTCCACTAAGAGTAATTCCAAAGCCTATTGGTATATAGCTCTTCTTGGAATTTCCATGTCATACTTCAAAATTAGTATAAATGTACCAAGATTGATATAGGTCAAGTAGCTTCTTTGATCTATCTCTGTAGATCCCAATTCAAAGAATATAAGCTACTCTCCCAAATCTTTCATGGAGAACTATTAGACAATAAAAAAACTTGGTTAATTGCTTGGTTAGTATATCATATCATTATGTGATAATATGTCATCCACATACAACACTAGGAAGATAAGTGTACTCCCACTAGTCTTTTGTACTCTTACGACTCTTATTCTAAAATCATAAAATCAAACTATTTGACTGTATGAAAGAGAATAATCCAACTTAGTGACATTTGCTGAGTCCATTAAATGGATTATTGGAACTTACATATTTTATTATGAGTAAATGGCAATATAAGACCTTTAGGATTGGTCTTAAGGACGTCATAGACTCCCATTTAGTGAAAACTATTTTCACATGATATTACCATATCTCATAATAATAGTATGTAGTTACCAATAGTAGAATCTTAAATAAATTAGGCATTTCTATGAAAAAGGAATTCTCCATAATAAATGTTTTCCTTTTAATTTAAACGCTTAGCAATTAGAAGGACGTTATAGGTCTCTACCTTACCGTCTACTCCAATCATTTCCCTAACACCCATTTACTATAAATGGATCTTATATCTATTAAAGATTCAGCCAAAGTACTATGAAAGTCCTAGAGGGGGGGGGGGGGGGGTGAATAGGATTACTAATAAGATTAATGCCTAATTAAAAATCTTTTGGACAATTATAAGTTTAAGAGAAAACTTCTAAGTCAACTTAATATATCAAACACTTATAGGATCATGCAAAGGATAAGTTGAAGGTTCGATATATAAGTTTAACAAGTAAATCGATAATCTAATTTCTTACTACTCTAGATGGCAATAGGTTGATTAACTAGATAAACATTATTACGATATTTATACTAGCAAGTAATCAAACATATAAAGTGCGGAAAGTAAATAGAGTAGGGATAGAAAGATACACACGATTTATAGTGGTTCGGTTTCCCTACATCCACTACCTAAGGAAGCCTCCTTAGGATTTCAAGCTTTTCACTAAGCTCCCGTGTCTCTCTTAACCGGGTCGAGAACACAATAACCCTTACAACCTCTTCGATAACACGAAGGACAATCTCTTCGAAACCACGAAGGAAACTCTTGTGTAATCACAACACAAGGACACCAAGTATACTCCCTATACTTGAATTCTCTCTTAATCTATCTATTACAAGACCTAGACTTAAGAGGATAGATACAAAGTGTTTAAAGGGGTGCAAACAACTTTGCTAGATAATCTCCTAAATAGTAGATATAACTATAAGCATGTAAACTCCTCTTGAGTAGATAATAACTTTGAAGCTTATTGGTTTAAGCTCTTGATCAAGCTTGGATAATTAACTTTGATAGCTTGAGACCTCTAACTTTGTATGAGAATGATATGTATAATAGTTGAAGTGTTAGAGGTAAGTTTCTCCTTCAAAGAGGTCATATTTATAGCACAAGAAAGTCCCCAACGGATATAAAGTTGGTGGTAAGCTTTGTTCCAAACCGGGTTCCCGGTTTCCCAAATGCGGGTACCCAGTTTCAATTGCAACGGCTATAAAACGGCTATAAAGAGTTGATGTTGACTTGAGCTTCACCAAACCGGGTTCCCGGTTTTCCCAAATGCGGGTACCCGGTTTTTACTGACTTGGAATATTTGATATTTTGACTTCTTGCTCGGATGGAAAAGTTATCTTCACGAGAGTTGTAGTAAACATCATTTTAAGAAACTTTGTTGTTGATCATGAAAGCTAATTCTCAATGTACATATAAGATAAGGTTAAAAGTAATGGTAATGAAAATTAGCTACTAAGGATGTGATAATAAAGCTATGATCTAAATGATGTTAATTGTGCTTTTTGATGAATTAGAGTGCAAGATAATAAAGTAAAATTAGCACACTAAACAATAGAGGATTTGTCACATTAAAACACCTAATCGATGGGGTCAATAAGCCAACAATCTCCCCCTTTTTGATGATGACAAATCAATCACTAAAACACATATGGAGTCTAACTCCCCCTCACAAAAAGCATTAAATCAAAGTGTATTTTTATGAAAAAGATATGCATTTGTGAGTTTTGTAAAGTGCAAATTTTGAAAGTTTTAGTGCACATATTTCTCCCCCTTTGTCTTCATCAAAAAGAGCTACACATCCATAACTAAGGAAGAAGAGCTAAAACTCAAGTGAATAGATTTTAAAACAACGATTCTAAGAGTGTGCAAGAGTTTAGGGATAAAAACGATTTTAAAAAGAGATGCACAAAGATAAATAATTGTAAGAGCTAAGAGATAGAGACTTTTTACCAACTCCTTGATCGATAGATTTTCATTTCTTATGCTTTCTAATGACACAAACGAGAAGTTGCAATATATGAGATGAAAGATTAGACTAAGCATTTGAGTTTTTAAATATGATTTAACAAAAACTCCCCCTTACACAATGCATAGAGTTTGTTTCAATTTTGTAAAAGTTTGATCTACAATTTTTCCCTAAAAAAATATTTGAAATCATTTTTAAGAAATTTAGGGGCAAAATGTAATTTTTGAAAAGTATAGGTGATAAAACATATTTTTCAAAAAGTTTTAGGGACTCAAAAGCAATTTGAAAAATCTTTTTGGGACCTAAGTGCATTTTTCAACCATTTTAAGAACAAAGACAAATTTGAACAAACTATAGGGACTAAAATGCAATATAGAATAAGATCAAGGATAAGAGAGCAATAGTACCTATATCATCAAGGAAAATGTTAGCAATATCAAAGCATAAACTTGAAGCAACTAAACATTAAATATCCAAAATAAAACCATAGCATACTAAAACAAATATTCAAATTAAACCAAGTAGCAATAACATCCTAAATGTCCAAAAACACGGACCCAAAAGCAATTAAAGCATAAATAGTTTAAAATAACTTCAATAAAGCACATAAAAGCCAAGTAGGATAAAATGAAGATTAAACAACACCCAAACAAGAACGATTTAACGATTATTTCGAGGAGAGCGGCTCCTAGATCTTCCTCCACCTCCAACATCATCACGAAGACATGAAACTTCATTCTTCAACCCCTCAATACGATTATTCATGTTTTCAAACCAACCTTTAATTTCCGCAAATCCCTCTTTAATAACATTTAACAAAGTAGACTCAACTCTATCAAGATCATCTTTAGTAGCAACATTTGAAGAAGAACCAATGGAAGATTTAGAACGGGAAGTACGATAAGACGGAGGAGGATCACTAGGCATAACCTCACGGGAAGGAATGTTAAGAGACTCAATAGTGGGACCCGAGGAAGTGATATTTTTCCCAACATTTTTCAAGATAGTTTTTCGAAGATTTTCGGGAAGATGATCAAAAATATGCTTATCAATGTATTCTCCATTGTAAACGAAGATTTTCATAGTTTTCAAAAAAGGAATATCAAACCTCCAAATTGGTTCAAAATCACGAGGGTCAAGAGAGGGAGATATTTTCTTAACATTGATCAAGAGATAGCTAAGAGCAATACCATATGGTAGAGTATAATTCGAATGAGCACGATAATCCAAGTTACGAAAGAAAATTTTGCAAAAATTGATAGGCCTTTTTGAATAAAGATGAAATAGAAGGATTGCTTCATAGGGAGCAATTGTACCATCTTTCCTATCTTTTCCTAAAAGACAAAACAAGATAATTTTGTGTGCCAAACGAATATCCGGAGAAAATAAACTCGATAGCCAAGGTTGAGTATGGGTTTGAATCATTTTCGATGACATAAAAGCCTCAACCTCGTTTTTCAAAGGAATATCAATCAATTCTTTACTTCTATTCCAACCCGAAACAATAAAATTCTCATAACCACTATTTTGAAGTTTAAAAGCTTTTTCAATAGTTTTTGGAGTAATGGAAAGGTTTTTGTTTGACACCATTGATTTTAAAGAGCAAGAATCACAATCTAGAGGATGGATATTTTTGTAAAAATCATTAACTAGGGATTCATAAGACTTATTTTCTAAAGATAGGAAAAAATCTAAACCTTGGAATTGAAATAAATGGAAGAGATTAGAATTTGAGCCATTTACCAAAGAGATGGAAGCACTTAGTGAAGGAGATGAAATTGATCTTCCCCAAAGGATCTTGATGTTTTTCCTCACCATTCTTTGTCTTGTGGGTTCTCCTTCAAGCTCTAAATCATCTTCTTCATCTTCATAGATTGAGTCTATCTCTATTTCTTCATCTTCTTCATCAATGATTCTTTTGTTTTTGGAAGCCCTTGAAGCTCTAGAGGCTTTGGAAGATGAAGCCATGGCCAAAGAGATGATGAAGGTTTAATGGAGGAGGTTAGGGTTTTGAAAGGGGGATTTTCGTTTTTGAGAGAGAGAGGAGATGAAAACCGTTTTTGAGAAGTGAAAGAATAAAAGATAGACCAAGGGTTTTGACTAGTTCGGATTGTACACAGAACCGAAACCGGGTTCCCGCATTCATCAAAACCGGGTACCCGGTTTCCTTTCGTATGCCTCGACTTTAGAGGGTACAAAAGGAAAAATACATTTTGCAAAAATCTCCCAAAACCAATTCGAAAGCTCCCCAATAGTTTAGACATGTTATAAAACTCCCAAAATAATTTTTGTTATGAAAAAATATGAAAAGGAAGTTACGAAAAAAGAGAGAACAGTTTATTGCATAAAGACCCCTATATTTTCTAAAAAGTACAAAAAGACCCAATGTGAAAACTAAGCAATGAAAAGCATGAAAAGGTCAAGACTAGCAAGATATAGCACATAGAGGATAAAACACATAAACACAAAATAAAACATAAAGATAAAAAAGAAGAAAGGAGAGAATTCACCGTATTTTCCTTTTACGAGGTTTGAACGTCCTTTTGCATATAATTCTATTTTCTTGACGCTCAACACCTTTAATGAATATTACTATGGTAACCGAGGTGGAATGGATCCGGGAATACGATTAGTACTTTTCACGATCCATGTCAGTTTTTCATTTTGAGTGAGCTTAGCATTATCCTCATCGGTGAGTTCATCATAATCTATTTCTTCTTGATTTGACTTAAGAACTCCCGCTTCATTTAACATCTCTTTATATGGAACGAATGGACCTTCCATAACGATTCTCCATTGGTCAGGATCTTCGGCTTTGATAAATTCCTCCATTTTTGTTCTCCAAGCAAAATAGTAAGTTCCTACAAAAAATGGAGGTCGACTAGAAGACGACTTTTCCAAAAGATTAAATTCCAAATCGTTTAATCTACTAACGGTTAAGCTATTCACGTAGAGTTAGGCTCTGATACCAATTGAAAAACCTAGAGGGGGGGTGAATAGGATTACTAATAAGATTAATGCCTAATTAAAAATCTTTTGGACAATTATAAGTTTAAGAGAAAACTTCTAAGTCAACTTAATATATCAAACACTTATAGGATCATGCAAAGGATAAGTTGAAGGTTCGATATATAAGTTTAACAAGTAAATCGATAATCTAATTTCTTACTACTCTAGATGGCAATAGGTTGATTAACTAGATAAACATTATTACGATATTTATACTAGCAAGTAATCAAACATATAAAGTGCGGAAAGTAAATAGAGTAGGGATAGAAAGATGCACACGATTTATAGTGGTTCGGTTTCCCTACATCCACTACCTAAGGAAGCCTCCTTAGGATTTCAAGCTTTTCACTAAGCTCCCGTGTCTCTCTTAACCGGGTCGAGAACACAATAACCCTTACAACCTCTTCGATAACACGAAGGACAATCTCTTCGAAACCACGACGGAAACTCTTGTGTAATCACAACACAAGGACACCAAGTATACTCCCTATACTTGAATTCTCTCTTAATCTATCTATTACAAGACCTAGACTTAAGAGGATAGATACAAAGTGTTTAAAGGGGTGCAAACAACTTTGCTAGATAATCTCCTAAAGAGTAGATATAACTATAAGCATGTAAACTCCTCTTGAGTAGATAATAACTTTGAAGCTTATTGGTTTAAGCTCTTGATCAAGCTTGGATAATTAACATTGATAGCTTGAGACCTCTAACTTTGTATGAGAATGATATGTATAATAGTTAGAGTGTTAGAGGTAAGTTTCTCCTTCAAAGAGGTCATATTTATAGCACAAGAAAGTCCCCAACGGATATAAAGTTGGTGGTAAGCTTTGTTCCAAACCGGGTTCCCGGTTTCCCAAATGCGGGTACCCAGTTTCAATTGCAACGGCTATAAAACGTCTATAAAGAGTTGATGTTGACTTGAGCTTCACCAAACCGGGTTCCCGGTTTTCCCAAATGCGGGTACCCGGTTTTACTGACTTGGAATATTTGATATTTTGACTTCTTGCTCGGATGGAAAAGTTATCTTCACGAGATTTGTAGTAAACATCATTTTAAGAAACTTTGTTGTTGATCATGAAAGCTAATTCTCAATGTACATATAAGATAAGGTTAAAAGTAATGGTATGAAAATTAGCTACTAAGGATGTGATAATAAAGCTATGATCTAAACGATGTTAATTGTGCTTTTTGATGAATTAGAGTGCAAGATAATAAAGTAAAATCAGCACACTAAACAATAGAGGATTTGTCACATTAAAACACCTAATCGATGGGGTCAATAAGCCAACATACTATACTTTGTTGGTTCTTGTAGATACTAATTCAGATTCTATGGTTCTTAACCACTTGTCACTATCTAGACTAGTCATAGTCTCTTCATAGGCATTTAGGATCATCACTTGATGGGGTTATCATCTATATTCATCAAACTATCACCATTATTACAATTGATTTTGGTGTATGATGATATCTATATAACCTATAGGAGGCTTGTGTACAATAAATTCTTCTTTCTCTTGATATTGTTAACTTTCTTGTTCCAAAAGAGGTTCATTAATCGTCCCTAATTACTCAAAGTTTGAGACTTGAACCTTAAATGAAACTATTAACTCATCAAGGAAAGACAGATCGGCGTGAATCTGATGCTCTTTAGCTTGTATAAATAACTCTCAAATCTTTATTTCATTTTGATCTATTTCTACATTATGAATCCATTCACTATGGAATTCCAATCTGGAAAGGTTGTATTCCTTACCACAAACTCTTTGTGTTCAGAATGATGTTGAAATATAATCATGTCATTTTCTTTGGGTATCTAACAAATCTATATTTGAAAGATCTCAACTCAAGCTTAACCATCATAAGTCGTTTAGCATAAATCAGACAACTTTAAACTTCTACAATTTGAGGTTTAACTTATGTTATCTCCATATCACATATGGATGTTATCGACTATTTAGTGGGACCTAAGAGTTCATTAAGTATTCAATTGATTTTAAAACATATCCCCATAAGAATATTTGAAAATCAGTGAATCTTATCACAGATTGCACTATATCCAATAAAATGCAATTTCTCTTTTCAGACACACCATTAACCTTGTTATTCCAGGATATGTTCACTGCGACAAAATCTAATTTTGTCATAGATAATCTATAATGCATTGCTAAGATTTTCACCTCTACAGGTTGATATCTTACCTCCTCCATACTCTTATATACTTGCTTTCAACTTCACTCAATAGTAATTTGAACATTTCAAATTATTTATATCGGTGTTACATTTGGTAAACACATCTATATATGTTATATAGTTTGTGAAGAAGATTAAGTAAGAATATCCATCTTTGGCTAAAGTTTGGACTGCCCACATACATCAATATGTAATAAACATAAGAACTCATTAACACTATCTCCATTTTCATCAAAATGAGATTTAGTCATGTTTCATTAAGATAAGTCGCACAAGTTTCATATGATTCAAAATCATACTCCAAGGAAATATTCATTGTGAAACTACTAAACTATTTTCCTATAGTTTATGACTTAGTCTATAACGCCAAAAATAAGGTTTGATTAGTACGATTATCTATTTCGACTTATGACCGAAAACAACTAAAACACTGCTACGTAATTACTTTAGGCAATTATAATCACCATACTGTAAGTATCCAATGGGGTGTAATTCATCACTATGAAAAACTCCATTGGTAATTTATATTACATTAATACATCATAACTATGTTATGATCAAATGACCATTTTTGTTCGAAAACAAGTTTACGCACAAAAACCGTTTTCTTACAATATGTTTTGCCATATGCATCTTTAAAAATTAGTTATTACAATTGTGGTTGCAACACTTGCTCTATTACCGAAATTGTAATTCAACTTCTCTTATTCTTATTTGTCTATTAATCTTTAGAGTATGCAACATTTTGCATATTTCTAAACTACTACGAGTACCCAATACCTTTTTTGTGTAATTAATAGAAGTTCAAGAAATTATGGAAACAATTTCCATTAATGCCCTTACCTTGTTTCTTGGTATTAGATAACTGGTATCTAACGGTCATACTAAGTTACTTATACATCTTCTAAATATATTAAAGGATTCATGGGAATATCATGCTTAAAATGTCTTTTGGAGTTCATAACTCATGGATACCAGAATATACACTTAGTACCATTACTAAGTTCGTATTACTTTAGACATGCATCATATACATTCTATGCATCCTCAAGAGACACTTTAGTCAATATCTCATTGACCATATCAATGAGTCTCATGTGCATAAGAAAGAATCTCAAGTTGCAGTCACAATTCTTGAGATTACCCTACCAAATTGGGATGATTTGAGAAGTGATTTGGCAGAAATATTGAGAAATCTAATCATGGGAAGGAATAGGAAACAACGTTTTAAGAACACTATTATATAACCATCAAAGATATTGATGTCTCCCCATTTGTGATGATTTAATCTATCTTGGAGACATCATTTTAGTTGTATTTATTAGTTTATAGGTCGATTTTCTCATAATTTAGTACACTTTCCTATTTTGTGTCTTGAATTGATTATTTATTATTTTTAGAGCATATTGGGTTTAATTATTTATTTAGTGTGAAGCTTTAGAGATATATGATAATTAATTAGAGTCCAAGTTGGTTCCAAGAGCTGAAGGAAAGAAGATAAACATGGAAATTGAAGATAAGGAAGCAAAAGTTAAAAATATGAAAAAGGAAAAGTGGCCATAAATCTGAATTCCATCACCTACGACCACAAATCAGCTTATATCTCAAAATCGGTGAGGAATTTGGAGAAACGGTCAAGAGCAAAGTTAAATATCTTTTCGAGACGATGAATTTAGACTACTCATACGCGTCAAACGGATGAGTATTGAAGCTGATAGGACCAAAACAAAAACGAAGCTGATTCTATATTTTTGGGCTACACATTTGAGTTGGGCTTGGAGTCCAACACTTATCTTTTCCTTCAAGAAAACGATTAGGTCAACCTATGCACTATAAATACAACCTCTTAACACAAGAAAATCATCCTTGTCCAAACCATAAGGTCAGGAAGAAGCTTACAACAAGAAGAGAAGTCTGGAAGGAGCTGTTCATCAATTATGTCTCCTTCAACCTTTAATTCTGTAATTCTTTTCTTTTCTTAGTATGAATTAATTCTATTTAGTTTGAGTTTTAGCATATATGTATGAACCCTAGTTTTGGTTGACATCTATCTAATTTGATTGAATTTATGTTTTGATTTCCCTGTTTATGTGTTGGATTTATATTATGTGTTCTTTATGGTTGCAAACATATAGGATTACCATCATAGTAGTTAAATAACCGATATATTTGACTATAGAATTAGCACATAACGTCTAGAATAAGGTTTGATCTGACAATTCAGCCTAACTAGATAGTCAATGGTTTAGTGTATTGCTATTTAATCAATTGCAGGAATAGTTTGCTTAGGTTCTTATTGACACAGGTAAACCCTATTTGAAACCACCTAGCGCAATTGAAACCAAACTATTGAAATACTACATGATTCATACCTTACATGTTTAGAACGACAAAACTAGTGGGGATTACTCGCTAATTACTCAAGCTAAACTATCATACTATCTTCTTTTCTTTTAGGGTAAAGCCCTCGAGTGGCCCTCTAACTATGCCCAAAGTGCACGGGCCGCCCCTGATCTTCATTTTTACCCTTTTACGCCCCTTATCTTCATCTTTTGTGACACCGTTAGCCCTTTTTCCATTTTTTGGTTAGTTGACCGTTAGTCACCGCCACATGGCGCCATGTCACCGCCACCTCAGCGCCACCTCACCCCAACCGTCTTCGTCAGCATCGTCCCTAACTTTAAAAAAAAAAAAAAACTTTGAAGGTTTGAAGGTTTGAATGCTTCAAACCTTCAACAATGGTGGAAAAATTAAAAAAATGCTTCGATTAATAGCTGATTTACTCCACTAGATTAAGATCCGCAAACCTTATCTTTTCTTGGGAAATACATTCCAGAAAGCACTTGAAACACAGGTTCCACATCCAATTCTTGCATCTTTTCGAATCTATGGTTTGTGGAAGTTCTTAATATCTCATTACTCCCTGTAATATTAGCTACACTTTGTAAAAGAGACAAGGCTTCTTCAAGGTGATTTACTATCACTGATTCTAGATTACCTATTTTTAAATATCCTTTAATTAATTTACTAACGAACATTCTTTTATCTGAAAAAGCAAACCTACTCATTAAAATTTCCAATTCAACAATTTTCTCGTTCATTCCCTTCACTGCATATAAATACCCAAGCAATCCAAAACTATATTCATCTGGCTTAACCCCCAAAACTGACATAATTTCCAAATTCCACCACTTTTTCAGCATGAATAACTGATTCAATCTCAAGGCAAGACCCTTCTAATGCAGCATTACAAGCCTCCAAATCAGGTTTCATAGAACTTAACTTCTCACCCAAACATATCGCACAATTTTCATTAAAAACTCACAAAAAGGGTACAAAACTCCGATTCTTCTTACATATGTCAATCAGAGCTCCACCCCAAACACTAAAAGGAACAAAAAACCTATTCTTGAACATACATTTAACCAAAGCAAAAGCAGGTGCAGCAGTATTAGCAATCTTCGTATTATCCAGAAGGGTGGTAATACTTTCATTTTCCAACGATTTTGGGTCCTTTTTGATAAAATAAACGACAAAAGCGAAACCCCTTTTCTCAGATTAAGTGAATCACAACAAGAACTCAAATGGGTAATCATTAAATTTGCGAGGAACTTACTTGGTAAAGAAGAATGGTTTGTAAGAGTCTTGAATGATTTCCAAGCTTCATCTGTTTCATGAGTTGTTAAAGAGAGATGTAAAGTAGTTTCTAAATTGGTTTTCTGGGCATGGGTTAATGGGGATTTGTTGTTGGATAGTGGTGATGGTGATGGTGGTGGTGTGGGGTCGTGGGGAGGGTTTAAGGGTACTGTTTTTAGTGCGAAAATTGATGGTTGAAGGAATGAGTAAAGGCTTGGTGGTGATTCTTGTTGCGATGAAAAGAAGAGTTCGTGAAGATTTTGGTGTTTGATTATACACACACCTCTTCTTAAGCTATGCTTCATTACACCTCCGATTGTGTCAAAATTATTTTCGAGAAATATTTATAGAATTAAAAATACATAAATGTCTTTTATTAAACGTGTTAGATCCGAAATTTGGAGGTGTAATGGGTAAAGCCCTCCATTGTTGAAGATTTGAAGCATTCAAAGGATTTTTTTTTTTTTAAGTTAGGGACGATGCTGACAAAGACGGTTGGGGTGAGGTGGCGCTGAGGTGGCGGTGACATGGCGCCATGTGGCGTTGACTAACGGTCAACTAACCAAAAAATGGAAAAAGGGCTAACGGTGTCACAAAATGTGAAGATAAGGGGCGTAAAAGGGTAAAAATGAAGATCAGTGGCGGCCCGTGCACTTTGGGCATAGTTAGAGGGCCACACGAGGGCTTTACCCTTTCTTTTATTTAGTTTTTGTCTTTAATTTATTAGTTTAGTTTTCTCTTTATAAAAACCAAATAAAAATCTATTTTCCTTTTCTTTCTTTGCGTATTATCTTTTCTATCTTTTATATCTGCTCTTGATATTTTGCATAAGTTCTTCTTAACCTTCGTAGTCCCTGATGAACGAATTCTACTTATTCATTAAAACTTGCATACGATATGTATACTTGCAGAACCGTGCTCAACTTAGGGTGTTTATTTGCACTTATTTATATTATTATTTTATCACACCTTAGGCGGCACCAAGTTTTTGGCGCCGCTGCCGGGGACTACATCGTTAGTCCTTGTGCAATTATCTAGTGATTTTATTTTAGTTAGTTCTATTTTACGCTTTTCTTTTTAGTTTTTGTTTTTACAGGTTTTTAGGTCAATGGATTCTAAAAATAATTGATGTTTATGTCGAGGGGGGATGGAAGAAAGAAATTGCCGTATCTTATATTTTCCTAATGAGCTAGAAGTTATGGAAAGGAAAAATAAAGAGTCGACATACTAATTCTGAGTTGATTCGATCGATATAATTAGAATTACCAACAAAAATATGAAAGAGCGTTTTGGGAATGATTGGTTCAGGTGTGAACAGAGTCAAAGGACGAGAAGGGTTATAGAAGAACCAACAAAAGAGGATATTGATTTTCAGACGAACATTGCTTTTGCTTGTGATGTGTCTTTTGAGAATTCATATGATCTAAATGGTGTGGGAATTGTTCAGATTCACAAACGAGATGGTTCCCGAATAGATCATTGTAAGGCTATAGAGTGTAACTCCATTGCAGAAGGAGAAGCTCACACGCTAATTACTGCATTGGAGTTAGGAATGCAATTTCTAGACGAAGAGAAGAGCATCTTCTCGGAAAACTTTTAGGGGATTCAAAAGATCAAGTAAGTGTTGACAGTTAGCTGGAGGCCCAGGCCATTGGTGAGACATATCATAAGACTGGCAGCGGAGGACGGGTCCTGTCAGTTTCAGACATATTTCACGTAACCTCAACACCAAGGCAATCACTCTAGTGATAAAGACCAGACACAAAGCAAACCGTACATCGAACAACAACAGAAGAAATGTTGATTGAGTTTCGTAGATTATGAATAGGGTAAGGTTTTGTTTTACTTTGAAATTTCCTTAACCATCAAAATAATAATAATAATAATAGACTTGACTTATATGGCCAATGTGAGATTTAAGCACGGTTGCTTTCGCCTCTAAATCACACTTAAAGAAAGAAATATTTCTTGTCTTTCTTCTTTTTTCCAACTTTTCTTTCATCTAATATGTTAAAAAAGTCGGCTAGCGATGAGATGTTGAAAATTAAACCACAGTTCTAATGTGTAAGGCGAGTATCATTGTCATATATAATTATGTTATACTATAATATTAAATATTATACGTCACACATGATCACCTAGTACTCCGTATCATTCGTCATGAGCAATTGCGCACCACCAGTCCTTTTACCTACTCTACCATAAGCTTGACCCTGAGCCACGGAAAGATCCAGGAGAACTGTAGACTATACAAATTTAAAGATTTTGAAACTCCAGTTTTATGACTTTTTCGTCAGAATATAATCTTGAAACGTAAATATATTATTAATGGCCTCAACTAGTTATGTATCTAAATTATTAATGATTATTACGATTATGATTTTATTGGTCAAGTCTCACGTTTTGAACTTGAAGTGATTAGGTTTTAGACTGCAATCCAGGAAGGTACAGTCGAATTTACAAATACAAACCATATAATTATATGAATAATAAATCTATTTAGCCGCGTACGTAAACGACATAATTAAGAAAACTTCAACACTTGTGACTTTGTGCCTATTTCTCCTGACATATCCTATCCATCATCACCTATTTATATAAACCCAGAACTGTGATAACTTTACAACTCCTCCTCATCATAAGTTAATTTTCAGACATATCCATCAGTGCTAATGTAAGTTTCTCTAACTTTAATACTGTATTATTGTTTGTTCATAAATAGTAAACATATGTACGCTTAATATTAGAGATTATTTAGTTTTCTTTTCGACTTTGTGAATTCTCGCTCTCTTCTTGCATTCAAATTCAGTTTTTAGATCAAGTATAATTTATTTGCTAGGTGCTCTCTTTCTTTTATCCTATTTTCTTAATTAATTTTTTTTTAAAAAAAATTAGTCAAACCTTTTTCATTTCTCCTTTTTTTCCACCCAGTCTTACTTCCCCCAGATGCACGATGGTTATCCACCGATAAGTAGTGCATGGGATGTGATATATAGGTGGGAGGAATTGATGGGGTCGGAAGAAAAATGAAAAAGGGAAAAATGAGAAAGAATGAAATATTTTTAGTAAAAATAGGTAATTAAGATAGTGGAGTAGTATTAATTGAAAGTACAAAAATTAAAGGCATGTTAGATTAGAAAATTTAGTTTTGAAAGTTTGTGGAAATTAAATATATGAGTATGTTGCATAGCAACTACACCACATATTAGCTTAATAAAGTCATTTTGTGATTAAAAAGAAGCAGATGTTTTTTTATAAAGGATAGAGTAAATAACACTTTTGCCCCCTGGGTTTATACGCGATTGACAGGTTGCCCCCTAACTCTTAAAATGCGCCTCGATGCCCCCTAAGATTTAGTTTTGTGACCCGTTACCCCCTACTGCGTGTTCCGTCCATTTTTTCCGTTAAAAATGACGTGGCATTTCCATGTCACGTTTTTTTTTTTTTTTTTTAATCCAGATGTTAATTAATTATTTAATTAAGATTAAAGTAAGGGTAAATTAGGTTTTTTATAATAGTTTTAATATTATTAAATAAAAATGATAAAATAACACCCCCCACCCCCACCCCACCGCACCCCCTACCCCCCCCCCCCCCCCCTCCCCTTCTTCTTCTTCCCCTTCTTCTTCCCCGATCTGACCTGCAACTTTAAAAAAAAAAAAAAAAAAAAAATCTAACGAAGAGATCAACAATTGAATCAGTGAAGGAAATGAGAAAACATGGTTTCTCAGTAGATGCAACTACTTATAGAATCATACATGAACATCCTAAGTTTCTTCATATGATTCAAAAAATGTAAACTTTTAAAAATCAACAGTCCTTAGATTTACATGGAGTCATGGTTTACAAGTGATAGAGATGGTGAGTTTATATGTATAAATAGTATCTTTGAAGTTGTTGAGAGGTCATTAATCAGCCATAGTGATTGTTTTGTTGCTGCATAAAATTAGAGTGTTACCTTTGCTAGAAGATAAAGGACTAATTCTCAGTTTAATTCAGAACATCTGAGAGAAGAAGAATAACATGTCCATTAGTCCTTAATTAAGACAAATATTGTTCTTCGCCAGCGCCAATTAGTATACTATAAAGTAAGTACATTCTATTATCGCCAGCGCCAGGCAGATTCAGGACCGAAATTTTTTTTGGTTAATTTTAGACCTGAGGCCCGAATTTTTGGCCCGGTGTGAATTTTAGACTCTCTGGAGAAAGTTTATTTTATTAAGGATTTTTCCCTAAAAAAGAATTTCGTCTATTATCAAGTATATATATTAAGAAAATTTCTGTTTATAGTTGGTAAATAGAATTTACAGAAAACATATGCTAACTCACCTAATCACTGCAGGCAACTCTTCAGGTTTAGGTGCATCAGGAGCTATGATGCAAGAAATAGTATCCCTCCAATTAGCCGCAGGTGCACGATACAAGTCAAAATTGCTATTATAATAAAACTTTCTTGTAACATCACGTGAATAAAACTGTTTCTTCTCCTCTGTGTTTAGCTCATGGAATCTAAAAACACCATCAATCATTCCGTCTATAACACTTATCGGAATCTCATGATTTATTACCTGAAAAAAACCCCATGTTTCACAAGCTTCCTTAACTTGTTTGATGATCTTAGAACGATGAGCTTTGTCTTTAGTGATGTTTGCAAAGTCTATGATTGGGATATTAGATTTGGGTTTACTGGAGATTGATTGTTTTGCAGGATGCTTATCATCATCATCACTAATAAATATACGTGGGATTTGAACGATACCAGCATCAACAAGTCCTTTTACACCGGCTTTTGATTCATCAAATTGTTTCAACTCTTTCTCACGATTGTAGGTTGACATTATTGTAGGCGCAGCTCAACTATATGATATACTGTAGATATTACTATAGTATTTATTAGTGAAGGAGCACTCCGCCACGTGGATGTTAGGAGATTCATTATATGCTGTGTGAAGAAATGGAAACGTGATGTACATTAAGGACTAATGGAGCAGCCTAGGCTGATTAATGACCATCTCTATCACTTGTAAACCATGACTCCATGTAAATCTAAGGACTGTTGATTTTTAAAAGTTTACATTTTTTGAATCATATGAAGAAACTTAGGATGTTCATGTATGATTCTATAAGTAGTTGCATCTACTGAGAAACCATGTTTTCTCATTTCCTTCACTGATTCAATTGTTGATCTCTTCGTTAGATTTTTTTTTTTTTTTTTTTTTTAAAGTTGCAGGTCAGATCGGGGAAGAAGAAGGGGAAGAAGAAGAAGGGGAGGGGGGGGGGTAGGGGGTGCGGTGGGGTGGGGGTGGGGGGTGTTATTTTATCATTTTTATTTAATAATATTAAAACTATTATAAAAAACCTAATTTACCCTTACTTTAATCTTAATTAAATAATTAATTAACATCTGGATTAAAAAAAAAAAAAAAAAACGTGACATGGAAATGCCACGTCATTTTTAACGGAAAAAATGGACGGAACACGCAGTAGGGGGTAACGGGTCACAAAACTAAATCTTAGGGGGCATCGAGGCGCATTTTAAGAGTTAGGGGGCAACCTGTCAATCGCGTATAAACCCAGGGGGCAAAAGTGTCATTTACTCTAAAGGATATATATACTCCACTTAACATTGTTTTTCATTATTATGTGTTGACCATGCAATTAAAATGTTTTCCTGTTTAACTACAGTAGTCAATTTTGAACATTATGGAGTATGCTATGGTTGCTCCGAAAACATTTATTCTGAAAGTGGAGATCCATTGCAAAGGATGCGAAAGAAAGCTAAAAAGAGATTTACAAAACATTCAAGGTGTTCACTCGGTCATAATCGATGCTAAGCTGAAAACTGTAACTATCAAAGCTACTTTAGATCCTCTCACTGTCCTAATGATTCTTAAAAAGCATCGCATAAAAGCACAACTCTTACAGGAAGAAACCCCAACCGACGATGATAAGGAAAACTTACAGATCGTGGAATCTAAGGTCCTCGATCAATTTGATGATCCAAAATTAGTGGAAAAACTTCAGAATTTATCTGGAATCAAAGACTTGAACGTTGAGGTAACTATAACAAAGACCATAAAAATTACTTCTAATGGCGGAAAAGATAAGAAGACTTCTGTAGAAGAACTAGACAATGATTTAAAGGATGTTTCTACTAAAAACCCTCAACTTCTTGACCGTGGTGGACCGCCTTGTGGAGCTTCTGCTTCTTGTTGTGGCGGCGATGGAACGCATAATTGGAATAACCGGCCACCTCCCGCATGGGGATACAAGTCTCCAATAGAGCCAGCACCGTCATGGCCTGTATACAATTTATCAGCGCCGCCCATGCCAATTGTTTATGGTATACCACAACGTCGTCCAGAACGGCCACCTCCGCCACCCCCATCTCCAATGCGAAACTCATACTCAGACATGTTTAGTGATGACAATGTCAATAGTTGTCGAATTATTTGAATATTCTCTCTTCATAATAAGCTTGTAAATAATAATTGTATAGAAGTTCAGTGTTCTTTTTGTATATAAATTATATTTTACATGTAACCAACGTAATTAAATAATAAAAGGAAAAAAAAAAATAGTGTAGTTAGAGTAGAATATGGTTTTATTTATGTAAACCAATTTAGGTGGTGGTAGTGGTCATTGGGTGAATATATCATTACTTTTCTGATTTTACGCAGTAAAACAAGATCAAATTTTCTAAAATATTAATAAGCTAGGAACAATTGTTCTACCACCTTACAATCACATATAGGGCTGCAAATGAACCAAGCCGTTCGCGAGCAGCTCGAGCTCGTTCGAGATCGGTTTGAATGTAAACAAGCTCAAACTCAAACTCCATTTTAAGCTCGGTCGTGGGGTCGTTGGGGGAGTTTGGGGAGTAAAAAAATGAAAAATGAAATGAATTTTTCTACCTCTTCTCTCCTTAAACTAGTAGTTTCGCTGTAGTTTTCCGTTAGAGATACCGGTCGGCCGGAATATCTTTTTATCGACCGAGGACTCTGTTGTTCTTTTCTTTTCCGTGTAAGTGTATTTCCATTTGAATTTCCTGTAATTGTTATTCGAATTTTATTGTAATCGTAATTCGTAATTCAGTTTTCTTGTAATAGTTAGTTTGCTTTAAAACTGTTTTTACTTCATTTGTTTTTAAAAACCATTTCTATTTGTGAAACCGGTGATTACTTTTAATCACACCTATTGCGTTGATCAATTAGCGACGACGTGTTGCAGCTAATGTTTATTAGCGGCAAAATCAAAATCTTTAGCGGTGAATTTTCCCGCCGCTAAAAAATAATCTTTATTGTAGTATAATTAGGCGATTCTATAGATGATATAAATACAATTTATTAGGTTATTGACATGTACAAGTATTTTAGGCTTTTCCACCGAGTAAGGCGAATACAAGGATTTTATCTGCGCTTACCCAAAACAGTTTGATTTCTATACTGTTTAAGGTTGGATTCGTTTTTTACCCATCTTTTTAGGATTGATTTTTTTAACCCTTGGTGCGCTGACCTTAAGTATGGTACGTACTTGGATACCTAACCAGGGGTGGAGGTATGTGTTAGGTATGGGGGCCATGGGACCCTCTGAGATTTTCAAAAAATAAATAAATAAATAAATTATAAGTATCCATAAAAAACGTTTTATACATCATTAATCTTTAAATTTTAAAAAAGTTTCATTGGCTCCTCTTAACTTTTAAAATTTACTATATTAAATTTTAAATTATTTTATTTATAAGATTTTTTTCACAATAAAATATATGTTTTGTATCAAAAGAAGTATATCAAATAGTTATTTAAAAAGATTAATATACAAATTTATTTTGTAACTTTTACATAATATAAAAATCTATAACGCATTTCTTCATAATATAAAGACCTATTTGCCAATTTTTACATAATATATAATTTTATCGTAAAATACGATAAATTTTTCTTTTTCCTTGGCCCTCTCAGTAAAATTCCTAGCTTTTTCCCTGTACTATCCCTAATCTGTTCAAACTTAGCCGTAAAGGTCAATCACTTATATATTTGAGATGTCTCCTAGTCCTGAATGCAAATTCTTCGAAATTGCCTCAAAACTTCTGCTCCTGTGTTTGTTTGATTACAGAAAGCAGCTGCTGATGGTAGATTTTATTCCTTTACAAAATCTTAATTCATTAATTATTGGTTATTTCGACCATCGATATACTATATAGTATTGATTCCAATTAATTAAATCTTAAGCGGCTAGGAAGGTACATGCTAATAAAAATAATATAAATAGACATTACAAGCTCTCTTACTTTAGTTAGGAAGACTTTTGCAAGAATTATTCAACATGTTGGGAAAACCAAACCAACACAACACATCCTCATATTTTCCGTGTCTAGCATTTAGAAAAGGGTAAAGCCCTCGTCTGGCCCCTTAACTATACCCAAAGTGCACGGGCCGCCCCCGATCTTCAAAATTACCCTTTTCCACCCCATATCTTCACATTTTGTGACACCGTTAGCCCTTTTTTCATTTTTCTGTTAGTTGACCGTTAGTCAACGCCACATGGCGCCACCTCAGCGCCACCTCAGCGCCAACTCAGCGCCAACTCAGCCTGACGTCATATGTTGCTTTGATGTGTAATCCTATGTGGACGGGGTTATATTTGTCTTTTTATCCTAAATCTACCCTTTCACCTACCCTAATATTATCTACCCCAAATAAAGTTACCCTTTCCCTCCCCGCGTTCTTCCATCTCCTCCGTGTTCGTTCGCCTCCCTTCTTCCTCCCTTCAATCTGTTTTCCGATGGTTGGATCTAGAAACACGAATGGTTCGTCTCCTCCTATTGCTCGCTCTAGAAATACGAATGGGTCTTCTTCTCCGATGGCCGGTTCCAGAGTAACCAACACGTCTTCTTCTCCGATGTGGGGTTCGAGAAACACCAATGGCCCAACTCCTCCGCCGATTGACCCAGGTAAGGAAGATTGGGTATGTTATTGCGGGCTACGTCTGAAGATTTCCACTTCGTGGACGGACACGAATCCCGGAAGGCGTTTCCTTGGATGCTCGAAGTATCAATCGGTGGAGAGTAAATGCTCGTTCTTCAGCTGGTATGATCCTCCGATCTGTGATAGAAGTCGGGTGGTGATTTCTGGGTTGCTCCGTTCGTTGTCGAAGAAAGAAGAAGAAGTTGAAGCTCTGAAATTTAACGAAGGTAAAAACCAGAAGATCTGGTATATGTTTGTCTTCTTTATTTTAGGGTTTGTTGTTGCTCGAATGTTTTAGGTGTGTTACGGGGTGGTTTGGTTTTATGGGTTTTAATGGTTTGATGTTTGATTGTATTTCTATTTTCTGGATACGAGTTGTTTGAATGTTGTTGAATAAACATGAGTCCATTTGTATCCGGGATGGTGAATATGTGGCACATGCTTTATTTTTATTTATACCCTATGGCCCCATTTAGTTTTCACGTTTATATGTTGTGGCCCTTAATGTTTTATTTTAGTCAGCTGGGCCCCTGATCTTTAGATATTAATTCCATCTGTGGCCCACTTTACTTTACCGCGTACTAATTTTTTTTCATTTTTTTTCCCTTTGGATTATGAAACGTCTTTGCATGGGAAACCGAAGAAGGCTAGTCTATGGAACCCCAAGGGGTTACCTCGGGGAATAAAAACCTTTAATTATCACACCAAGTAACCCCCTCTATATAAACAGATAACTGCAATCGGTTATCTTTAAACAAAACACTTAAAAGAAAATTATAGAAATTGCTTAGAACTAAGATGAAGGATCAAAAATCTGGAGAACCATCTTCAAAGGAGAAGGGAAAAATGCGTAAGTCCCGTTTTTTGTTGTTTAATAAAAATTATTATTTCAGTCCCTAATTAGTCTTATTCGTCCTTATGATTTTGAATTTTTTTTATTTACGTATAATCTTTCGTGTTTATTACTTATCTATTTTTGTGGTTTTTTTTCCGGTGTAGCGATGGCTTCTGGATCGCAATCTGCCCCACCCAAGACCCGACCCGCACCCAAGACTTACAGGAGCAAGTACGTGGGCCAGTTTCATGGCAATCGTTGGAGCGTTAGACATTCACCAGTTTGTGTACGTGAGAAGGTAAAGACGACGGTCGTTCCACTTCCATATGGCAGGGAGTTGATTGTGGTTGAATCAAGTTCTGAAGGCGAGGATACTCCATCGCCCAAGAGGAGGAGGGTGTCAAGAGAGTCTCCTGTTCGGATGTGTTCGCCGAAGTATTTCAAGTTTGAGGATGAAGAACAGATGTCGAGTGATTGATCGATATTGGTAGTTTACTTTTAATATGTTTATCGTTTTAATGTCGTGTTTATTCAAGTATGTTGGTTAGTGTTATTTTGATGAATTCTTGGACTGTTATCTGTTTTTGGATCTTTTGTTGGTTGTGCCTTGGTATTTTTTGTGACGCTTTTTGGACTGTTTTAAGGTGAAATGTAATATGAATTTGACTTGATTTCTGGACTTTCTTTTAATCTAGTATTTATATGGGTTATATTTTGTTAATTAGAGAATTACTGTCGACTAATTAGAGAATTAATTGATTTTCTTAAAATACAAAAAGAAACATTAATATTAATCACGTCATAAAAAAAAAATAGAAAAGCAAAAAATGTTAAAAAAGACCAAATTCAACAACCTAAAAAGTCTAGGACATTTATACTTAATAGGTTAAGTAATTACCATCAAAGTCTAGTGTAGTGCGTTTCTTCTTTACTTACGCCTTTTCTTTGCGTTATCTTCCGAGCATATGACATCTTTGCTTGTCGAAGGAAGTGGAAGTTCATCCGGTCCGGGAAGCCAAACGAAAAAATCACATTCCTTTTCTGGGAAAGCTTGAAATCTGAAATCTTCAAAGTGACAACGTAGTGAACGAAAAGATCTGTTCTCACCTAATTGAATCGTAACTATTAATGCGGGCATTCCGCATTTGCAAACTTCCGTATCCGAGTAGTTCTCCGGCGAGACCTCCATTAATGGCGACGGCTTGATGTTCAAGTCACTTGGTGTGAAGTCAGGGAATAATGGTGACTTGGTTTCCCACTGGTCACTCCCACTAGAGTTGTAGTCCGACATTGTTGGCGAACTTTGTTTAATTTGGTGAGTGAGCTATGTAATGAGTTATACTATATTTACATACTACTATTTCCGTTAAATACTACTAGTAAGCAAGCAACATCGAAATAAGCATTCTTACAAAAACCAAGAAAGTCTTCAAACGGCTAAAAAATAGTACAAAGTTCTGAAAAACAAAAAAAAAGTACAAAGTTCTGAAAAGCAATAAAAGCACCCAACGGCTAAAAAATTTAAACGGTCTTTCACATAATTTCCTTCTTCACTTTAGCCATTTTGACGCTCTTACCCTTCTTCTTGACTCCGAGTTGCTTCTTCACCGTTTTTTCGTTCTTATCTTTTGAACTTGTGCTTACCTTCTCTTCTTTTTTAGAGTTTGTGTTTTTACTCTTTTCTGCCTTTTGCGTTTTTTCTTCAACCAATGGATCAATCTTTTCTTTTTGTTTCGAACTTGAACCGCGATTGAAAAGGTTTTTCATGAAATCAGCCATATTTTTATCGAAATCCTTGAATGCCTCGTTCACTCCAGCAACGTCAAAGGTGGGAGTTATAGCTTTAGTCTTTACCTTACCTTTAGCTTGAAGACTCTCCAAACTCACATTCCGCTTTCCCTTATACAAAAATGGATTACCTTCAAGTTTCTTTGTTCCTATTGTGATTGATCCAGGTTTGTTTATGGGAATGGGAGCCCTTGTATGTACACCAATTCCACCTGGCCTAAACGGTGGTCTCTTTGATTTATCCTACAAAACAAATGTCAATGTGATTATGTTTGGCTAAAAATAAAGAAAAGGCAAATAAATCAATCTTACACTAGGCTGTCCAAGATTCTTGACACCAGTTGGTAGAAAACCTTCTTTCTCTCTAGGGACACTGAATTTGTTAACCTCCACGCAAGGTTTTTTATTAGGTGTAAACTACAAGTCATAATCCACAAATCATTTAACTAAAAATAACCACTAAAAAATATCAGCCATTTTTCAAATTACTTACCTTTTCTTTTTTTGAAGGTCCATCACCTCTATCCCGCTTCTTCTGTGGGCCCATCCAACCAAGTGGATCGTTAGTGCTACCCTGTGTCATCACTACCACTTGCTCCTGATTTCCAGGGGTATCCTATTACAAATATATTAAAAAAACAAGTTAAATATGTATATAAGGAACAATAAAAATAAAAACTAATCTTACCTTAGATGTTTGACTCAACTCAGTAAACACTTTAGTTTCGGCATTAGAATCGTCCCCTTTGAACATATCTTCACCATCTTTTCTCGAAACTGAAGGTCCCCTCTTGGCTTTTGATTTGGTTCTCCTAGCAGAAGGGCTACCCACTTGGGTAGTCACTACAATGTTACTATCATTGACGTCGAGGTGAACTTCACTCGCGTCAATATCGACTTCAACTTTACTCTTACACCCGGTTAGTTGAAGATCACTACTTAATGCATCCACATTGACGTCACTATTGACCACATTTATGTTTACGTCACTGTTAGTCGCGTTGACGTACACATTATTTTCAGTCACTTTCTGTGTTTTTTTAAGTCTACTCGATCTTCGCTTGTCAGACTTGACCACAGAGCTGCTTTGACCTTGAGACTCCACATGATCCATCCTTGTTGTATTAGTAGTTTGTACATCCACGCTAGCAACTTCTACTGGGTCATTCACTACACTCTCAGCTGCACTAGGACCTTGACTTTTCCTTGAACAACTACGTATGTTGTGTCCAAGTTGCTTACAAGAACTACATTTACCCTTCAACCCCTGTCTACCAACCTTTTGCACATCCACTCGTATATCTTCTTTTCTGTTATCTTTTGATCGCGTTTTCTTCATCCTCTCTTCCTCATCTTCACCAACGGCTCTATCTCGCTTCTTTTTTGGTCTCCCAGCTAGTTTGACACCCTTTGGAGCAATTACTTTAGGGCCATTAGTCTGAGGCCATAGTTCAGGTCCATTTATAGGTCCAATATAAGGCTCGTATGCCTTTTTAAATGTAGAAGTTTTAAAATAATCAGACGTGTAGTCTTCTGCCTCAAGACCCGATGTCGCTAGTGCGGAAATCACGTGCACACATGGGATTCCCGACAAGTCCCACCCTCGACAAGCGCAATTAAAAGTATTTAAATCAACAGCAAATTGAGCCCCACTAGAGCCCTTTACTTGGAAAGTACTACCTCCACAGTGTAATGGAATCCACTTGGAGGACCACTTTTTTTTTAAATTAATAAGTTTCCTAATCTTAGGACAAATCAATCCCTGCCATCTACCTATCCACTTTCTTCTTTTTTCTAATCTCTCAACTAAATACACTCTTATACGTTCTAAACACACTAAAATAGAAGACTCCCTAGCATCTAAAAGTTGTTTATTCCATGATTCACACATATTATTTAACAAAACATCGCAATGTGTATTCGTTCTAAAATGGGATCGAGTCCAATACCTTGGCGGTTCTTTTGCTAACCAATCATATGCTGCCTCATCCATTGATTTAATAACCTCCATGACTCTTGTAAAACGCTCCACGTACGTAGCCCGAGCAGCTTCCCACATCTTATCTTTCAATGCAAATGATCCATGTTTTTTCTTGAAGTTCTGATGGAGGTGCCTAACACAATGCCTGTGTTCAACATCAGGTAGTAATTCTTCCAACGCAATTCCTAAACCCTACAAAAAAATAACCACATTTTACAATTAGACAGTAACAAGTTTCAAACTAAATAAAAAATATAGAGTATATATTAACTATACCTTTTGTTTATCAGTGACAAACACCCACATCTCAGGGTCATCAATTCCAAGATCATCTACTAACAACCCAACAAACCATCTCCAAGTGTCCAGATTTTCAGTTTCAACCACAGCATAACACACCGGATAGATGCAATTATTAGCATCCATACCAACAGCAGTTAATATAACACCTGGATGAGGTCCTTTAAGATGACATCCATCCAACCCAATCACTTTTCTACAACCAGCCTTAAACCCTCTTATCAGAGGTTCCAAACAACAATAAAATCTTAAAAACCTGTGTTCCCCAGTTACCTCATCCTCCTCAGTTTTTAAAAAAACTGTTGAACCCGGATTGGTCCTTAACAACTCAGCGCAGTAGTTGTTGAGCAAACTATATTGGTCCAAAAATTGAATTTCATCTAACGCCTTACCCTTCTTGATTGTCCTATACGCTTGTCTCCTACTAATATTGACATGAAGATCATGTAATACTTGTTCTTGTAAGTCAATTGCTCGCAAAGAAGAGTTTAACTTCAACTGATGTGCATACCTCGTGGATAGAACGGTAGAATTTACGTGCTTACTATTTAATGCACAACCACATTTATGTATGAGATTTAGTGTCCTTATCTGAAAGCTACCATCCAAGCATTTAGTCGCATAGACAAACCAATCACAATTCGTCCCTCTGCACTTTGCTCTAACTCTTCCTGGTTCATTACAGGGGAACCAAACATTCCTCACTTCACAAATAGCATTAGCTTTCACTGCTTCCTTAAACTCATTTCCGTTTGCGAAAATCATACCAATCTTCAGTTTAGGCTCATCTTTGTCAACCAATACATTAAAACGTTGACTTCTCCTTCTTCGAACTCCATCACAATCCTCCTCATCCGTTGATCCTTCTAAACTTCTCAGATTGTCTGACTCTCCACACGAACCCTCGTTGAAGTCGTCATCGTCTATAACAGGTAGTTCTTTAGGACAAGGGAGCTCTAACCCGTTTAATTTAACCGACGGTGATGACCCGACACCAACAAACTCAACCCCGATATCAACGTTGTTCTCGAACATAATATCATCTTCATCATCGTCGAGGTTGTTATCGCTATCATGAAACGAAAAATCAGAACCGCTATCATCAACAACGGTATTAGCATTGTCGCGTTCACCATTCTCCGAATCTGTAATTAACAATCAAAGCTACTATTATAAACGAATCCAAATGACTGCAAAATGAAACCCTAATATACCCAACGTCGACCAAATTAAAGGAATCTGGAAGAAGATTAGTACCTGAATCACTCACGATTTCACTTAAATACGCCATCGGATTTGATTGGAAAAGCCACGTATGAAGTAGCTACTCAAAATTTTTCTTCGATTCGAGATGATAGAGTGAGAATTTTAGTCGAATGTTTAACGGGGAGAGGAGAAATGAGGAACGTTTTCTAACGGCGTGTTTGTACGTAGGTGGGTGGTAACGAGATTTGGAAGGTTCCTTCTTCCGTATAATGGTTTCGTGAGATTTTCTGCCTAACTTGATGAAGAACACCAAGAACACGCACTACTATGTGCGATTTGATCCGGTTTTTGTTTTGTTAAAATGAGATAGGGGTGTTACGGGGTACTAACTTGGGTAGGTGAAAGGGTAGATTTAGGATAAAAAGACAAATATAACCCCGTCCACATAGGATTACACATCAAAGCAACATATGACGTCAGGCTGAGTTGGCGCTGAGTTGGCGCTGAGGTGGCGCTGAGGTGGCGCCATGTGGCGTTGACTAACGGTCAACTAACAGAAAAATGAAAAAAGGGCTAACGGTGTCACAAAATGTGAAGATATGGGGTGGAAAAGGGTAATTTTGAAGATCGGGGGCGGCCCGTGCACTTTGGGTATAGATAAAGGGCCACACGAGGGCTTTACCCTTTAGAAAATAGATTAAGTGTAATGCATAAATCTATATATACCACGCCCAAATTTTACAATTTCTCATATCAAATACTTCATCTTCTTTTTTTCATATCATTTGTTAACATTCCTATTATTTTTTCTTAAAATATATGAATCTTTTTGCGGTTGGTCTACATTGATGGAATCTTCTTTGGTTACTGCTAGATCATTTGTTCTGAAGCTAAATATTCACTGTAAAGAATGCGAAAAAAAGCTGAAAAAGTTGCTGCAAAGTATCCAGGGTGTTCACCTAGTTGAAATCAATGCAAGGGCAGGACATATCAGTATCAAAGGCACTCTAGATCCTCGCACTATTATAGAAATCCTTGAAAAGCATGGCAGAAAAGCAGAGCTCTTATGGGAAGAACCCTCGACAAAAGATGGTGATGAAAGCTTACAGGTCGGGGAATCTAAAGCCATTGATCAATTTAATGATCCAAAAGTCATTGAAAGTTTTCAAAAATTATTTGGAAGCAGAAACTTAAATGTTGAGGTAACTACTACTAAGACCATTAAAATTACTTCCAGTGGAGGAAAAGATAAGAAGACAATTTTAGAAGAAGACAATGATTTGAAGGTTGTCGGACCGCAGTGTATAGCTTCTGCTTCTGGTTGTGGCGGTGGTGGCCATGGGATGCATAATTGGAATAACTGGCCACCTCCGGCATGGGACTACGAGTCTCCATTAGAGCCAGCACCATCGTGGCCTGTATACGATCCATCAGCGCCACCCATGCCAAATGATTATGGTATAGCACAAGGCCATGCAGAACGACCACCTCCACCACGGCCACCACCACCACCACGGCCACCACCATCTCCTCAGCGAAATGCGTACTCGGACATGTTTAGTGATGACAATGTCAATGGTTGTAAAATACTTTGAACCTTATATCTACCTAATTAGCTAGTAAATATTTGATGAGTAATTATATATGAGATTATATATACCACCAAAATTCATACCATCCAAATATCATTCAATATTCAATGACATGGCGTGAATTGATTGGTTACAAATTATTAATATATATATTTTCTTGATTTAAGTAAAGATTTGTAACCAACCAATTCTCACCACATCGTTGGATGATATTTAAGTAGTATGAATTTGGATAATATATATCATTACTCATATTTAATTGTACATATACATACAAGTTTAATGTACTTTAAGTGCAGGAATTATTTTTTTGACCAAAATAAAATTATAGTAATTATTTTTTATACATGTATTCAAGGTAACTATTTTATATATATATAAAAAAAAGTGTAGTTAGAGTACAATTTGGTTTTATTTTAGCATAATAGTGTTTCATGCATTTTTTTTTTTGTTACATAAGAGGTCCAAAGACCAGGAAGAAAACTTCCTATCGATTAATGATTGTCTAGAACAAATCTAGGCAAAGCCCAGCCGCATCTATCTTTTGTTAATAGACGCCAAAACCCCTCCGGAGGTTGATAAAGGTTGGTCGGACCCTCTTCACTCCTCGCTCCTATTTTTGCCAAATAATCTGCGCATCTATTAGCCTCTCTATAGCACCAAATAAGCTCGAAATTCGCTCTAGCTGCCAACATATCTCTACACTTTTGAATTATATCACCTGCAAAAACTCTTGAGTTCACATCGCCCTTCACTAGCGCATGTAACTCACACGAGTCAATTTCAATAATTAAGGACGTAAAACCTTGACAAAACGCCATATGCAAACCAAAATGCAACGCGAGCACTTCCGCTTCAAATGGGGATCGGGCCACACAATTCCCCGAGAAACCCAATACAAAATCTCCCCTTATGTCACGGAATAAACCACCTACTCCCGCCACTTTTCTATCCGAGTTATACGACCCATCCACATTTAACTTTAACCCCTCCAAAGGTTTAACCCACTTTACAAGGACACTAGTTACGGAAGTAACCAAACCACCGTCTCCTTCCATTCCCCATGCTCGCACATAATCACTGGCCGCGTTTTTAATAATTGCTTTCAATTCGCTCATGCTCTTTTTATTCTCCTCACCATTGAACACTCTCGCGTTTCTATCCGTCCACACATTCCAAATAAACGCAGCGAATAACACCCGTGCCTCAATACCATTTATTGCTTCTTTCTTCGAAAGCCAATAGGACCACCAGTTCCGATCTGTCAAAACTCGCTGCTGCTCATACTGATCATCACAGACCTGCTGCTGCGCTTCACGACCTGCCTGCTGCTGCTCCCGAGTTTCTGCTGCTCGCTGCTGATCTCGAACTCCAGCTGGACGAGGACCTGCTGCACCAGACTCAGCCCCCTGCAACTCCGCGCCTCCTCACTCCCATATCCCCACCATGAACACCTGAAAAACAAGTTTTAAACAAATCAATATATTCGTGACAATGTCTAAAAATGTGAGCTGAGTTTTCTTCCCTGTTGCCGCATCCCCCACAATAGGGGTCCTGTACAACACCCCGAGCCATGAGATTCTTACGCGTTGGTAATCTCTCCCATATAGCCCTCCACATCAACATCTTAATCTTCTGTGGACATTTTAAGGACCATAATCTCTTCCAATCAAAGCTTGGGTCCCCGCCATCCTGAACCAAACATCTATAGCCCGATTTCACGGAGAAGCACCTCGAAGACTCTCGATCCCATTTGAACACTTGTCCCTCTCCACTTTGTGCTACACTAACTCCCATTCGCAATACCTCACACCCATTTATGATGTTCTTGCACATCCGCGAGTCCGATGGTTTCACCTCTCTATCCAAAAACCCCGAGCGGAAATATTTTTGTTTAAAAACTTGTACCCAAAGTGCTGGATCATTCACAAGAACCTTCCAACCCAATTTCGCAAGAAGTGCTTTATTATAGAATTTTGCACTTCTCAAGCCAAGACCCCCACACTTTTTTGGTTGACACAAAACTTCCCAACTAAGCCAGTGTATCTTCCTTCCCTCCTCCGATGATCCCCATATAAAATCACGGATAATACGATCAATTTCCTCACATACGTACACCGGCAACCTCATAGTTTGCATAATGTATGTCGGAATCGCTGAAAGAACTGATTGAGCGAGTGTAACTCGTCCAGCCAAAGACAAATTCTGACTCTTCCAATTCGGAAGCTTCTTCTTCATCTTTGCTATAACTCCTCTATAGAAACCTCTCGACAACCTTTGCGACCTAATAGGAGCCCCCAAATATTTTCCAATAGAATCACTCAACGTAAAACCACTTCGTTCCGCCAAATTAGATGCTACCTCCTCCGAAACATTTGCCGAAAAATAGATGAGCGACTTTTCATTACTCACAGTTTGGCCCGCCTCGGCGCAAAACATCTCTAACACCCCCTTGACTAGGTCCACCTGTTGCGAACTCGCCTCCCCAAAAAGAAGCAAATCATCTGCAAAAAATATATGTGAGATTTGGGGACCTTGTCGATGGATACGAATGGGAGACCATTCATTACTCCGACAAAGCCCCTGTATAAGCATAGAAAGGCGTTCCATACATAAAACAAAAATATAGGGTGATAAGGGATCTCCCTGTCTAATGTCGCGTTGAGGCGTGAAAGCCTCTAGCTGCTCCCCATTCCACAAAATCCTCATACTATTCGTTCTCATTGCCGACATAATTAAAGCTGTCCAAGATTCCGGAAATCCAAAAAAGGATAACGTATCCTCTATGAATCGCCAATTCAATTTATCATAAGCCTTCGCTAAATCAACCTTTATCGCCATGTAACCCACTTTCGTTTTCAATTTTTGCATCCTATGATCAACCTCCTGGACAAACACAATATTGTCAATAGTGGACCTACCTGGAAGGAAACTACTTTGATTCGGTCCTATCCTTTCAGCTAAAAGTGGCCGAACCCTATTCACCATGGCTTTCATTACGAACTTGACCGGACTATTTATTAGGCTGATTGGGCGGAGCTCTCCTACCCATTCTGGATCAGAAACTTTCGGAATTAGATGCACCAGCGTACCATTCAGTCTAGGCGAAACAAAACCCGTCCTAACCGAATCCCTTATCATCTTACAAATGTCTCCTCCCACTATATCCCAGCACTTTTGATAGAAGGAGGCCCCAATCCCATCACTTCCCGGCGCTTTATTCAGATTTGATTGGAACACTGCGACTCTTATTTCATCATCCGTAAATTCTTCCTCTAGGAACCCCCTCTTAGCTTCTCCTAAACTTAACCCATGCGGTAGCGCGAAAGGACCCACAAACTGCTCGGATTCCGAATAGATCCCTACAAAATACTGTCTCACTAATTCACATAAATCCTCTCCATTCTCCACCCAAACTCCATTCGAATCTCTTAACCTTAGAATTTTAGCAGCTTTCTTTCTCTTCATAGTAGCCAGATGATAATACCGTGTATTTATTTCCCCCGAACGAATCCATTTCTTCTTTGACCTTTGAAACCAGAAGTGCTCCTCCTCCTCTAGCACCCTCAAATATTCACCCCTTAATTTTTTCCCCAACTCAAAAAGCGAGGAATTATAAGATCTTTGGAGCGAAAGTTGTATACCTTTAAGTCTAGCCAACAGAATCTTTTTCCTCTTATTTAAATCTCCGAAAACATTATACTTCCAATCCGACAAATGTTCTGTAATACCCTTCAAGCTATCCCCTAAATCATTGTTCACCACCTTCCATTTCTCTTGGATAAACCTCTTGAAATTATTATGAATACACCAGGCTGTCTCGAAGCGAAATTTCCTAGGAGGCCCAATAGGCTCCCTCGGAACTACTTGTATTAGAATAGGAGCGTGGTCCGAATGTCTTCTATCGAGATGTAAGACTTTAGCTAACGGAAACAGCGAAAGTAGTTCGGTATTCCCATATGCACGATCTAACCTTTTCAAAATGCGTTGACCAGTATTCCACGAATCACACCACGTGAACCTTGGCCCTTCGAAACCTAAATCTGTCAAATCACACCTTTGGCGCCATTCTTCAAATTTAATCATCCGACGAGACACCCCTGGTTCACCCCCTTTCTTATCCGCTTCAATCCCTACCTGATTAAAATCCCCCGCAATAAGCCACGGCTTCTTAGTATCCTTGAAAGCATGGTGCACGGCCTCCCAAAGGGGTTCCCTACCCGAAGCTCTCGGACAAGCATACACGGCTGAAAAAATACAAGGTCGACAATCCCCCTTTGAAATTTCAATATTAATAATTTGAGTCCCGGCTGAAAGAAATCTTACACCAATCTCGGAATCATCCCATAACACCCAAATACCCCCACTAAAATTCTCAGCCTCCACACGCGCGGAATTAGCCTTACCAATGCTACGGATAATATCATCCGCTCTCGAACCACTTACCCTCGGCTCTACTATAACCGTCAACCAAACTCTATGGATGCGAATCATCTCACGAACAACACGCCTAAAGTTTTCGGCTGCCGCTCCATGACAATTCCAGATAAGGATATTCGGCTTTTGAGGATCGCCTCCCCAATCACCTCTAAAAATTTCCTGTGTACACATAAAACAAACGATTAAATAAAAAACCACAAGAGGTTCAAGAAGATACCTGCCCCGCGCTCGCGTGCTCCTCCGGAACATATTCCATTTGCTCATCCCAATCTAGCCGCTCCAAGGGTGTCTCAGGTACCACCGTTTCTTCACCTTCCCCTGGTTCTGGCGGCATGTTCATGGAACCAACTTGCATCCCCGAATTCCCGTCTACCGGAAAATTCATAGAGCTTCCCTGATTGAAAACTCCTGGAAGCTGCCAATCAGTCCCACTCGGAGCCTCCTGGAACCCTCCTCGAACGGTACTGACCTGCTGCATCATTTCGGCCTGTTGCAATTTTTCGGAAATTGCAAAACAGGTCCCTGTACCATTTTGACCAACTTCTCTCACCATACTGATTTGTTGCTCCTCCCTACTACATTCGGACCCCACTACTACTACTCCAGTAGTACCATGCTGATTGTTACCTACTATTTCAGTCCCATTAAGTGATACCTGACCCCCATAGGCCACCGCCCCATTTAGTCCCTGTACTGCATTATTTTTTTTTTCCTTTTTGTCCTTTCTTGCTGCCACTTGTAGAACTTTCCCCAAACACCATAATTGGGTCTTGCACCCCCTTCCCCTTATCAGACAACTTTTCTGTTTTTGGTATAGATGTAAGTTCCTTCCGAATTTCAAAATCCGGCTCAATAATTATTTTATGCCCCCCACCAACTCGCATTTCTCTTCCCACCTCCGAACCCGAATAACTACTCTTCTTATTACTATTTTTTTTCCTGATTGTTCCACCCGACTTAACACCTTCCTTACCATTTATCTCTTGTCTCGCGGCTACAATCGGCGCAAAAACATTATCTTCCTCAACATATAGCGCACCATACCTTGACCCCAAATCTTTTCCTACCCTGCCTTGGGAGCTCCCTCTCCAACTATTACTTTGAAAACTCGAACCCTTGTTGCTCAACCTGGCACCTCTTTTTACTGCCATCCAATCGCCAAAAGGCGCCTGTTTAACAGAACTGTTGCTAGCACTTTCCGAGGTACCCCCCTTGTTAGAGTCTGAAACAACTGAGTTCTGAGGAGGCGAACTCATCCCACACTTGTCCTTTTGGTGTCCGAATTTCCCACATTCATAGCATATCATGTGCAAACCTTCGTACTCGACCAAACAAATCTCACCCCCAATATGTAACTTAGGTGTGAGGGGTTTTTTCAAGTCCAGTTCCACAGCCAATCTCGCATAATTACCTTTTTTCCGAGCTTTAGTTAATGGATCAATTCGAATTGTCTTGCCAATCTGATTACCCATTTTCCTCAAGATTCTAGCAGTATAATTATGCATACCAACATTTGATATACGTACCCAGGCTGTGGTCGTGGTTATCGAATCCGTATGAGGCTTAAAATCCGGGGACCACTCCCGAACAACTAAATAATGATCAAATATCATCCATGGGCCCCCTTCCAAAGCGAACTCGCAATCCTCCTTGAACGCGAATTTCACCATAAAGTACCCATATCCCACGTCCACTAATTCGATCAGGCCTTTAGGTTTCCAAATTTGCTGAAGCTTAGAAGCTAGATAATTGAAGCCTACTTTATACCCCAGTAATCTAACAACTACCGTGTTATTCCACAATTGTATACCTTCAATAATCTCTTCCCTAGACCGTAAAACTTGAGGAAAATCACAATTCTCTACCAATTCATCGTCCACGATCGAATCATGATACGTGCTATCTAACCCACTATGCTTATTAATCTTAGTCTCTTCTGAATCAATAATAGTAGGAATGACGAAATTCTTACCCGTAAGCGCGCTATGCCACCCACTGATCTTTTTTGGAGGATTAATTGGGCCCCCAAAAGCCGCTGATTGATCTGCAGCAGCTTGCGCTGCATTATTCTCCTCTCCTTCCTGGGCCGGACGAGCACGCTTCCCAGGTTTACCACCGGTGTGTTCAAGCGGCGGGAATTCTTCTCTTACCACGCCAATGCCATGATTTTCATTGATACGCGCAGGCTCCAAAGGTAACCCTTCTGTTTCCATGGCTGTATGGTCTGTAACATCGCCCCCATGCCCGGAAGAGGGAGGCGCTTCTCCAAATCTGTCCGGCGGAGCCACCGGAATTGGATCAACGGGAGACGCAATGATTGCGAACGTTAACGGCTAGTTTCTTATTTTTACGTTGAGAGCGTTTAACTTGTTACAAATTTTAGGTTTTATTTAGTTTCATGCATTTTTTGGTTACTCTTGTATGACATTTAGGGGCGAAAGAGGAATGGAGGGGGCGGCGCTGGGACATAGTAAAAATATAGGAGAACTATTATCTAAGACACAAAAGGGGTGGATTTCTAATTAAAAGTTCCATTCCAACCATCCTTCCTCTAACTAGTTCAACTAGAAAGAGATTGTATCAAAATACTCCTAACTCCTATCCCACACTTAACAACAAAAATCCCACTACCAAACTCATTAGTGATCCAGAAGTCTAACCTCTCCCATTATTCACTCTCTCACTCACGCCTCATCTCTGTCTTCTCCCTCTCTCTCTGTGATAAACAATGAACGCCCCACCACCATCAACCCAGTCCCCACCAACATGACCACCACCGCCTTCCCCTCCATTATCACCACCACCGAACAGCACTGTACCTTCCCCTTCCAACCTTCTGACCTCCAACACCACCTCGACCCGTCGACCACCACCATGAGCAGCAACCATCCGATCCACCGACAACCATCAGCGCAGGTTCGTGGCCATCTCCTCTCCCTTCAGCAACTGAGATCCAGGCCCAAGGACCCTTCTGTTCGTTGCTCACCAGCCCTCCGGTCGAGTCCTCACCAGCCTTCTGTTTCAGGCCCAACAACTCCGTTCCAGGCTGCCCATTCTCCATCTCCATCGCACCAAGGCGCTCGTCTCTCAGATCTCAAATCTCCATCTTCAGCAGACCTTCAGATCTGCTCGTCGATTCAAGGGTTCTGCTTTTTTTAGTGTCAAACGTATACTGGGCTTTATGGGGCCAGCCCCATATTGTAGTTGTTCATTATGGGGCCAGCCCCAGATTGTTCATCTTCGATTGCAACTGTTTGGTTTTGATCTTCAAGTTTTTGTTGTGGCTATGTGAATGTATATGTATGAATGATGATTTTTAATTGTGTTTGTTCCAATTCCAAGTGATTGGTGATTGTAATTTGTTTTGCTGAACTATGTTGATATTGTTGATCCAAAATGTGGGTGTTCTTATTGGGTACAACCCCACATTGTTGAGTTAGATTTTTTTTGTTATTTGATATGGGCTGTGATAAAAAATTTGACCTGGGTACGGACCCATGTAGTTAACGTCCGAGATGGGTCCGTACCCACATGGACAAAAGCATAAAAAATAAAACGAACCCAAAATTGAATCCTAGGATAAAAGAAAGCAAAACGCAGGTATGCGTCCGTACCCATTAAGCAGGAGGGTAAAAAAGTAAAAAAATCAAACCAGAAACTTAGATCTGGGACTTTAAAAAGAATTTTCTGTAACTGAGATTTTAATTAGAAAGTTTGTGAAATTGGGTCTTGGACTGTATTTTCCTCTAAAAACATAGGTGGTTTTTTTTCTTTAGCGAATTCCTTTTCAAAATATGTAGATTTTGGTCCTCCAAATTTGAAATTTACCCTCAAATCCTTTTCAAACTAAAAATTTAATTAAAAAAACATGTATATCTCCAAATCTCCGTTAATTATCCTAACTTTCTGAATACCTATTCTGGACGCCCTTTTCCAATGTTTCGTCACAAGAAATATTTTTACTAACGCCTCAAAAAATATTTTACTAAAAATAATTGTTCAACAATCGAATCAAATGATATAGAGACCATACAACACCTCCCGTGCATACATCTGCTTGACAAACCATCACAATCGAACTTATTCAACCAAATTGTTCTGTTGATATATACCTATCGATACAGAACCATACCTTCATACCTTTAGAGGTCGTTTCTTGACGAGAAACCTCGGTACTTTGGTATTAAAGATTCAATATGAAACCCACTGTTAAATTAAGATGTTAGAACATTGTCAACACTAATGAAGTAATTATATATTTAATTTTTTTTATATTAAATTGATTGTTAATTATATACATTAGGTTGATTACCCATTATATATGTAATTAAATTAATTCAGTATTAACAAATTACATTTTAAAAATTACGATTATGTTTTAAATAACTTTTGTCATGAATTTTAAGTATGCATATATATAGTCAAATTTAACAAAAAGGTGTAAAATATGGCCTTTATATTTAAATTTGACAAATCTTTAAATTATTACTATGTCATTGGTGTTGATTTTTTTAAATTTTTTTATTTTAGATTTTTAAAAATAACATTTGAAACTCCAGGGTTCTTGTCCGAAGAAAACCATCTTAAACCTTAAATTTGTACTTTAACTTCAATTTTAAACTAAACAATTTAGGAAAATACTCCCCTCCAATATTGGATGGTCAAATACCAATAATATAATGACACATACCTCATGTTTTAATCATGCAAAAGTTAATTATAGTAACTATCTAGTTAATTAAGCAACTAAGGCGCCTAAGAACGAGAAAGGTTATATAAGGCTTACTATCAAGTTGTAAAGGTAATTAAAGAACTAACAAGGTTAAATAGATGTGAAAGTAAAGGAAATTAAAGCAAGCGTAAAGTAAAAGATAAGGGATAGAAGACACGTAATCACAGGGTCATCCTCACAAGATTTTCAAGCATCTCCACTAAATTACTTTATATCTCTTGAAGGTAAAATATAATCATGTAAACTTGAGGTTTTTCTGGGCTTAACCATAACCTAAAAACTCCAGAGACTTGTACTGGTTAAGTCACTACCCGATGAGACTTTTAGCGGTTAAGTCACAAGCCGATAAATTTTTACAAGGTTCAATCCTTATAACCTATGAAACTCCCTTTATTATAATGTAGAGAAAGATTAATACCCTAAAAAGTTAGATGGATAATATTACAACCAGTTTGAACATACTCCTTCATGAGTTAATCTAAGAAGATAGAATATGGATTCCTTGAAGAGTTGATATAAAATAAAGCTTGAAGTTGATCTTATATCTGAGTAGATATGAAGATGATGGCTTGACTATTTGAAACAATTCAAGAAGCTTCATTTTGTAATTTGAAATGAAGAATCAAGCTTGTGGATATTATTGAATAAAAGATGAGTAATGTTGTAGAAAAGAAGGGGTAGTTTTTTCCTTGTAAGAGCTTCAATATATATAGCCAAAATAGTGCTCCCAATAGTCATGAATGGCTCTATTTCATTGTAGAAAAAGGAAAACTAGTTCCCAATTCCAAAAACGGTATACTGTTTCGTAGCGGGGTGATGGTTTAGGAGGTTGCAATTTTGTTTAATTTTTGGATTTACTCAGTGATACTTTGCATAACTGAAAATTGTTTCTACTTAAAAATTGTTGGAAATGAGATTTTGAGAAACTTTGTAGTTCAACTGGAAATCTAAATTGCAACGTATAGAAAGTTATGGAAAGATAATTTCTGGCAGCTCTAACTGAAGGATCACATATTACCCTAATAATGTTATACCGTTTTGCAAAAAATCGTGTGACGGTCTTTTACCCCAATGAGTATTTTCCATGTGGCATACTGATGTCTCTCTATTTCTGATATATTAATCTATAATTGAGACATCATTTTAGGGTTATTCAGTTATTAATTTTAGGATTTTGTCCCATTTATTCATACTTTGTACTTTCTTGTCTAATTTTAGGTGTTTTGCTATTTTATGAGCTTTTGCGCGTAATTCGTGTGTTATTTGTGTAGCACTTAGGTATATGGAAGCTATTACACATATGGAAACTGATTTGAAAAGGAAAAGTAAAGGAAAACCCTTAGTCAAAGTCAAAAAGGAAGAGTTCGGGTATATTTGTAATGTAAAGAAGCTCCCAAAACTGCACATACGTCCATTCGTTAATTTACTACATAAACATGGTCTTGATTAGAGATTTTTTTTATATGAGTAGCTAGATCTTTTCAACGTGGTCGTTTCCATATAATGAAAGTCAAAATCTGATAAGTAATGAAGGATAATGATCAAAACAAAATCTACTAAGGTTTATACCTTCCTACAAGTTAGGAATACAAATTTTGGTAAGATCATGACTCTTTAACTTGGGGATTACTCCTAATTTCGACCAAGGGCCTATGTATACTCATTCCTACCTTAGAGAACTCATCATTGGTCAGCCTTTAATCATCAAAAGACCAAGAGGAAGCTTACATTAGAGAAGAGAAGATTAGAAGGAGTTAGACAACAAATCATGCCTTCCTAATCCTTTAAATTTGTAATTGCTTTTCTATTTTTTCTTTTATGAACTAATTCTATTTTATCTTGATATTAGCATATGTGTATGAACCCTAGACTCATTTTATATCTATTTTAAATTGGGATGTCTTTTACATTTTATTAAAATTAGCGTTTTATTCCCTGCTTTTATGTTTTTTTTTTATTTATTGTCTGTCGTTCTTGTGGTGTATAACGTATAGGATTACCTTAATAGTAGGTAGATGGTCACCCAGAAAGGGTGTCTAATTATTGAAACACCAATTAAATTAGTGTGCGGTAGTGATCCAGAAGGGCTTGCCTAACTAGATAATCATTAGGGTTTGAGATTAATCACCGATCATTGCGCAGGGTCCCCTTACCCAAGTCCCCTGGTAATTGTTAGGTCGCAACCTAAGTCCACCCGGAAGGGGGTTAGTGGTGGGTCCTGGTGTGTTATAACATAAAGTACTGAAATAAAAGGAACCACAATACCGCAAGTGTACGGTTGTCCAAGTAATACTCCGATAAATCAGGTTTCGTTCTCAGGGATTGAACTGGTATAACCCAAGTGTTCAATAGATAGGTAGTAGTAATTGCTAATCTAGAAAATAAAATATAAAAAATATTTGTTTTGTTTCGAGTTATTAAACTACTAGACGCAAATAAACAAATTACTGAAAATAAATACTAAAAGACTAAGACGCAAGTATGAGCTATACTTGAGTCTCGCTAGGGAATCACCTAAACTTACGCAATTAATGATTTCGTTAAGGACAGAATTGATATTTATATATTAGTCGGGACTCTAATGTCTCCTAGCCCCCATTAGGGTGGACCTAGGAGCTATTCTACAATATTAAAAACCCCGTTAGGGCGATTATAAGCTACGTTCAGATGGTTTTAGTCTCTTACCTCATTGCCTACGTGGTTAGTCAAGCCCGTCAGGATCATTGACGAACACCACACGTTTATTATCTAGTTCAGTAATTAAACCCCCCGTCAAGATGATCACCGCCACTAGTGAATAGCTTAATTACCATGACCTATCTCTGATTAGCTAATTCATTGATAGTGAAATTAATATAATTAATAAGCAATATGAAATCCCCAATTCAAATTAAACTAGAAACTTATCCCAAATTGAAATACATGAATTAAATAAATTAGGGTTCATCCCATTATGCGATTATCAAGTAATTAAAGTTTAGCTCATAATTGTAATAAGAACTATAAAGAAATTAATAATATACATGTTCCTAATAACAGAAATTGACTTGAGCTGTTGTTGGAGGAAAAGGATTCTCCAGCTTCTACACTTACTTCCGCCTATCGACACTCTCTCTAAGGATGATTTAATATGAAGGTTTAATGAGAGGTACTGAATAATGAGGTCTAAAGGAGCTTATATAGTGCTCAAAATCGTATTAGGGCTTAGATTAAGAGGATTAGGTCAAATTATAAAAAGCCCAACCCCATTTTTTCTTTTAATTCCCGTAACTGGTGTGCAACCTTTAGTAATACGACTGTAACTTTTGCATCTCAACTCCAAATGGGCTTATTCAACTTGGAGAAACTTCCTAACTCAATAGGCTATCAAACCATGTTTCACGGCCAAAGGCTGAATCCGCTCCTAAGTAGCCCAAAAACAGCAATCTTTAACAGTCTTTCAGATCTGCAACTTTTTTAATTAAGTTCTTGTAAAATCCTTTCTTTCCTTTAGCTCCTCCACTCGATCTAATACTTTATTTCTCACTTCTCTTCCTTGTAGTGGTTCTTCATAAATTTATAAACCTACTAACTTTGCACTAAAATAAACAAATTAACGCACAAAAGCTCTAAAAATGCAAATAGTCTAATTTCAAGGGGAGAAAGTGCAATATGACGAAATAAGCATAAAAGTCTATCAAATAAGTCAAATATTCACCTAAAGTGATGTCTCCTAAGGGCTAATATTTAGAACAAATAGGGAGACATCAGTTAGGAGGAATATATAATCCTAGCTATTGCATATCAAAGAATTCTCCCTTACATAAATAGATTATAACAAGGCTAGTGGGGATTACTTGCTAGATCTCAAGCTAAACTCTCATACTATCTTATTCTCTTTATTTAATTGTTAATTGTTAGAGTCTTAAAAAACTCAACAAATATTTCAAAGTCTTTTATTTTTAGCGTATTATTCCTCTAGCTTTCTTATTTGCACTTTATATTGCATAAGTCCTTATTAACTTTCGTAGTCTCTGAGGAACGAATTCTACTTATCATTAAAACTTGTGTATGGTCTGTAATACTTGCAGTGAGTAACATGTTTATGTGAGGGTGTTTATTTGCATCTTATTTTATCGTAATTTTATTACGCTCTAACCGACACCACATACTTTGTTCAATGGATAATTTTTTATGATGTCGTTGTTGATGAAAAACATGATACCATTTTTCATCTAAAAACGAATAACCGTTTTGGGTAGAAATTAAGCAACATGGAAACACACACAAAGATATATTAAGTAAAGTGTGTAAAACATATCATGTTTAAGATATAACAACAAGATCATGATATTAGTTCTAATGATAAATTTGTAAACATGAAGATGAACTAAAGGCATGTACGCCAAAGAGTGTAGTTCAACATGTACACCAAAGATCAATCAAATGTTAAGTTATGATTTCAAATGGTTTTGAACTCAAGTAGGTGCAAGACAAAGTATGTGTACGCTAAAGAGTATGAATATGTAGTATAAGTTCAAGCAATATATTGGAAGAAAATATTTCAAAGAAGAATAATAATTCAAGTTTTAGAAATCATAAGTGAGGGATAGAAAACTAGGTTTTTCATAAGTGTTCTTTTAAATATATGTAGCTTTTAGAAAGTAGTATGACTACATCATTTATTTTTCACATCAAAATAACCTAAAAGATGGACTATATGATAACACTCGTTGAGCGTGTTCAGGGACTTATTGAGCTTCTATGTAATAGTGGATACTCAATAAATTATCGAGGGGTGGTACAATCGACGACACTCCATCGACGATAGTCATTGATTGGTGATTGTTAGTGAACAGTGTCAATATTTAGTAAAATTATTAACATGTACTCAGTGATTTCATTTACCATTTTTTTTGTCTTTATGTAGTTTTGTTTTATATAATAGTATTTTAATATTTAATTAAAGATAATTTTTTATTTGATTTTTATGAATAATTTTATTTTCTTTCCTTTTTGATTAAATTGGTGATCAAGAACCTAGGCTCCTTTTGGTTCATGAAAATAATGGGTATCTTCTGTTTTTATTTTCTATATTTTTTAAAATAGTAATAGAATGTGTTTGGTTAGAGAAAATAAAAATAGTTTTTGGGAAAATCAAATGAAAATGTTGTTATATTGAAGAACATGAAATAGACGTTTTCCATATTTTCAGAAAATGTTGAAAACGAAAAGAAAGATCATTTTCTGAATATATATTTTGAAAACGAAAATAGAAAATATTTTCACAAACCAAACAGGTGCTATTAATCAATCACCTATTTCTAATTTATGACAACAACGTTAATTTTTTTATAATATACTTTAATAATGTCTCATTATTTTTTTAATAATTATTTTAGAAAATCTAATTTAAAAATTATAGTGATAATACTTTAATATGAATAGTCCATAATGTAATATTCCTGTATTTAAATTAAGTTTTTAAAAATTATATTACAAAATCTATTAAAAAATTATAATGATCAATCACCGAACTTTCAAACCCAAGATTTACTTCTATTTCTATAAGAAAAAAACAAGGTAGATGATTGGTTATAAAAGACCTCCTTAGCATTTTATTTGGCAAGTAGAATTCAAACATTCCAAATCAGTTAGCTAAAATTTTACGATGTAATAACGAACTTAGCGGGGTAGGTTAATTTGTAATATTTTTTAAATTCTTTCTATTACAATATAGGGATAGTAACCCAACCATGCCACAACCCATTGGTTTTTCCACTAAGAGGCCAGTCAAAATATTAGGCTTAAAGAGGCTAATGTACCTCCTGTGTATACACACGCTTGGTCACAGTAGAGTTTTTCTTGGGAACACAATTTCTATTGTTAACCCAAAAATCTCTTCATTCAAACCTCATAAAAACACTAGATTATATGGTTTCCACATAGTTTGTTCATTGTCTCAAAATCGGTCATTCCAAGGAAGATGACACCGCGGTCAAAATCACAACCCAATGCGGCATTTTTCCAATGAACGCAAGAGGAGAACATACACAACTCAATTGGTCGATTAACCCAGAGCCGACCACAACCCACCGGTGGCATCTTTCTAGCGAACGCAAAAGGTATGTATCGAAACCCTAATGCAACAGTGCTTAATGGTTGGTTTATGGGCTGGGGACTTTTCTAATCGTTGGTGTGGTAGTGTTTTTGCAGAGACAAGTGCTCTGTCGACCATTGAGACGACGATGAGTCCGGTTAAGGCGGTTTGAACAAATCTTAACACTAGTGCTGAAAGCTGGAAAAAATCAATGGCCACCTGATTGTCGAAAAACAATGTGGGACCAGTGGGAGGCATTCCCCCGGCAAACACAAAAGGTACGTAGGAGAAATACCCTCCTATAACGGTGCTTAAGGGTCGGTTAATGGGCTTGGGATTCTAATCATTGTTGTCGCAGGTATGTTTGTTCAAAAATAAGTGCTCTCCGACCATTGATACAGTAATGCACGGTTAGGGGTGTTGGAACAAGCTTAAACACTAATCTTGAAAGCAAAAAAAAAAACAGCCCTACATGATTAGTTGGTACTTAAACAAGGGGCCAGTCGAAAAATCCTCCAGTTGCTTCAGTCAAAGGGGAAATAAATCTTCTAACATCCATATTACCTGGTATGTGGGCCAGGGTTTGTAATTTCTCCGCGTTATATAAAAAATCCTACCTTGTATATGAGATAAGCCTAACAATTGCGATGTTTTTGTATACGTGTGGGTATAGTGCTCTTAAGGTGTACACACATAAAAAAGGTACAATTTTATAAGGAATTATGTGTTCATTCATGGTCGGTCTTCTAAGTTTTGTGCTTTGTTGCAGAAAATAGGCAACGTAGTCAACCAAACTAGCTGGCGTGGATATGTGTATATTGCAAAAATTGTGTCCAATATAACCATATGTTTCATGTTTATCTAGGGGAACCGGTGTGAGTTGACACTAACCGAGATGGAGCTGCAATATGTGCAATCAAAGGTGCAACCTGATATGATTGCTAGTGGACCGGACATGATTGACTATGTAGCTGGGGTAGATGGTGTTGCTGACACGTCTTCTATGGTTGTTTCCAAACCAGTGGATACACATAATGCAGACAAACATTATAGATCGTCAACTTGACATGAATGTAAGATCTATGAATTTCAGAGGTGGTAGAGCCCGGTCAATAGCTAGACGTGCTATTGCTTTTCATGAACCTGTTGTGCCACACATTAAATGAGAGTTACCAGTGACAAGAAAAAGGTTTGTGTCGTAGCTTTTAATTGTATCATATATTAACAACATAGAAGGTTTCTAAGTCGTCTTCCTTGTATTCAGATATGTTACACTAAGCCTTGGTATACGGAAATGTGAATACCTTTGAGCAATTACAACTCCAAAAAATGTGAATCCCATACAAGACGACATGGAGGTGGAGTTAGATTGAGTTAAAGAAAATAAGTTATAGATGTTACAAATTCTAACTAGATGTTTTTATTATAATATCACCTATCTTGTTGAACTCTACTTATTGATGGTTTCTTATAATGAATTCATTGTGGGTTTTGTAATTACTTCATTGTGTAATGACTTTCGGAATAGTTTTTTGTGCAAATTGTGTGTTGGTGTTCTAGTATATTCAGGTGCTAATGTGTATGTGCTGAGAGTGTTAGATAGATATGTTATGGTGGGCTCGTAGTGTGATCTTGGTGGGCTATGAAATACTAGTAACTAGGCTCTTAATGGTATTATGTTGGGATCTTTTTTGTTTGTCATGTATTGGGCACGTAATGTGATTTTTGTGGGCTATGAAATACTAGTAACTAGGCTCTTTTTTGTTTGTTTGTTTGATAGACCATCATTGCGTTCTTATGCAGGATACAGTACTACACATAAATAAAGACAAACACATGTTATAAAAATCCAAAGTATGTGCACTTTCATCAATCTAAATTTTTTTTGATAACTAGATCAACATTTTTCCTATGTTTCTTGACATTTCTTTATTGGGTTCTTAGTGTCGTCTTGGATTTCCAGGCGAATTCAAGTAAAGTTGTTGGACTATCACTGTGTTTAATATAGTACATATCAAGAAACAAACATATCAATATAACACATTTTAAGCAAAATCAAACATTTGGGAGTCTTATTAATCCAAGAAAAACGTCAAGGCTATATTGGAAACACTTGTTGTGCGTCAATATTAGCGTGTAACTTAATATAGTAAATGGAGTGGTATCTGATCTGAAAGGAAAACTTGGACACTGCAAATCTAAACTTTTTCACCTCACCATGAAAGCATTTCCCGGGTGATATTATAATTTGGGCCTACACGACGCTTCTAACTACCTTCTCCTTATGTTGGTAGTTAACCTTGGTTTCCTCTTCATTCTCGGAATCCTTAAACGATGCCATCGTCACAGTAGAGACCTTGTCACATATGAGTGTTCGTGGGTTATTTGTTGAGTGATCAACGATTAGTGGAACAACATATTTAGCTAGCATAATCTCCAAGTCACTCACACCACTACGATCAACTAACTAAACAAGGGTCTCGAAATCTCTTTCCCTCAATAACTTGCAGTTCTAGTGTTTACCGGCCGAATAGAAAAAATAAACGCGCTTAAGGTCAATGTCTGTCTAAGTTTCAGCCACATACTTTACCATATCTGCCAATGAACTAAAGCATCACAAGAGTTTAAGAGCTTTCTCGCCACGGTAATAAATAACACAAATCACACTTGAACCCATGATAAAACTTTAAACAAAATAAAATGAGTTCAAACTAAGATACAACTTAGTAAAACATATTCATGCAAAAAAAAAAACAAATAACTTGTAAAACTGTACTACTCTACCATAGCAAAATCTAAGGGACAACCCATTAAAACAAAATCATGCTCAAATATGTAAAATACATGAAAGAAATTTAAACACAATATGTATAACAAAACTGCTAATACCTCTTCTAAAACAAATCATATTCAACCCCTTATAAAAATAGACATGTAAACACAAAAACACATAGGACGCAATCAATATCTATGTCCTAGAATTAGCCTGTTATCATTTCATAGCACGACCCATCAAAAAATATATTTTCCAACATTACGTATCCTTTGAAACACGTAGAACACCGAAAGCTAAAACACTCATGAAGAGGTTTATGAAATAAAATACAAACTGAAAAACCATACAATGTAGTGTGGAACATATTTGATAATATACAAATCCCATTCGTCTTCAATTGCATTTAAAAGAATATCTTGGCCTGAAGAGACTTGCTTGACAACATAATAATTCTAGGATGAGAAATGGGCCGTTGGTTGAAATAAGTGGATGCCAAACATATTGATATAAAGTATATCGTGATAAGAGACATTATTGCACAAAAGATTATGAGAATTTGCAGTTAAAATCCACACGTGATATTCTTGTGAATATATTTTTGGAACAAATTGCAAGTTATGCAACTCCAGATCATGTTGGATCTATATTGTTATGTATACTGCAAAATAATGTGCAATGCTATATTTCCATTATTGAGTGGTAATATATACGTGTGGATAAGTATGTCAGATAGACTATGATTGGCCTTCTCACACGGGCAATCGCCTTTGACATTAGAGGATGCGCAAGGATGAGACTAACTCATGTAAAAGAGTAACCCTTCATGTAAATAACGTGAGTTACGAAAGTCGCCTTAACTCATGTTAAGATGAGATCACAAACATGTAGCGCAACATGTTAATTTTAATTTGTGATCGAAGTAGATCCCCACTATCTACTTAGTCTATAAAAGCCAGATATGCAATTCTTAATTGATTTCAGAGAGGGTTGATTAATTGAAGGATTCATTTTAGACAACGAGGAATGTCTAATTATATATCTGTACGATATTTATGGATACATGACATATGACATATAAAAATGAATAATATCGTAGCATGTGAGTCATACTGTGTGTGCTTGCGACCAAAAGGAAGTGAAGAATTGATCCCTGTTTCTTCATTGTGTGAGATCTTTGAGTAGTACCCTTATTACTTTTGACTGAATTTGATGTTTTGATCTGGTGTATGCTACTTTAGCATATTATCGATGGTCATGAATGATTCGACCTAACAGGGTATGTCTGGGAAAGCAACCATGTCATTATAGAAAATGTCAGTGCAAAAGGAAGACTAAAATGGATATCAAAGTGTGTGCTTGCAGGTCGACCAATCATGTAAGTCATCAAGGACTATGACATGATAGTGAGACACATGATGTTATTCTAGTGAACTCTTCCAATCACAAAGATGGTGTGATATGGAATCTAAGGGGTCAGAGTTAATATGATATTGATATTATAATTTTTAGTCTAGGAAACTGCAAGATACAAAAGGATTATGAATCGTTTGAGCAGCTATCTACCCTAACAGGTTTATAGCAAAAGGAATGCTCGTATGCTTGCCAGTCGCACGACCTATTTGCCAAGTATGATGGATTTTATGGATATGTTTGAGATAAGAGAAAGAGTAGCTTGATGCGTATAACATGGGTGTGAGAGTAAACCCATCATGTGCAAGTGGGAGAATGAAAGAAATTGGTTTGGATATAGCCCATATTATGGTGCCCATAATGGGTTAACCCGACCCATTTTGTGTCAGTTATTATTTTAAATAACTGTATATAAATAACTTTGAGACAGTTATTTCATAAGACAGAATATCATATTTCATTTTTAAAAAATGCTTCTTTCTGTTTTCTTACTTTATATTTGAGAGAATAAAAACAATACAGGATAATCTCTTTTCAGTATCTCCATATTCAATATATCAGATCCAGTGGCATTTATGTTGTGGAATAGCAATCTTCTTCGTCACGTAAGTAGATTCAATATCGGAAAGTATTTCGATTCTTAATTCCGCCTAAAAGGTTTGTCTAGAAACCTTTAAATTTTTTACAATTATTTATTTAATAATTAGAATATTCTGCCAATCAAGAAATTTTATAATTGCAATTTATTAAAGTTAAATTTTTTTGCGTAGAAAGTAGATGTTGGATATGTTAAAACAAAATTCTAGTTTCGACCAAAAAAAAAGCAAAATTCTAGTCAAGTTTAGAAGCGGTTGAATATTTTCATGGTGACCTCACGGGCAATAAAAAGATCATCCTGTCAGATAACCTTGAGGTTATTCAAGGTATTAAGCAAGTGTCAGCAGCTCGTTGGAATATCCAACCTATTCTGCGCAAAATTGTTCGCAAAGCTAGGGGATGTGGGCAGATTTCCTTTCACCACATCAGTAGGAAGCTCAATGGAAAAGCGGACAAACTTGCAAAGGAAGCTAGGCACAGGGCAATGGCTAAACGTCTAGAAGCGTTTAGTATTTACGATGCAGCAGCTAAACTAGGAAAATTAGGAATAGGTTAATTTTTTTGTTTTGTTTGGTGCCCAGGGCACCTTTTATTGTCCAAAAAAAAAAAAAAAAAAGAATATTTTCATGGTGCGTCAAGAGAAAGAAAACTAATGAACTTGCCTTGGTCATGTGGTTTTGTGAGCAACCGTTATCTTTTCTAGCCAAAAAATAAATAACGACGTACGATGTTATAACGCATATTATACACGGTATACTACTATAGTGGTCGGTGTTGTTACACCCCACATCACAAGTCGTCTACACGACTGACCTTGCAATGCAAGAATTATATCAAGTCGTGAATTGAGGTGTATGAAATGATTATAGAATAGAGTAATGATATTTACAAATTTATTATGTCTCATATTCGACCAAAAAAAATAAAAAATCATGTCTCATATATTTTATACTTATTGTACAATTATATATTTAGTGTAGTTTCAAGATTCATTCCTAAAAGGGTGTGGGTGCCTTCAACAAAATTAAAATAAAAAAACGATCTCAAAAAATCGATCGGGTAAATCAACATATGTCTAATCTAAAAAACAGAGCCTCCACCTACAGGTGTTCCAAACACCCTTCGACCTTTTGTTAGGCATCTTTAGTAACAAGATCAGTCTGACCATTGAATCGTCTAAATAGGTAACATGAAGAGACACTATTCATTTTCTCTGCTACCTTCCCTATCTTTTTTGTCTGAACTGACCAATTTATCGCTGACGGTGAACTAATATCTTGGAGATGCTCTCTTCAGGTTTTCAGTTTTGTATGTTTTAAGGGTTTCCAATAATATAAATGTATTTATATATGTGTGAATATATATATATATATATATATATATATATATATATATATATATATATATATATATTTATTATTTCTATGAATAAATATTAAAATAATGCTAGTCTAGTGAAAAAAATATTACCTTTTAGTGGTCTTCATATACGTCATTTACATCTCTTAGAGTTCTCGAACAACAAAATACTACTCAAATGAAAGTGAATATTACACTAAAGGAGAGAGAAAGTATAGAGAAAGAAGAGAGATGTTAGAGGGTTTCCTCCTAAATCACTTTGATTTAGCGCCTACCTCATTGCTTTGATCTCGTTTTTTCATTTTCTTGATGAAAGAACCACATTCACAACATATTCGAGACATTTCACCTACCGATCTTGATCCAGGGATGACACTCTCACCACCTTGAGGCCGCCACCAAAATGCTACTAGATCCAAAGAACTTCATGTCTTGGATAAACCGGATACCCGGTCTATTTTGAGCATGAGTAGTCTATCGTAACCTCATAACTCGCCGAAAGTGGGTCTTTTTGGAGCTCTTATGGGTACTCAATGCAAATTCAAAATAGGTATAAAGAAACAAAACCTCAGATTAGATCCAATTAGGGAGGAAGAAGTGGAGGCCCCCCCTATCCAAATCACAATAGAAAGGAGCAAATAAGAGAGCAAAAATTCCTCCTCCTTGGTGGTGCCGCCGAGGGCATGGAGAAGGCTATCTCACGGTAAAAAATTCATGTATAGGAGATCAATCTAGATTTATTTTGGGTGATATGAGTGATTAATTTTCTAACTTAGGTGAATTCAATACTTTCTTGGAGGCTAGAGCTAGATTATTCAGTGGATGGGAAACAATGCCAAAACTTCTTTATAGAATACATGGGATGAGTTAGTGGCATACCAAGTGTTTGTGAAATTCTTCAAACAAACTCTTGGTAAATAAAATCTTCCAAGCAAATATAATTGATCCCATGAAGAATAAGAGTGAAAATGCTTATACATCAAAGATTGTGGTCGACCTAGAGCGTGAGAGGGTCACCAAGTAACCCGTGAACATGGTTAGGAACCTTGTACTTGATGTGATAAGTTTGGGGATAACCCAAACGAATAAGGTGGGAAGCAATATAATGGACTATAAGAGTATTACTCAATAATAGAAATTTTTTTATAGGTGCAAAATTGTAATAATTTGCAGCTATAAAAGGAGATGAACTTATATTAGAGGATAGTGATATTTTAACTATTGAGCAAGCCTTTGGATTCTCACTAGTAGGCTATGTTGTAGATCTTGGTTTCCTGCCTAGGCGATCGTCCGGGGCCTAGCGCTTAGGCCTAGGCGAGATTAGACAGTTTTGAATCTCATTGTGTAATTTTGTATATTTATGCATACATAGTAATTATGATAGATTTAACTATTTAAGTCATAAAATTCATCTAACAACACTACAGTAAACATGAAACTACTAAAATTTGAGATATAATATCAATTCAAGAATAATACAAAGGAAAAAAAGGTCTATGCGACAATTTTTTTTGCCATCAATCAGTGCCTAGGAGGCCATTATTAACCATTAATTGGCGCCTAGGTGGGCTAGACGCCCCTTCCACAACGACGTAGGCGCTAGGAAAAAATGGCTAGAATTTTTACTCAGCGTAATTGACTTTGGGGGAGTTGACGCCTAAGAAGCGATTTCTACATCATAGCTAATAAGTTATGTTCCGAAAAAAAACAATTATGGAAGAAATTCGAGGGATATTAAAGAAGTGGAATGTGAAGTGTAAGGTTAGAAAGCATCTGAGTGGTTGGTTAGTGTTCAAATTTGACAAATATGAAAATAGAAAGCTTATTCTCATGAGGGGTCCCTACACATCTTATGGGCACCTTCTATTACTATCTTAGATTACAGATTTCTTTTATTTTGGTAATTTTGAAATAACAAAGATCCCTTCTTGGATAATCATTAGGAATATCTCGGAGCAAGCTAGAACAACTATGGGGTTTGCCATATTAACATATAAAATTGTTAAACATGTTCCATCTGATGGCATTACTTACAATATTGAAGAGATTAACTACACTCATGTACTTGTAGAGATTGAGTTAAGTAAATAGATAAAAGAGTTTATTGAGAATGGGTCACGAATAGGAAATATTTTCTAATCAAGGTGGAGTATAAAACCTCCCACCTCGTTGCATTAAATGGAAGGCATTCAGGCACGTGGAGAGAAATTTCTTCTATGAAAACTCTAGTATGTGGAAGGATATAACTTTGAGGTACAATACTAATGCCCGGGCTAGGGAAGATAAAAGGAGAGACAAAAAACAATTGGTTTGAAATAGGAAAGTATCAGATGTGCATGACGGCTATTTTGGAAGTGAAAAATAAGCTTTTGGTAGTAGTCCGAGGAGCTACAGGACGACTCTCTTTTTGATATCGAGAAGAAACACCGAATTTGAGAGATATGTTGTAAGACGGGTCCAAAAAGTAGTAGATATAGTGAACTAAGGAATGTGAAACCATCTTTCCCGTGCAAACGAAGAACCTATGTTAGTCATGGGAGCTGCTGCAAGTTTACGCATCAGGTGCAGTCTTTCAAGGCTCGAAATCAGCATAGCTCGGACAGACGTGAAGTGCAAAAGACAGCTACAAACAACTTTGTGAAGTCTGGAAATGTAAAAGAAAACATCAGTAGGAGTTATAACTTCTCGGACAATAGCAGTAGAAGCTTTAACAGCTCAAAAAATGCTGCAATTTCTCGGAGAACAGTTGTAGGAGTTGTAATTAATTAAAAACGGTAGAAAATACCGATAAAAGTGAAGGAATTAGGGTCTCTAATGAGGTTGATATAATTTGTCTTGTTAACGGAAGATTCATGAAAAGACCGGGCAAAGAGCATATGATAGAAGATTTGGGTTATTTGGGATTTTTTGAGTAATTTGCGTGGCTCGGGTAAGGAGGATTCAAGATTTGGGATAGCTAAAGAGGTTGATAAACTATTTATATTGATAGTAAGTAAAAGAACACAAAACTTAGAGGCTAGTGAGAATCGTGTTATACTAGAGAAGAAAGAGAAAGCTAGACTCAAGCAAATTTTTTGGAAGACTAGAAACAAAATTGTTGGGAGCTGGTGGGTCCTGGTATGCTATAAAATTAAGATCTGAAATAAAAGGAACCACAATACTGCAAGTGTACGGTTGTCCAAGTAATACTCCGATAAATTAGATTCGTTCTTAGGGATTGGACTGGTATAACCCAAGTGTTCAATAGATAGGTAGTAGTAATTGCTAATACAGAAAATAAAATATAAAAGATATTTGTTTTGTTTCGAGTTATTAAACTACTAGACGCAAATAAAAAAATTACTGAAAATAAATACTAAAAGATTAAGACACAGATATGAGCTATACTTGAGTCTCGCTAGGGTTTCACCGAAATAAACTTAATCAATGCTTTTTTTAAGGGTCAAAATGGTAACTAGTAATAGTCGGGATTCTAGATTCTCCTAACCCCCGTCAGGGTGGACTTAGGAGCTATTCTAGGGTGTTACGAACCCCGTAAGGGCGATTATCATCCACCTTTGAATGTAAAGTTCTCTACCCAATTGGCTATAAGGTTAACTAAGTCCGCCATGATCAATAATTTATACCTTACGTTTATTACCTATGTCCGTAATTAAACCCCTCGTCAAGGCGATCACTTCCCCACCAAAGTGAATAGCTTAATTACTAAATCCTATGTCTAATTGATCAGATTAAAAATAGTGAATGATCCTATGATAATAATCAATCCTAAATTCCCAATTCAAATTAAATTATAAAAATCCCAAATCACAAAACATTAATCAAATTAATTAGGGTTCATCCCATTACGATTCTCAAGAATATAAAGATTAGCTCATATTGAAAGTAAAATAAATAAATAAATTAATAATATACATGTTCCTAATAACATAAATAAAATAAGAATCTAGATAGAGGAATTGGCTTGTAATGGTGTTGGAGGAAAAGGATTCTCCAGCTTCTGCTCTTGCTTCCGCCTCTTGACGCTCTCTCTAAGGATGATTTAATATGAAGGTTTAATGAGAGGTGCTAGGAAACCCTAATTCGTTTTACTTGGAGTTGAAGACAAGTAAAAGAGTCCAAGCCCAACTCAAATTCGTAAGTAGATAAGGATAATTACTGCTGACTTGTTTTGATCATATATTCTTCGTTACCGGACCGTTTTGGCCCGTAATATATCAAAATAATCCTCACAGAATTATCTATCTACCTATGAAAGAGATTTTCTAGAATCGTCCCGGATTTGGAGTTATCAGCACTTCTTTAGACGTAGCTGCAGAAATTCAGATTTATTTGGCAGCTTTTCTTTTTCCTAATTGAACTCTGTTTCCTTCTATCTCTTTCCTTCAAGATCTTCTTTCCTTATTTCCTTAGAATTGACTTGGCCTCTAATTAATTACCATATATCTTTAAATCTTCACAATAAATAAATAATTAAACCGCATATGCTTTAAAAATTAATAAATCAAGACTAGAAATAAAAAAGTGCACTCTAAAATTAGAAACTCGAATAAAATACTTAACACACTAAAAATAATCTAAGACTTAATTTCTCACTTCTCCTCCTTGTATTGGTTTTCCATGAAATTCAAGAACCTACTAACTTTGCACTAAAAATAACCAATTTGACGCACAAAAGATCTAAAAATGCAAATAGTCTAATTCCAAGGGGAGAAAGTGCAATATGACTAAATAAGCATAAAAGTCTATCTAATAAGTCAAATATTCACCTAAAACGATGTCTCCTAAGGGCTAATATTTAGAACAAATAGGGAGACATCAGAAGCCATAATAAAAAAAAATCTATTTAATGATTATTACATCTTGGAATACAAGGGGTTTCTTCTCAACCCATAAGATATGAGGTGTATTTAGACTATAAGGCGGAAATGTATTGATATTTTGGGAATTTTGGAAACGAAAAGCAATCGAAGAAGTGTAGATAAAGTCATGGACACTATGCTACGAGGTTATAACCATATGGATATTTTCTATTTGCTGAAACATGGGAGAGTTTTAGTAGTGTGGGACCTAGATAAAGTTGATGTGGAGATACTCTCAAGGACACCACAAGCCATACACTGTAAGGTTGTGTGTAAGATAACTTGTATTAGTCTTTACACATATTTCATATATGGATTAAATGATAAAGTGGATAGGAGGGATTTATGGATGAACTTGACACACTTCTCTACAACCATTGATGAACCGTGGCTTCTCTTAGGAGGTTTCGAAAACATTTTAGCTCATAATGAAAGTAAAATTGGTAGGGTTTTGATAATGGGTGACTATAGCAAATTTTTGGTTGTTGCAGTAGTCTTGGATTGGAGGATTTGAAATATTTGGGACAATTATTTACTTGGGATAATAATCATGTTCTTAGTAGAATTGACTAAGCATTCGGTAATTAGAGTCTCGAAGCTTTGGATCACTATGTACACGTGGATTTTTTGCCGAAGTGTAGTGTCTCAGATCATTCACCTTGTATTCTGTCACTTTTCTTACAAAAATTAAGTTGAGTTACACCTTTTTGTTTTTTAAATATGTGGGTGAAGCATAAGGAGTACACTGAAGTGGTTGAAAGTGGGTGGAACAAAGTCAAATTTGAGGGAATAAGAAATACATTATGTGTCAAAAACTTTGAGCCTTGAAACTATATTTGAGAAAGCTAAATAAGGAACACTATTCTCATTTTTCTGAAAGAGCTAGAAAGGAAAGATAAGCACTTGAAATAGACGAGGTAAATTTCCAACTAAACTTGGGTGATAATGTCAATTTTGAAGGATTAGGGGAACTTCAGAATATGGCTAGGACTCTTCAAAAGTTCGAGGTTAGTTTTATTCAACGGAAAGATAAACTAGGATATACTTTATAGAGTACTAGATGCACCAAACTTTTACATAGAATTATGAAAAATAAATAAAGGCGAAGATTCATTACAAATATACAACAATTAAATGGAGAAGTTACTAATTCTAGCGCCCAAGTTTTTGAAGAGTTTGTGGATTACTATAAGGGTTTGTTAGGAACAAAGAGTGTAAATATTCTTTTGCAAGAACAAGGTGTGGATATGTGCAAAGAGGCATCCGATGAGGAGATAAAAGAGGCAATCTTTTGTATAGAAAATGATAAAGATCCCGACCCTGATGAGTATTCTTCACTTTTCTTTAAGAAGTATTGGGATCTTTCGGAGAAGAAGTTACACAAGCCGTACCTGAACTTTTGAATCTAGATTTTTACTTAAACAATTAAATGCCAGTATTATCTCTAGGGTTCTCGAACAAACCTAAAAACCCACGTTACCTGACCCCACCCGACCCAAAAAAACTCGCACCCGCCCACCCCTTGACCCTATAGGGTCCAAAAATATTCATGGGTATGGTCCAGCAGCCCAAACCGCGGGTAACCAACCCAAAATGAAATTTGCTATTTTAAAAAAAATATATATCACATATATATAATAATATGTTAAAAGAATAGAAAGGAGAGCGTATCAGATACGCATTACTCTCTTCGTAATCTGAAGGGTCATTTGTTTGACCCCACACACTCAACTCATTTCCCTCATCTACTTTCTCAGGCACGCTCTTTTCTCTTCTCCCTATCTCTCTCCTTCTCTCTCGAACACCCTAAGCTTCTAGCCTGTCTCTTCTCCATCCCTATCTAATCCCGCCGGTTAAAAGGAGCGGGACTGTACACCACATTAAACACTCCTTACCTAATTTAATGGGTTGCATTTATTACTATGTAGAAGTTCGTCCTTTGTGTTAGGGGTTTAAGCATTTTACCATGGTTAAGGTTTGTGGGTGTTTAATATCTTGGTTACCGTGTGAGTTGGAGTTAGAGAATGCCTATAAAAGCCATGACGTTGCTTATTATCAATTAAAAGCCTTTTTTCAGGTATAATGACTTAGAAACCCTAATCTTTGTTTGTTGATAATCCGCTTGAATCTTATTGTCTTTTAATCAATTGCACGAGTAAATGTTTTGGATTTGAAACAAATTTTTGATTAATTCAATAATTTCTGGGCTGTTTTCGAATCCTAACCTTCCAAACCCTTTTTCAAAACTGATATGAGATTATAAAACCCGTATAAGTTGTGATTTTTTATTGTGATTTAAGATTGAGGAATGTATTTTCTGATAATGTTTAACATATATTCATTATTCATATGATAATTGAATATTGGATAATGATTTTTATGATATGTTTTCTTGCATGGTTTCGCAAATGTGAGATGAAAGTGGAATGACTCTAGTGGAATGTGAGATCCTCCTGAACGCTTCTAAAATATTTTTTTAATGAAAATTAAGCTCTTGCGGCCAACAGATGAATTTATAATGTTAGGAGTTGATATTAATAGGATTAAAAGTTATAGGCTTTTCATGGGCTAGGTTTTAGAGTCTTAATTCAACTCAAACTCGTTTTCCTTAGAAATTGGACTGGTTGGCTAATAGAGTTTGTAAAAATCATAACTCATTTATTATTGCTCCCCACAAAATTGTATTTAAAATATACTTATGGATATAAAAGGGATCCTTCAAATTGTCTGTCAAATGTATGCAGAATTGAAAATACTACACGCTCTAAGTTTGACTGACAACTTTTGCACTTTCTAAAAAAAGCTTCTTTGGGCTTTTAACTCTTGACTTCGTCTTGGACATTCTTTATTCGACTTATTATCCATATCTTCGCAAATATATCATATTTGTACCTAAGAGCTTCACATTTAGCACACAAATTATACAAAAAATGCTCTAAAAGTAACAAACCTCCAATACAATGCAAGAAACAAGAAACTAACAAATAATAGGCAAAACTCCCTCAGCTAAGCACCTAATGCACCTAAAATAATGTCCGGTGACTGTATTATTCTCTAAAAAATATAAAGGCATTAGTTTGGTATGGAAGCGGATCGGATAAACGCTAAAAAAAAAAAAATCAAAACCATGTCCATAACCATTTAATTTATAAAAAATCACATCCTAATGGATTTAACCATCATATTTACTTTTCTAAACCATAACTGAATAATTAGGATTCGAATTTTTTAACAATTTTTCGGTTTCTAATAATAACCGAACTATAACTCTATACATATATGTAAAATTCTTATAACAAGATTACACATACAAGAAAAATCTCGAAAATATTTAAAATATTGTGTTGATCTTTAATTAAAAAGAGTATTTGTTATTTTTTTTGTTAAATCTAATATTTGTATTTAGTGTTTTGTGAACATGGGTTTTTATCTATATTACTATAAAATCTACAAAATATATGACAATAAACGGGTTTTCGGTAATCGGCTTTATTTTTATCTAAAACCATAATCTTGCGGATTTAACCATCGGTTACACTTTCAAAAATCTAACCTAATAATTTTATCGATGGTTACATAATCAGTTTTTAATCGGTTCAGATCTCCATCGCTTTCGGTTTTAAACCCTAACTATTTTCATCCCTAATTATGGTATACATTTATAATAGAATTTTAATGAGAAATACGAAAAGTTTAGCATTCTTTGTTTAGGTTTAAAAACGATCCTAAACAGAGTAACCATAAAACGGACGGAAAAATTTTTCTCTCTCTAGGTTTACGCTCTCTCGCCTCTCTCTTCGTTTTCACGCCTTCTTTTCGATTTTTTTTCTTGCATCTTATCCACCTTCTTTGGTGGTGCTATCTGGGTCTCTCGCTTCTAGCGTGTTAGGCTCTCTCTACTTACTTATCCCCATTCTCTTCTTGAGATGGGGATTACATCGGATGGGGAAGGGGAGCAATCATTAGGGTTAGGTATAATAAATTTGGGGATAGGGGTTTCTAAGCGGAAGCATCAATCATCTATTGGCTACTTACCCATAATCAGTAAAGTTGAAGGGATCGAAGCTAAGATTAATGATGATACAAGGAGAAAGCTGAAGTGGAGTAGCGGGTGTCTCGATCTCCACCACTCTGCTGCTCAGATGGTTTTGGGTTTCGAGGTTAAGCACGCTTCTTATCTTTTGTTTTTTCTCTTTGGAAATCTTTTCGTGCAGGTCTCAACTTGGCCGAGTAGGATTAAATCCTCGGGGAGTCGAAGCGACGAAGTGAAGCGTGTGTGCTTAACACAAGAAAGACGGCTGACCAAACAAAGCTACTGCAAAGTGGGAGTTCCAACAATAATAATGAGGTTAGGTGATTATTTAATTAGAGATATTAGAGAGGTTAGCTGCAGGTTAGACTGTTGCAATTATCAAAGCACTCAAGATCACTACTTAGCTACTTATTACATTTTCGAGACGAGTATTAGAGGGATTTCCAAGATGGAGCTATATAAACGAAGAAAGGGAGTTTGGTTTCTCACTTTCTCTCTTTCCTCTTTCTTACACTTACTTCCCTGTACTCCCTCTACTTGTACTGTGTCCTACTCTTCGCCCTTACATTTCTGTGTATTTCCTTTCTGCTCTAAATCCTTTTTTCATCTGTGGGTTGTAGTTTGCTTTGCTGTGTGTGCAGGTCTCAAAATGGCTACCAGAGATCACCATGCTCTTCCTATTATACCGCTGAATGACCACAAGGCAAGAAAGCTGGGAGTTATCAACATCGGTTCGAAGGCTAGACTTACTGAGAGCATGAAGGAAGAGAAGGCTATCCTTATTAAGGCTATTGGCACAACCCCAATTTATGCAGTCCAACTGAGGAACTTTATTGAAGATAGGTGGGGTATTCAAGGACATTACAGGTTAACTGATGTAAAGGAAAACATGTTCAAACTGGAGATTTTCAATGAAAGGGAGTTTAAGCGTGTGTGGGAAATGAGGCCGGGGTTGTACCAAAAACTACACTTAAGTATGACCATCTGGCCTTTAGTAGTGGATTTTAATGAGCTGCCTACTGACTACTCATCAATCTGGGTCCAAGTGAGAGGTCTTGCGTTTAAACAGAACAATCTGGAGACTGTGAAAGCACTTGAAGTTTGTTTCATCAAGATTGAAGCTGTGGATTTTCCCACATCACAAAACTGTGATGTTAAGGTCCTTAGGTTTCGAATCAGAGTTAACACAAAATACCCCCTTCCACCTGGTGCATATCTATATCAAGAAGAAGGTGCTGCTTGGGTGGTGTTTCAGTATGAGAACACGGGTCTTCTGTGCTTTAGATGTGGAAGAATAGGCCACCAATACGGAGAATGTCCTGTCAAGAGTATAAAACAGGTGGAAGATATAGATGAACGCAGGAAGGTTTCATGGAGTATTGATAATGTAGCAAAATTCCCACCTTTTAATCCCATATATGGTCTTCACATTAATACTAATGGTGAATTTACTAACTACATATATAATGATAAGAATATCAAGTATGCAGGTCCAAGTACCAGGTACAATAATCCTATAAGAAGCATTCAAATCAGTTCTGAAGAAGGGGATATTTTAAACAAGTTCAATTACACAAAAAAAGGTGGTACGAGTAAGTCAAAAAAGCAATTTCAAGAAGATGAAGAAAGAGAGAAAGAAGATCACGAGTGGGAGAACTGGAACAAACAAATCCATGATCTTCGAAATGAATTACATGAGTCCACTCAGAAGATGGAGGCTTTTAAGAAAATCCGTGGAATCACCAATGAGGATGAAGATGAAAATGAAGGGAATGTACGAGCAGCACTGTTGGCTTTTGAAGAAGAAATGAGGAAGCTTAAGGGCAAATATGTAGCTAATCAGAGCAATACGTCGAATCAACATATGGACACTTCCTCCAATTCGCAACAAACAGTTAAAAGAAGAAGAGATGGCAAGGGCATTCGAATTGAGACTAGCAGTGGGGAAGTCAACTCGAAAGTGACTGGCAACTTTAAGAAGTTAAGGGTCATTGACCCAATTGAGGAGTTTGTTAACAAAAACCAATTCAGCTTACTTGAAGATGAGAAGGAAGAAGAAGAAAGAAGGGAAAACAAGAAAGGGAAAGGGAAGGAGATGGAGATCAAAAAAACCATGATTGATGAAGAAGACTCGAACTTTGAACCTGAAGAAGAAGACGAAGCTAACTTTGAAAGCAGCGAGAATTATTTTGAGAAAGACTACGAAGGAGGTGGAGAGGATCATGACATGAATTTTCAGTATGAAGATGCTTTTGAAGATGAGGAGGAGAAGGTAGGCAATAACAAAGGAGGCGGCAACTCCAAAAAAGCCGCGAAAGGAATATGACGACTTTGTTCTGGAATGTTCAGGGTTTACGAGCGCCCTTAACATTATCTAGAGCAAGCTCGTTGGTGGCTCAACATCGTCCTAGTGTGGTTGCGTTCTGTGAAACAATGATGAGAGAGGAGGACTCTCAGGGTGTGGTGGCAAGGTTTGGTTTTGAGAAGTCGTTTTTTGTTGAACCCTCTGGAAAGGCATATCATTCTGGGGGGTTTCTGATTCTGTGGCACCCTTGGGTGCATTTGCAAGTTGTTTTCAGTTGTAATTCGTATGTAGTTGCTTTTATTAATGAATTGTCTTTTGCTTATTATGTTATCTTTATTCACGCACCTAATGACTTTAAAATGAGACTTGAAATTTGGGATGAGATTACAAATTGGAGTAAAGGGGTTAAGGAGCCATGGATTATTATGGGAGATTTTAACGAGATACTTAATATCACGGAAAAACAAAGCAAAAATCCAGCTAATATGGACCACATCAATGCTTTTATTGATTTTACTAGTTGTAATTCGTTAGTGGAAATTGATTCTGATGGGTGTTTTTTCACTTGGTCTAACAGGATGGATGGAGATAAAAATGTAAAGACAAGAATCGATCGCGGACTTGCTACGTATGATTGGATGCAAAGGTATCCAAGATCACAAATTCATATACCTCCGGCAATTGGGTCGGACCACTCTCCCCTACTTCTTCATTTTGATAGCAATACTAATAGGACTAAGAAATTTTTTAAATTCGAATCTAGATGGCTTGATAATGATAACTGTAGGAATATTATTGATAATAGTTGGAACACTCCTAAGGACAGAATCCCCATTCCTAATTACATTAAAAAGAGAGAATACACCAAAAAAGAACTCACCAAGTGGAGCTCAAAAAACTTTAAAAATCATGAAAAAACTATTAAAAATCTCCAGGAAAGGCTTATAGAGTTAAATAATAAAATAGATAACAACACTACTAACCAAGAAGAACAGGACATTAAGGAGCAAATTAAGAAAGAATACGAAAAAGAAGAAAAATATTGGGGGGATAGGGCTAGACAGAACTGGTTGGTCTATGGCGACAAAAACACGAAATATTTCCATTTAGCTACTATAAAGAGGAGAAAACTTAATAAAATAACTAGAATTAAAGATAAAGAGGGTAACTGGACAGATGACTCAGGGGGTATTAAAGACTCCTTTCAAAACTATTATAAAGAATTATTCAAAGAGAACATAGGCGGAGAGGACTCGATGAAGGAAGCTATTAATTTCATCAAACCTTGCATAACGGATAATATGAACGCTGAATTAACAAAGATACCAGATATTGAAGAAATTGAGAAGGCTGTCAGAGAGCTTTCAGCTTCTAAAGCGCCGGGCCCTGATGGCCTTAACGGTAAGTTCTATAAAGAATTTTGGGATATTATCAAAAGTGATGTAATACAGGTAATTATGGATTTCTTTGAGAACAACTGTTCAGTCGAATCGATTAACGATACTCTGATCACACTCGTACCAAAAGGCATAATCCAAGAAGACCTCGGTGATTTCAGACCCATATCTTGTGTCAATTTTATATATAAAATTATTACAAAAATTCTTTCGAACAGATTAAAAGAAATCATGAACGAGATTATATCTCCCACGCAATCAGCTTTCATCAAAGGTAGATCTATACAGGACAATATCATTATAGCGCAAGAAATCTCTTTTTTCATGAATAAAAAGCGGAAAAATGGGAAGCATATGGCGGCTATTAAAATCGATATGGCCAAGGCATACGATCAGGTAAGATGGTCGTTTCTCTTGCAGGTTTTAAAGAAACTAGGTTTTTGCGAAACATGGATAAGCTGGATAAAAAATTGCATCACTTCTGTTTCCTTTCATATTACCATCAATGGGGAAAGACTAGAAAATTTTAAACCAGGTAGAGGGCTCAGACAGGGCGACCCCCTGTCCCCTTTTCTGTTCTCTATCCTTACTGAATCTCTTATTAGTATTGTGGATCATTTTGTGGCGAGTAAGCTGATTAAAGGAATAAAAATTAATAGAAACTGTCCTATGATTTCTCACCTGTTATTTGCAGACGACTCTCTTTTCTTTTTGGACCTGGAAGAAACAGATATTGGGAAATTCAAAGAATGCCTGGATATTTATTGTAATGGGTCAGGACAACAAATAAATTTCCATAAGTCAGCCCTTATTTTCAGCAAAGAAACGCCCGATGAAATTAAAAACGAGATCACTAACAGGTTAAATATTAAAGAAACTGAAAATCTGGGATACTATTTGGGAATTCCACTATGTCATAAGAGGTCAAAGATAGAATCCCTCGAATGGATTGCAAAGAAAGTATTTAAGAATACAGAAGGATGGAAAGCTAAACTTTTATCAGAAGGAGGCAAAGAAGTCCTCATCAAAGCTATTCTTCAGGCCATACCTAACTATTATATGTCTATTTTTTCTTTTCCTATATCCTTTTGTAACAAACTAATATCAGCTATATCCAATTTCTGGTGGAATTCAGGCGAGAAAAATAGAATACACTGGATTGCATGGGAAAAGGTCACAGTCAGTAAACTAATAGGTGGTCTTGGATTTAAAGATTTCAAAAGGACGAACACGGTCTTATTAGCAGCCCAAGCATGGAGATTGATTCACAATCCTAATAACCTTGCAGCTAAACTTCTCAAAGGTATTTATTTCAACAAATCTGATATGCTAACGTGTAAACTTAGACAGAGCAGAACGTGGAGCTGGGCAAGCATTATAGAAGGAAGGGACTTTATCACAAAGCATGGGATTAAAAAAATCGGAAACGGGAGAGACACGAATATATGGAGTGAAAGATGGATAGATACTGAATGGAAATTAGAGAAACCAAAAGGATCATGTATCACAAAAGTACACGAGCTTATGAAAGAAGGGAAAGATGAGTGGGATTTAGAAAAACTGGACAATTTTTTCCCACTTCCCATTATCAAACTTATCAAGAAGACAAAGATAAAAGAGCATGGTATACAGGATAAACTTATATGGCCTTTCTCTAAAGATGGTAATTATGATACAAAAACAGGTTATAAGGTACTAACGGAGGAAAAAAACAGAAATAAAGCAACAACAACGAAGACAAAAGCCATGCAAGACTCAAAAATATGGAAAACAATTTGGAACTCAAACATACCTAAAAAAATAAAATTGTTCATGTGGCGAATTATCAACAATGCGATCCCAACAAGAGTCAATTTATATAAAAGGAAATGCGCTGATACAAAAAGTTGCTTATGGTGCAACTATAAAGAAGAAGATGTGGAACATATCCTTCTGCATTGTACAATGTGTAAAGATATCTGGGCGGGATCTTTTCTTCAGATAAAAATCAAAGAAGTCCAGGATGATAAAATCGAGGATTGGTTTCTAAAAATTATCAAGGCATACAAAAAAGGGGGATGGGACAAAAATGTGATACGAGACTATTTGATGATTAATCTATGGAATATTTGGAAAGCAAAAATGAAGGCAATCCACGAGGACACAGCAGTCGACGGTACGGGAATCAACATAGCATCTAAAAAGCTCATGCAGGAAATTCACGGGATAAATTGGATCAAAGACGGATACAAAGGTTTCAGCCACAAGGAAGATCGAATTTTAAACATAAATGCGGAAGAACAAGAACAGCACGTTTCCTTATTTTGTGATGCTTCTTTTACTAACAAATGGGAACCCACTGGAATAGCAATCGTTGGAATCCAAGAAGAGAGTGGAATTAACTTCAGAGGAAGCACCACAATCAGTTGCAACTCGGCTGTGGAGGGAGAAGCAGAGGCTGTTCTTAGAGCCACTCAGATTGGAGCTCTCTTTCCAGGGAAAGATACCGTAATCCTTTCAGATAACCTTGAAGTGATTCAAGGTATAAAGCAGGTGTCAGCGGCTAGGTGGAACATCCAACCTACCCTTCAGAAGATTATCCATAAAGCTGAAGAGCTTGGGCGAATCTCGTTCAAACACATCAAAAGAAAGCTCAATAGGAATGCGGATAAATTAGCGAAGGAAGCTAGGCACGCAGCAAGTTTTAAAGATCGAAATACAATTAGTATTTTCGATCTCTCTTCGGCTTTTAGTAAACTAGGAATAGGCTAATTTGTTTCCTTTTGTTTCGGGTGCTTTTGCACCCTTGTAATGTCCAAAAAAAAAAAAAAAAAAAAAAACAGAGTAACCATATCCCACCGCATCAACCGATACAAAGTCTTAAGAATAGATGAAATGTTTCTATAGGGTACCCTTGAACCATGACCTTCCGCCTACCTGATTTGAAATAGTGTCATCCAGTTTGTTCATGGTTCTCGAGATATGGTAAAACATGATTGGCGTAAACAGTTTTACCATCTGTGCAATCTTCTTTAAAGTGGGTTGTATAAACCATCTTACCGCTGACGGTAACCCAATACCCGGAAACTCATCAATGTTATCTGAGAAGACAACTTTCTCATTGTTTTCAAACTGCTCAAAAAATTTGGTTACAATCAACACTACATGCGCTTCACCCTCCACAGCTGTTGAACACCGTACCTACCCAGATTGGTTAATCCACAACCATTGCTCTTGTGAAATTCCACAACTCCTATACCCGTGGGTGCAATGTCACTATTCCGTGAACCAAACGTTACACAAAAGAGACACCTCTCCCATTAAATTCTAGTTGTGGATTTATAATATCTCGTCGTATCATCGCATCCCAGGTTATCCCGATCATGCATTGACGGGTCGGTTCTAAAAAATTTAGTCAGTACTTTCTCTATCACTAAACTCACGCCTCTAACATCCACTTCTATTTCCTCATGAGTTCGTGATATCCTTTAGAATTCCAACTTGATAAGTAGTAAGTTATTTAATATTAAACATTACTTTTATAATAGTTAAAACATAATATTTTACTAATAAAATAATCGTCAAAACACATTTGCTTAAACAATTAATACATGCCTTTCTCCACCCCCACCCGGCCACCCCCAACAAAAAAAAGGAAAAGAAACTAAAAGCTCACCCCACACACAAACAGAAATTCGAGATTACATAACTATTTTTGCAGAAATTAAACACATGGCAAAGAGTATACACATATTGCCTATACATTGAAATTAAATAATCTAATAATTATTTATACAACAATGAAGTCAGCGAAGTCCAATCACCCCTCATAAATCCAGATACATTAATCAACTCTTTTTGGAAGAGCATAGGCTGAGAACACCGACGATACAGCACAGCACAAGAAGCCTAGCAGACACATGCTGGCCGCAGCATTAGTACCGTTGAGAAATTTTTCGTCTTCTGAACTAAATATTGGGATTCTCCTTATATCCTGTGTCATCCCAAAACTTGCAGCAGCACCCGTAGCTAATAAGTACGAGACTATCTGCTCAAATCCAGTTCAATTATATTAATTAATTAATACCATAATCCATCTCGAAATTACATATAAAAATAGAGAGATCGATATGGAGTGAATACCTTGTCACCGTAGAAATCTAACTGAAATCGGAGATCACCGCCTATTCGATTTCCGGTTGCTACTTGTAAGATGGTGAGAGCAGTTTGTAAGAGAGTATATACAAGCCCAAGTACAGTTGTGGCAAGCAAATACCTGCGGTGCATAAATTTATGAACTTAGCAACATTTTCTAATTTTCTTACATGAAAACCCTGTAACTTTTAATGAAACTATAAAAAATGAAAAGTGCGTTAATAAATTAAACGAGTGATAGTAACTAGAATGAGTACGTTACCTATAAGCGTAAAAATCGTTGAACTTAGTTTTTTCTCCGTCATTATCGGCTGTGATGGTAGAGAGAACGATAACCGATATGAATACAAAAATGAGGGTAAGAATCCTTACAGCAAGACCTATAATTGGAGAAAATACACCATTAGACGGTGGTGGAGCCATTTTTTTCTTAGCTTAACTTTTTCTAAGTTTGTGAAGATCAGTTTCTGAAGTTTGTAAATTGCTTGTTAATTTGGCTAAGCTGAAGGCTGACTTTATACACAAATTTCGACTTTGTTAAAGTTGACTTTGCCCCTCGCCAGCTACCAAATCAACAATAATTCATGCTGAGCATAACTCATCTTATTCCATACTACATCTACATGCAGCGTTTACTTTGAATTCTGGGTTGTAGTCATATTATTTATCCACTTGACCGGAAAATATGTGTAATTTACAATTTGAATTCCTGTATGATTTGAACAAAGAAAATAAAAGAAAAGAGATTCCTTTTATGATTGATCAATAATCTATGTTTTCCAATTGTATATCCTAAATTGGTAAAAAAAAAAAAAAAGGACAAACGAAATTATGGTAATAGGTAACGATAAACCCTAGTTTTAATGGGTTTAACTACAAGTCAATGGAATATAATGCATATCATTTATAACACACTCCTTTGATATTCAATCCATAAGACACTACAACAGGTCGGGTGTTTACCGACGACGTTCGTTGTCGGTAAAAACCCGTATTTCGTTGTTAAACCAGCTTACCAACGACAACTCATCGGTAAACATTTGCCCTTAGAAATCGTCGGTAAACTGAAGGCTTACCAACGCTCGTTTGACTGTTCGCCCCTAAACGCAGAATTTTTACCGACGAACGCGTGTCGTCGGTATCTTCACCCATTACCGACGACAAATGTCGTCGGTATTAATTTTTTTAAAGCACGGAAAATCCATTTTTCTTTTTTCTTTTTTTTTTAAATACTTGAGGTATTAATTTAATAAATTATTATTTTTAAATACCGAACAATTGATTTTTTTTTGTACAGAGGTTTACCGACGACTTACGTGTCGTCAGTATTTTTTATTTTGAAAAATTATATTTTACATTTATTTTTATTTTTTTATTTGTTTTCCAATTTTATTTAAATTTGTTTTTTTTATATTTTAATTTAATATTAATAAAAGAGAATAATGAATAAAAAACTATATTGATTAAATTTAAGAAACCATGAAAAATATTCAAACTCCAGGAATAAAAAGTCAAACACCCGGAATATAAAGTCAAAATATTACACATAGTCAAAAGTAATAAAATAAAAGTCTTAATAAATAACATCTAAATCAAGGACCATGCAAATCCTCATCTTCATCTTCATCTTCTTCTTGGGAGGAGTCGGGATGGTGGACTGGAGGAAGACTCGAAGGGGACCTAGATTATTTCAACCCTTTGAGCATCATCTCTATAAAATCTGGAGTAGATGTGGAAGCGGTCGCTGGTGTGGCCGAACCAGGTATATGTCGCATTCCTTGATGCTCGTGCAGCTCGTTCATACCCTCTAGGATCTGCTGGAGTAGCACGACGTTCTTCTGTGCAGTCGCGTCTGGAACAGGAGGAGCCTTGGGTGTCTTCCGAACGGCTCCAATGGCTGGCACCCAGTGTCTACTCTTCGGAGGGGCCATCACCTCCTCTATTGTCTCCTTCATCGCACTCATTTGTTCCTCCACCGGAACATCTTCAAACTGAGATCTGGTGGGTCCTGGGGTGTTAGAAAATAATGCGATAAATAAAATGAACCACAATACCGCAAGTGCACGGTTGTCCAAGTCATATACGATAAATCAGGCTTCGTTCTCAGGGACGGATTAGGTTCAACCCAAATATTAATCCGATAGTAGAAATAATTACTTAACAGGAAAGTAAAATAATATGACTTTTGTTTGGTTTTCTTCATAACTAAAGATGCAAAAAAAATAAAGATTAAAAATAAATAATTGAAAAGAAATAATGCAAGTAAATTGATTAACTTCAGAAATGAGAAATACTTGAGTCTCACAAGGAATCCACCTAATTAATGTAACCCATTCTTTGTTTAAGGGTAGAATTGGTATTATAATATTAGTCCGGTCTCTAATATCTCCTAACCCCCGTCAGGGTGGACCTAGGAGCTATCCTAAAGTACTATAAACCCCTATATGGGCGAATATGCCTCTTCGGATGAAAAGAATTTACCTCTTTGGATATGTAATTAGTTAAGCCTGTCGGTCAATAACGGACATTACACGGGTATTACCTAAGTCTGTATTCAAACCCCCCTGTTGGATGATCACTTCGCCACTAAAGTGAATAGCCCAAATACTAAAAGCTATTTCTAGCTGTACCGGAAAGAAATAGTGATTAAGAAAAAAGTGATATCCAATATATAAGACTCAATTCAAATTAAATCCTTAAAATCCCAAATTCAAAACATTGATTAATTAATTAGGGTTCATCCCTTTATTGCGATTCTCAAGTATATTAAAGTTTAGCTCATAATAAATTTAAATATTGAAATTAAATAGAAAGACATCATATTCAATTACAGAAAAGAAATATATAACATAAAGGTTTGGTTGGCTGTTGTTGGAAGAATAGAATTCCTCCAGCTCTAGCGTCTCCTCTGCCTTCTAGCTCTAAAGTGTTTGACTCTCTCTTTAAGGATGTTTTAATGTGAAGAATAATCGTTAATATAAAACACACGTTGAATGCATGCAAACACTGATAGATAGAAAAAATTAATGAATAATGCAAGAGAAGTAAGCTTGTACTTAGTGAGAATGAGTGGTGTGTAGAACGTGAGATCTAAATGAGTAGAGAACACACTTAATTATGAACTAGAGGTGAAAATGAAGTGAAACTATGTAACTAGGAAAATGGTAGAGGTAGTTCTTTGATAGCCACTTAAGACCTTTTTAGCTCTCTAACATGTGATTAATTATATCCTTCTTAGCCCCATTTTTTAGCCTTTAAGCCTTTATTTTGAAACCACATTATAAGCCTATCCTTTAGATGTTAGTACTATACCATATGACCCGCATTTAAATCGCGATTGCTTAAGACTAGCTGTCCTTGAGCTTGAGTTTGGGGTGAGGGAATCTGTATTACATCTGTTGGGTATATTTGTGATGTGCTTTAATGATTATGCACTTTATTGTAAATTACTTTGCTAGTTTCTAAGAGGAAAAAAAAGAGAAACGAAAAAGAAAGAAAGAAGAAAAAAGTTGAGAATATGAGTTAACGTGACAATTCACATCAAAAAGAATGTCATGATTAACTTACAAAAAGAGATTGAATAAATGAAAAATAAAAGAAACGACAATGGAATATTTTTGTAAATCATATTGATAGATTTGGGTTTATATGGGGACGCTAAATTTGTGTGTCAAGTGAGTGAGATCATATGTGAGTTAAAATCAAACTAAGGACAGTTTGTTGAATGCCAGTGAGGAGAGAGCCAAAAGCTCGCTTTTCATAATCTAAATGTACCATATCGTCCCTAGCCTACGCTAAAACCGTAAAGACCTCGTGATTTCTAGGTACATAGTGGAATAAATTTTTTGCTAATAGGGATTAAGTTGAGTGAATCGTTCAAAGCAAGTAGATGTTGATGAACACCCTATAGCCACCATCTCGAGCTAAGGCAGGTGTAACCTTCTAGTATTGTGGAGTTAATTTCTGCTAGATATTATTTATGTATGATTTTTTATGATAGGTGTATGTGTGCATTAGTTCTTAGGGTACTATATGAAATTTATATTGAGTTTTGCTTTGGGTATATTCTTTAGATTCTGCATTTGCTTCTTACCTTAGACCTCTACTTCTGTTCTTACTTTGTCGTGCCAACAAAGGTTTGAGTTGGAGGTCTTGAAGTCGCTCTTTTTGTTATAAATAAATGCCCTTAGGAGACATCATTTTACGTATAAATTGGACTTAGTTAGTTGATTTGTAATCATATCTCCTTCAGATTTGTACTATTGTTACTTATAGAGCTTTTGTGCGTTTATTTTCTTGTTTATTGTAAAGTTCTTAGTTACATGGATGCTGGAGTTTAAAGTGCAAGAGCAAAAAGGAAGTGTCAAAAGAGAGAAAGATATCACTTTAGTGAGGAGGAGCATTCGAAACTGGAAATTCGTCACCTCTAGGTCTCCCCGAGCCCAAACAGTGCAAATTTGGACCTAGTGGATCAAATGAAAAGGTGTACCTCAGAGTTAGCAAAATTTTGTAAGTGGAATCACGTGATTTGGACTTACAATGCGAATATTAAACATGTTTTACTAAAGTGTGTTTAGCAGTTGCAGAAATTATAAATTGGACTTTGGCCCTGAATCATTTAATTAGGTAAATTAAGGGCCCAATCCATTTTAAGCTCTATATAAGACTTCCTAAGCCTCATAATTACATTCACTTATTATAATTTCTATTTTTTAATAGAGCAAGAGGTAGAGGCAAGAGCAGAAGCTGGAGAAACACTTTCTTCAACAACAGCTCAATTCCATTCCTCCATCTAGGTTTATTTTATTTTATTTATTAGAAAAATTTATACTTTTAATTTCTTTTCAGTATGAGCTAAATTTCCAAATACTTAAGAATCGCATAATGGGTTAAGCCCTAGTTTATCTATTTCAGTATTTTTGAATTTGGGATTGTTTTAATTTAATTCAAGTTAGGTTTTTCATATTGTTTATTAGTTCATGCTTATTTACTAATTTTAATTTACCCGAGGATTATATTAGGTTATAGTAATTAGGCTATTCACTAGTGTCGTCGATCATCTGGAAGGAGGATTTAATTACTGATCTAATTAATAAACCCATGGTGTTCGTCATTGATCCTGACGGGCTTGACTAACCACACAACCAATTGAGCAATCACTTATTTTATCTAAAAGTAGCTTATAGTCTCCCTAACGGGGTCTTTAATACGGTAGGATTGCCTCCTAAGTCTACCCTGAAGGGAGTTAGGAGGATATTAGAGTCTCGACTAATATAGAATTACCAACTTGTCCCTTAAACGAAATCTCTAAATATTTTAACTTAGGTGGATCCCTAGCGAGACTCAATATATCTCTCATATTTGCATCTACTCCTTTAGTCTTTACTTTATTTTATTCAGTTAATCTCTTAGTTAATTTACTTTATTGTGTTTAGTAGTTTATAATTCAAAAACCAAACACAAATCTATTTGTATTTTATTTTTTTCATTTCACAATTAATTCTACTCATTGTTTAAACACATATGTCTTACCTAGCAATCCCTGTGGAGATGATTAACCCGTTTTTACTGTTTTATTACTTGGACGACCCGTACACTTGCGGTAGTCGCTCCTCTCCTTTAATGTTGATTTTTATCACACTCTAGGAGCGACCAAAGAACTAGTTAAAGATACAATTGAAAAGGTAATCGAACCGGTAAGTTCTAATATAGAGAATGCATCGGAGAAGAAAAAATACTTAGCAATTAACAAGACTCGTCCTCCACCGCGATTCCCATCCCGTGTCAAGAATAAGAATAATGAGCAAGAATTCAAGAAGTTCCTGGACATGGAGAGTAAGCTAGAAATTAACGTAGCATTTGCGGAAGCTGTAAAAAGAATGACAAAGTATCTCAAATTTCTAAAAGACATCTTTTCTAACAAAAAAAGGTATGAAGATGGGGAATTGGTTGGTATACCTGAGGAATGTAGTCCTATATGCCAAAGCAAGTTGCCACCAAAGTTGAAAGATCCCGGAAGTTTTTGATTTCTATTGCCATTGGTGAAGGATGGACTGAGAAAGCATTATGTGATTTAGGCGCGAGTATCAATATCATGCCAAAGCCTTTTTCAAGAAGCTTAACATAGGGGAAGTTGGACCTAGTACTACGGTCTTGCAAATGGAGGATCAGTCCCTCTCTCATCAAGAATGTAAAATCAAATATGTTTTAGTTAAAGCTGGTAGTTTTATATTTCCATGTGATTTTATTATTCTTGAATACAGTAGGCCATTCTTAGCCACAGGGCGTACACTAATTGATGTTGAGAATGGTGAGTTGATCATAAGGATCCAAGATGAACAAGTCAAATTCAATGTGTTTAAGGTTATGAAGTTTCCAAATTCGAAAGATGATTGTATATGCATAGATGTCATGAATCAAATTATGCAAGATGTATATAATGAGACAAATTTTGATGACATTTTAAAGGCAACCTTAACACTAGAATTGCCAGAATTGTATGATGAGTTAGCCGATGTTGTGGCTGCTCTGAGTTCAGAATGTGGAAGACCTAAGGTGAAAGGTTATGAACGAATCCACGAGGAGGGGGTCATTGAGCCAACAAAGAAACCATTTATAGTATGTCCTCCTGCCCTCAAGGAGAAACCACTTCCAACCCATTTGCGGCATGTCTATCTAGATACAAACAATACTTTGCATGTTATTATTTCTACTAACTTTTCAGGTCCTCAAGAAAATAAGATGCTACGTGTTCTTAGAGCCAAAAAAGAGGCAATTGGGTGGACAATCTCCGATATCAAGGGGATTAGTCCTACCATTGGCCAATACAAGATCATTCTTGAAGACGAAAGTTTGCGATCTACAGAGGGGCAAAGAAGACTTATGCCCACAATGAAGAGGTGGTAAGGAAATAGGTGATCAAGTTGTTAGATGCGGAAATTATTTTCTCAATTTCGAATAGTGAGTGGGTTAGCCCAGTGCAATGCTTTCCAAAGAAAGTGGGTATGACCACCATCCTTAATAACAGTAAAGAATCCATTCCGACGAGAACAGTTGTGGGGTGGAGAGTATGCATGGACTACCGCAAGCTCAACAAAGCCACAAATAAATATCACTTCTATTTACCGTTTATTGATCATATGTTATATAAGTTTACAGGGAGAGAGCACTATTGTTTCCTTGATGGCATTTTTTATCGAAGGATATTGTTTGGTTTATGCAATGCACTGGCCACGTTCCAGCGGTGTATGACGACTTTATTCTGGGACATGTTTGATAAATTCTTAGAATTTTCATGGATCTTTTCTTAGTGTTTGTAGATAGTTTTGATGAGTTCCTTGACAATCTTGAAAATGTGCTCTTGCGTTGTAAATAAACTGATCTTGTTCTTAATTGGGAGAAGTGTCACTTCATGGTTTGTGAGGGTATCGTGTTGTGTCACAGATTTTTGAGTGCTGGAAAGGAGATAGATCGTGCTGAGATTGATGTTATCAAGAACTTACCACCTCCAGTTTATGTTAAAGGAGTTATAAGTTTATTGGGTCACGCAGAGTTTTATCGTAGATTTATAAAAAAAATCTCCAATATTGTTAAACCACTTTTTTCTTTACTCGAGAAGGATAATTTCTTCAAATTCGATGACGTATGTTTGAAAGATTTTTTGGTTATCAAAGAGAATCTTATCTCGTCATCGATTATCACTCCACCAGATTGGACTCTTCCGTTCGAGGTTATGTGTGACGCAAGCTTTCATGCCATAGGAGCTATATTGGTTCACAGAAAAGAGAAGATCTTTCACACAATATATTATATAAGTAAGACCTTCACAACTGCCTAATAGTAACCGAGAAAGAGTTACTAGCCGTGGTATATGCTTTAGACAAGTTTTGTCCCTATATTCTTGGGGAAATAGTTTCCGTATACACAGATCATTTAGCAATTAGATACCTTATGGAGAATAAGGATGCAAAGCCTCGTCTTATTAGGTGGTGGTGGGGCTAAGAGTATGATAAGGATTTACACCCTTAACAACCACAAAAACTCACTGCAAGTATCACAAATCGTTTGCAAGTTTAGTTGATAAGTAAGATTGGTTCGCAGGGATTGAGCCTGTTAGCTTGTAATCGTGTTTAGAGAAGAAAGTGTAGTAGATATTGATGGCTAAAACTAAAAGACAAATAAATAAAGAGATTGACAATTGAGAGAATAACTAATACACTACTAAAGCAAATAGTAAAAGTAAATAGAATGGAGATGAGAAGTATAACTTAGGTTTGCTAGTATGCACTTAATCTTCTAAATCTATATTCCAGTTATAAGGGTAATCAAAGCTCTTAGATAAGTAGTCAATATTATATATTCCTCCTAACCTCCTTCCGGGTGGAATCATGTGGCAACTTAACAATTATCAGGGGACTTGGGTAAAGGGACCCCGCGCAATGATCGGTGGTTAATCTCAAAACCTAGTGACTATCTAGTTAGGCAAGCCCGTCAAGATCATTACCGCACACTAGATGTTTATGTGGTGTTCCAATAGTTGAACACCCCTTCCGGGTGACCATCCAACTACTATTAATGGGGTAGTCTATACTCGTGAACTAGAAAGAACTACGGTCAATACATCAAAGCACATAAAACAAATATATGAAAGATAAGAAGCTTAATCAATTTAAAGGTTAATCCCAAATAACTTACAATAAAGATATAGAACTAAAATATTACACATGTGCAAAACTCCAAGCTATGGGAGAATTAGTTCATACTAGAAAGAAATAAATTGTAAGATAGATACATACTGTCGACTTGCTTCTCCTGATGTCGCTACTTGATACTATGGACTAATAATTAAGAAAGGACATGTTTACAATGATAAGTATGTGTATTTATAGGTTTTAGCTAACCCTATGGTCGAAATCTTGGAGTGCAAGACGAGTTATTGAAGTCCTTTTCCAATTCAAATTCCTTTCCTAAATGTAGGACAGGATAAACACTGCTTCAATAGTTTGGTCATATCTCCTTCTTTACTTATTGGATTTTTATGCACTTTATATGGAATTTACGCAATTCAAATATATATATATATATATATATATATATATATATATATATATATATATATATATATATATATATATATATATATATATATATATATATATATATGCTCATAAAGTATCTCCTCCAAATTCGTAATAGATTTTCCGCAGTCTTCAAAACACTAGACGACTTTTTAGCATGACAGATTTATTTGGCAGTTTTTCCTTTCCTAACTCCACTTTGCTTCCTTTTAACTCTAGATTTTACCTTGGATCTTCTTTCCTTAACTACTTGAAATTGATTTGGCCTCTAAATATTTCCTTTTACTTAAGAGCTTCACAATAACACACAAATTATACTAAAAATTCTATGAAAGTAATAAATCTCCAAATCAAGGCATGAATTAAGAAATTATGTAATAACGGGGAAAAATCCCTTAACAATTAATGAAATACACCTAAAATGATGTCCCAGTCCTAGATTAACATATCACAAATATGGAGACATCAGGTGGGTATTGTTTCTACAAGAATTTGGCTTGGAGATTCTAAATCGAAAAGGAAGCGAGAATCAAGTTGTTGATCATCTATCTCGCCTCGAAGGCTCTACAATCAACACTGGACCATAATTGGTCAAAGAGGTATTTCCCGATGAAAAACTCTTTGTTTTAAATAATGTTGTTGTTCCTTGGTATGCAGATATAGTTGATCTTATAGTGAATGGTGCACTTCCTGCGGACTATAATCCATAACAGTGAAAGAGGTTGATCCATCGAGCCAAGTAATTTTTTTGGGATGATCCATACCTCTTCAAGACATGCAATGATAAAGTGATTAGAAGATGTGTTCATTAGAATGAGATACTAAAGATCATTTAGAATTGTCATGACTTACCATATGGGGGTCACTTCAAGGGCGACAGAACCGCAACAAAAGTTCTTCAATCTGGGTTCTCTTGGCCCTCTATTCACAAAGATTGACATTGGTACGTCCAGAGCTGTAAAAGATGCTAATTCACTGGTACTATATTAAAAAGATACGATATTCCACTCAACAACGTGTTGGAAGTAGAAATCTTTGATGTTTGGGGAATAGATTTCATGGGACATTCATTCCATCCCATAGGAATCTGTATATCTTGTTAGCAGTAGACTATGACACCAACTAGATAGAAGTAGTGGCAACACCAAGGAATGATGCCAACACTGTAGTAACATTCCTTAAGAACAATATATTCTCAAGACATGATACGCCACGTGTTCTCATTAGTAATAAAGGTAGCCATATCAACAACGTTCAGTTGACAGATGCTCTTCGTAAGTTGGGGGTGAGACACCGCACATCAACCAAATATAATCCCCAATCAAACGGTCAAGCTGAGGTCTCTAATCAAGAGATCAAATATATTCTAGAGAAGACCATGAACAAAACGAGGAAGGTTTGGTCAATAAAGCTCGATGTAATCTCTAGGCTTGTAAAATAACATTTAAAACACCAGCGGTAGCATCACCATATTGCATGGTCTTCGACAAGGCTTGTCATCTTTCTATCGAGATTGAATTTCGAGCTTATTGGGTTATCAAAGATTTGAACCTCAATGTACAATTGGCGGGCAAGCAAAGGATGATACAGTTGAATAAATTAGACGAATTTTGTTTCCATGCCTATGAGAATGGACGTCTCTATAAGGAGAAAAAAAAAAGAGATGCCATGACAAGCAGATTTGTATGAAGAAGTTAAAAATAAGAAAAAGAGTGCTCCTATACAATTCAAGATTCTTTAACTATTAGGGGAAACACAAGTCCCATTAGGGGCACCATACGTTGTCACAAAAGTCACACCTCAGGGCGCGATTAAAATAGAACATCCAACCGAACACAAGAATTTTATGGTTAATGGTCAACGTTTGAAGATCTACCATGAGAGTAGTGATGCCACACTAGAGGAGTTGTTGTACCTCCTCGAAGCCGAGTAACCCGAGGTAACACGTTAAGCTTCAGCGACGTTAAACAAAAGTGTCCTTGGGAGACATCCCTTGTTTTTAATCGTTTTTCTAGTTTAATTTTATGTTTTGTAGTGCATATTAATAAGTTTAAGTGTGTATTCAAGCTAAATGGAGAGAAAGAGTAGCGTGTTATTGTGTAGGTGCACAAAATTCTGAGTTTGAGGTAAATTGGAGAAGATTTTCATGTGTCCAATAGCTCCCACCGGTTTTTCGTCCCTCTAAGCAGCATGTCGATACACTCTAATGAGTCACGACGGTCCACGCCACGATCAAATTCAGAATATTGCAAAGCACTGACTGGAAAGCGGCCTTCTAAGTGGCATACCGGCCCCATAATACCGTATCGACACTCGCGACAAAGGGTCGCGATGCTACAAGGTCAGAAATTTCAAAGTCACGCGAGCAGAAATCCCGGCCCTTTAAGCGCCATACCGGTGCGAGTCAATGGGTCATCACGATATAGGTCACGGTATGTAGTCTAAAAATATGAAATCTGAGGCCGGCATACCGACCCTCTTAGCGGCATACTGACACGTACACCGTGTCGACGGATGCGTAGTCCGTGTCACGGTCTGGGAAGAGCAGGAAGGAGAGCGGCATACAGGTCAGTGACCAGCATACGAGTGTGGTGGAGGTTTATGGCTTATATGAGAGTCCTTAGGGTCTCTAACTCTACTAAACCTAATCCTAGCCTCACTCAACTTCACAAATACAAAAATATTAGTCCCAACCCCGATAAGAACACCTTGAAGCTTGATCAAACCTTCAAACAACACACAACAACACCACCAAATCCATCCACATCTTCTATATACACATTAACTCCATCAATTTTATTCCATACCACCACAAAAAACCAAAGATTATCAAGTTTTAAAGATTTCTTCCACTATAATTAAACTTATTTCCTTCCTCTATTCTTCATAGTCCATGAACCAAACAAAAAATTCAAGACACACCAATCATTCATAACTTAAAATCATACTTGGTGCATCTTGAGTTGTGGGTTAATAAAGATGACAAGAAGAACAGATGTTATGGATTATAAGAGAAAGAGTCAAATCATAGGTAAGAATAATAATTTTATGGAGCAACAAAAGAAAAATCCATCATCATTGATGAGCCAATTGCGAAGAAGCCAAAGCTCAAGGTAACTAAACAACCACTACGTAAATAACATGAGAAAGAGAGTTCTAGCCGAACCAAGAGAGAAGGAGCCAATAACCAATGACCAAGTCTCATCTTCAAATATTCAAGAAAAAACAGCAGAGGTTGTTCCTGAACCTCCCGAATAGGCAGTGATGTTGTTGAAAAGAATCACCACATCATAAAAGATAAATCATTGCACCATCATGCAACAACTGAAGATAAACAACAATATTAATAGGATCATGGCTATGCTGGGATACAAGATGATTCTCTTTCTCATTATAAACGACAAGATATGGTTTTCGACCGAGTGACATCTCCTAATCTCTCTCCTTAATTGCTTATGTGTTAGATATTTAAATTTTAATTTTAATTGCTAATTGAGTCTTTTCCGAGTCGTGGTGACACGACTCAGTTTTGATTTGGGGGTGGGGATTCGTTGTCCTTATCTTCTTTTCGTTTTCGCATGAAATTTAAAAAATTTAGGTTAAAGAACTGGCATAGAATATGCTAAATGTACGTATTTGAGCATGTTCAAGCCAGGTCAATGATATTAGGTAGTATATTTTTTAACACTATCACAACTCGTCTTAGTATGTGTGCATGAAAACTTGTGTAAAGGAAAGAAAAGGTTAATTAGCAATGCGTAAGAAGACAAGTTGAATATTAGGGCGCCTTGAGCAGTGTGTAGAACGTGAGGTCTAAAAGTAGTTGATAAACCCGCTTAATCTATGAACTTAAAGTGAAAAAATAACGATACGTAGTAAGCTAGAAAAATGATTAGGGCAGTTCTTTTATAAGCCACTTGAAGCGTTTAGCTTTCTCATCCTTTTTATTTGAATTTATTGTATCCGCCTCAGCCCCTCTTAGCCTTTAAAGTCTTTTATTAGCCAAATTACAAGTCATACCCATTTATTGTAGGACTTATCCATATGAGCCGCACCCGAATCACGACCGTGAGACAAGTCGTTTTAGATATTGAGTTTGGGGTGGTGGGCTTCGTCATTGGGTAACATTGGAATTGAGAATTTTTATTTGTAATTGTAATATTATTGATGATAATCTTTATTCTAACCCTTTGCATGGGTAAAAGAGAATATATATATATATAAAGAAATATGAAAAGTAGCATGATATCTCATATTAAAAAGAGGGTCATAGCTAAAGAAAGAAAAATGATATGAAAAATAATATATAAATTGGACCAGCAAAGTGGAAATTTATTATGTAATAATCATGAAAAGTTTTATTCTGTTATGTAATCATCATGAAGCATCGAAATTGGGTTGAGTGGGAACATCTTTGAATGAAACTCAAGCTCTAGGGCAATTCGTTGATGGTTAGTAAGGAGAGAGCCAAAATCTTGCTTTACATTATCCAAATGTACATATTATACTATCCTTAAGCCGACATTACAACCGTAAAGACCTTAGGATTTCTAGCTACATGGTTGAGTAACAACTGAACGATTAGGGATTAGTTAGGTGGGCCATTGGATACTATATTAGAACCTATGATCACCCTATAGCCGTCATCACGAACTAAGTGAAAACCTCTCTTTCTAGCATTGCGAAGTTAATTAGGACTCGAATTTATGAGATATTGATTAAGTGTATATTTGGTGTACTGTGCATTACTTCTTTAATGTTACTACATGAGACTAGTTAGAGTGTTTGCTCTAGGACCAGACATTGTTTTCTATTCTTCTTCTATATTTATTTGAGACTACCCTACTGTTCACGACATAATTTTGAGTTGGGGGTCTTGATGTCTACATTTATGTGATAGAATAATCTATTCAAGAGACATCATTTTAGGCGTATTTAGTGCGTAGTTACAGGATTTTCCCCATTTATTTATACTTTACAATTTCTTGTATCGTTTTAGGTGTTTTGATAATTTTAGAGCTTTTGTGCGTAATTTGTGTGTTAGTTGTGTATCACTTATGTATTTGGAATCTAATACATCTTGGGGTGAATATAAGAAGTAAATAAAGAAATAAAACCCCTTAATCATAGTAAAAAAGGAAACTTTGAGCACTTTTGGAAAGTAAAAGTTGAAATGTCTAGTTTTGGAAACGTGTAGTATTTTCAATACTACAGAAAATCGAAAAGGAATTTGAAGGAGTAATTTTAAATATATAAAGGTATTTTAATTTTGTTTGTATGGATACTAAGATCACTAGATTCAGAGCTGTAACGAAGAAGTTATGAATTTTACTAGTCCAATGGGCCAACAAGTCCATTATTTTAGTAAAACGAGTTTGGGTTGGATTTGGACTCTTATACTTAGTCCTAACTCCTAAATTCGTCCAAAATTATATACATATCCACTTTTACTATAAGGAAATAATCCTTTCTCTACCTTTTCATATTTACACCTAGAAATCACCAGGAGCAAGTGAAAAGAAGAGGAGAAGGAGTTGGGAAGCTGTTCATGCCATTCCAACCCTGCTATTTATCAGTTTTCAGGAATTAGTATAGTATTATTATTTTGTTTTGTCTTTTGAAAATAAATATAATATTATTAATTGTTAGTTTTATTTTCCTTAGTATGAACTAATTCTATTTAGCCTGGAAATAACATATGGGTATGAATCCTAGACTTGTTTTATGTCTTTATTGAATTTGGAATTTTACGTTTAAATGAATTGTTCGTCATAGATTCGTATTTTCTGTTTGATTTAATGTTTGTAATTCTTGCGATGCGCAACGTATATGGTTACCTCATGAGTAGTTGGATTGTCACCCTAGCGGGAGATTCAGTCATAGACAACACCACATAAGCGTATACGCACAAGGTCTCCTTACCCAAGTCCCTTAGTATTGTTGAGGTTTCCTTCTAAGATACACTGACGGTAGTTAGGAAGATTATAGAATCTCGACTACTTATATATGCTCAATTCACCCTTATAACTGAAACATTGATTTAGGAAGATAGGTGCATACTAGCAAACCTAAACTAAATTTTCATCTCCATTCTCTTAGTATATTTATTTGCATTAGTTGTTTAATCAATTGCTTTTAATTCTTATTTCGAAAACCCAATAAATATTATCTTTTATTTCTGTTTAGTTTAAACTAGTAATCTTTTCTACGTTTCTTATCTAAACACGAGTTTGAGCTAATAAATGAAATCTCTGAGAACGAATCTTATCTATCAACTATATCTTGCAAATGATAATGCATTTGTAGTAAGTTTTTCGTAGTGGTATTAGGTGTGTGTTTTGTTATCATTTATATTCGTTTATTTATCACACCTTTTCCACCACCAACTACTAAGAGGCAAAACGGTGAAAATTTTGTCATCAACATCCCATATTTTACTAAAGGAAGCAGTGAACCTACTGAGGTCTGTAGCAGGGAATAAATTATAAGAATTGACTTCAAAAATGGCTTTAAACATCTTACAAAAACTGAAATTACTAGACAAATAAACAGCACCAATGGTGAGAGAATAACAACTGGTATAACAATAATTGAAAAAAGGGAAGCTAAGGAAGGAAATATGACTAGTTTTATAGAGACCAGTTTTTGCTTAATGATAGGTCTTGTGTTAATGTATTAAGGGAATGGTGTTCCCTTGATTCCTTGCTTCCCAAAACATTAGTCCCATACTTAAAAAATTCCTTGAAAAAACACAGTTTTGAGCATCGATGGTGTTATAGCATTAACCCTTTGGTTTCAAGAACACAAATTTGGATAATATTGCTCGTCATATCTTTGGTTAGGGATGTTTTGACACATGGAACACACTTAATCTTCTATTTTTTAAAGTTCTGATCCCAAAGTTTAGTAGATCAGCGGGTAAAGCCATTTTTTCCCGTACAGGACGTCATTATTGTCGTTTGACATTAATGTCGATGATATAGTTTTACCTAGTTCTATCAAACATACTTCTCAAATCTGATTGTAAAGTTTTAAGAACTCCCAGTTGATAAGCAGAATGAATGATTATGAACATTGTTATAACGAAACTAAGTTTTCAATATTAGTCATATGTGAATAAGGTCAATCTTGGGTGTTTGATAACTTTTATTTTGGTTCCGGTTTAGGAATATGTTGTCTAGTTGTATTTGTGGTTTTAGTAACCATGTAAAACATCTTCAAACGAAAAAAAACACTTGATAAAAAGAAATGCGGGGTTAGGATTGTTTTTTTTTTTCTAAATACTTGCAGTTTTTTCAGATTTTTAAAAATAATTTAGAGACTTAAAAACTTTTTTAAGAGAAGTATTTATTATATGTTTCTTAAAAAAACATCAAAAATGATTTTAAATTTTTTTTTTTAATTTTTTTTTTAATAAATATTATAATTTTATTCAGAAATATATTTATTCTAAATTAAGCCGTCCAAACGGCTCATACGACATTCTTTACAAATTCAGCGATATCTTTGTTCATATTATCTCACCAAAAAAAATCTTTAAACACATTTCACTATAGAATACAAGCCTTACTCTACCCCGCCCGAAATTAATTACATGACTATATCTGCAGAAATTAAAAACTTGGCAAAGAGAATACACAAATTGCCCCAATACAATACTATTGAAATTTCACATGCACAATTAATCTATCCAATACGTTTTTATATGATCACGGTGGAATTTCGGTTGGTGAAGGTTTACTATCAGAAGTCAGCAAATCTCTATCATCCCCCATAAATTCAGATACATTAATTAACTCTTTTTGGAAGAGCATAAGCTGAGAATACTGATGTTACGGCGCAGAACACGAACCCTATTAGGCACATGCTAGCCGCAGCATTTGCAACATTGAAAAACTTTTTGACATCTGAATCCATTATCAAAACTCTCCTCAAATCCTTTGTCATCCCAAAACTTGCAGCAGCACCCGAAATTAGTAAGTATGAGACTATCTGTTCAAATCAAATTCAATTATATTTAGTACCATAATCCATCACTACATATAATTAACAATAGAGAGATCGATATGTATTGATTACCTTGTCCCCATAGAAATCCAACTGAAATCGAAGATTACCACCAAGGCGATTTCCAGTGGATACTTGTAAGATGGTGAGAGCAGTTTGTACGAGAGTATAAACAAACCCAATAACAGTAGTGGCAAGCAAGTACCTGTAGTGCATATAAATATCAACTTTCTCTAATATGAAAATAAATAAATATTTTAATGATTAAAATTTACAAGTTACCTATAAGCATAGAAATCTTTGAACTTATATTTTTCAACGGTATAGTCGTCTGATTGAGTAAAAGTGTTGGTGGTGAGAACGATAGCCGATATAAGTAGAGAAATGAGGGTGAGAATCCTTACAATAAGCACTATAAATGGAGAAACTGCACCATTAGAGGGTGGTGGAGCCATTTTTTTATTATGTTTAGTTTTCTACGCTGTTGAAGTGTTCTGAAGTTTGAAAAGTGTTTGATGATTTAATATATGATATATGCTAACTTTATATACAAGGTTTGGGTTTGCCAAGGTTGACTTTGGCACCCAGCACGTCAACGATAATGTATCATGCCCATCGACTTGCAGTGTTTACTTTGAAAGCTGCCTTGTTATTATCATATTTTTATGAGTAATGTTGGGTATCACCCAAAAAGGTATCACCTAAACATCACCCATGATGTGGTGGTTAGGTGTACCAATCATGGATTTTTTCTTTCCAGATTTACTTTTTTCTCTCTCCTCCATGATTGGTACACCTAATCGCCACATCATAGGTGATGTTTAGGTAATACATTTTTGGGTGATACCCAGCATTACTCTATTTTTATATATAGACCAATTCACACCCTGTCATAAATGGTATATTTGGATGATATATATCATTACTTAAATAAAAATATAAATTAATTTGAAAAAGATAGTTTATCCTAGATTGTGATATCAAATCCATTTACAAAAAATTATCTTTTTCATCCTCCAAATAATATTCGAGTTTTAGACATTTCTTAAATAATTCTTGAACTTTTGAAATTATCATAATAGTCTTTATATTTCGTTTTTGGTCCACCATTAACTTGTTTCATTATCGGTTAGTTAAAACAATAAAAGAGATACTTAAATATTTATTATTCAATTAATATATATATATATATATATATATATGTGTGTGTGTGTGTGTGTGTGTGTGTTGGGAAGAAAAACACAGAGATAGAAGAATGACAACATAATAAAAGAGATAAAAGATTTACGTGGTTCAGCAAATTGCTAACATTTACAAAGATTCATACCGTTTCACTATAATATAGAAAACCTTGAACAAGAAAAACAACTCTGTTAAATGTTCTACAAGAATCACTTTTATGTTTTCTCACTAGTATATCGCTCACGCTCACTTTGTTGGTCTCTCACAACTCTATGTAATTCCATACACACACTACATATATAGGAGAGAAAATTTGGAGCCAAAGATAACTTGGTGTCCAAGACAACTTGGAGCGTAAGAAAAACTAAATTAGGTAACAAAGATCCTTATAACCAAAGTTATTTGGTCCCCACACAATTAGTCTCCATAAATATAACATTCTCCCACTTGGAGACTTATCCATTAACCAACTGCGCTTGACCATCATCTGAATACGGTATGACTCAAACCACCTTCTATCCTTGAAGGCCAATTGAAACCAAACAATAGTTCATTTTCTCGACTGTAACCACATTAGTGAATATGTCTACTGAATTCTCACTTGATGGATATTCTCTAGACTCAATATCCCATCCTCAAGAAGAGTTCGAATAAATTGATAATTTTTCCCGATATGCTTAGTCCTTTTGTGAAATGTAGAATTCTTAGCAAGTTGAATTACGCTTTGACTATCACTGTATAACTTGCTATTTCCTTGATGCATGTCTATTTCCTCCATTAAGCCTTTGAACCAAATCATTTTCTTGCTAGCTTCTATAACTTCAATATACTCTACCTCTGTGATAGAAAGGGCAACTACCTTTTGTAACTGAGAAATCCAATGAACTGCTGCACTACTAAAGGTAAACACATGTCTTGTAGTGCTCTTTCTTCCACCTAAGTCCCCAGTCAAATCTGAGTCAACATACCCACGACGACAAACCTTTGTTCCTCCATAACATAATGCCCAATCTGATGTAGCTTTCAAGTATATGAGTATCCACTTACCTGCTTGCCAATGAGTTTTCCCTAGATTACTCATAAATCTGCTGATTACTCCTACTGCGTGTGCAATGTCTGGTCTCGTTCAAACCATATCATGCATCCAACTTACTATGGATAAAGAATAAGGGAATTTAGACTTATACTCATTGTCTTCAACTGTTACAAGACCTCCTTCCCTCAATAACTTAAAAAGAGAGTGCTAACAGGTTTGGAATCTTCCATATTGAATCTATTCAAGATTTTGTCCACATAGTCAGCTCGAAATAACAGGAGCTCTCATATCTTCATCCCAAGTAATTGTTTAGATGAACCCAAATCTTTCATTACAATTTTGTGGAGTGATCCATCTTCAGTTTTTCAATTTCTTTCATATTTTAACCTGCAAAAATCATGTCATCAACCTACAAAAGTAGTATAATAAATGAATTATTAAACTTTTTGTAAAAGCAACAATCATTTGAGTCACATTTCATGTAGTTATTCCGCCTCATGAAGTTTTCAAACAACAAATACCATTGACTAGGAGCTTGTTTTAGTACATACAAGCTTTTCTTAAACTTACACACCAACTTATCAGTACCCAATTGTATATATCCTTCTGGTTTATGCATGTAAATATCTTCATCAAGATCTCCATGAAGAAAAGAAGTTCTGACGTCTAGTTGTTCTAAATGTAAATTCTTAACAACAACAATATTTAATACAACTCTAACAGTAGTCATCTTCACAACCGGCGCAGATATTTCAGTATAGTGAATACCTTGTTTTTGCTCAAAACCTTTAACCACTAACCTAGATTTATAACGTTGTGAACCATCATGTTACTTTTTTAGCTTGTATACCTATTTGCTGTGAAGTGGCTTCTTTTCCTTTGGCAGTTCCACTAGATCCCAAGTCTGATTAGATTGTAGAGATCGCATTTCCTCGCTCATTACTTCCTTCCACTTGCTTTTGGCTTCACCCTACAAATCTTTCTCAAAACATTCTTGTTCACCATTGTCAGTCAACAATAAATAATAAAGAGATAGGGAAAAATGGTATGGAGCTCTACGAACTCTAGTAGACCTCCAAACCTTGGTAGGAGGTGTAATGGGTTCGGCACCAATGTTTGCGTCTTGATTTTTTTTAGAACATTCTTGCAGAAATTTCAACAATCTCAATATACTCTTTTTCAGACTCTTGCACTAATTTACATTGGTCTATATCCTTGTATAGATTATATCATTAAAAACAAATCCTTGCTTCTAATAATTTTTCGATTATTAATATCCCAAATACGGTACCCAAACTCATCAATACCATAACCAATGAAAGTGCATTTTCTAGATTTAGAATCAAGTTTATTTCTATCTCGGGATCAATATGAACGTAAGAGGTACAACCAAAAAAAATTAAATGAGAAAAGTTTACCTCTTTTCCGGTCTAAGTTTCCTCAAGAATTCCCCCATCCAAAGGTAAATATGCCGCGGTATCAACTGCATCTGCCTAAAATTGTTTTGGCAATCCAACATAGAGTCTCATTCTTCTATCTCTCTACATATTGGTCCCGTTCATGCGTTCAACTACGTCATTTTGTTGGGGAGTACGTGGAACAGTTTTCTCCTTTCTAATACAATTGTTTGAGCAGTATTCTTCAAACTCCTTACTGCAGTATTCTCCTTCATTATCTGACCTCAAACATTTTAATTTCAACCATGTCTCATTCTCAACAAGAGCTCTTCATATTTTAAATATTTCAAACAAGTCAGATTTATTTTTCATGAAATAAACCCATAACATTCTTTTATAGTCATCAATGAAGATAGAAAAATAAACCGCCTCCAAGAGAAGGTACCTGAGTAGGAGCGCATACATCAGTGTGCACCATTTCTAGTCTGTGAGACTTTGGCGTCCTACCAACCTTTGTGAAACTAACTCGTTTCTGTTTTCCATAAATACAATCTTCACAAAGATCGAATTCCACAGATTTTAGACCGGAAAACTTACCTTTTGAGTGGAGTATATTCATACCCTTCTCGCCCATATGTCAAAGCCTGCAGTGCCATAATTTTGGATTCATACCATTGGTTACGACCAAAATCTGATTGTTCTTACCGGGTGTAAGATTTAAGCTGCCTTCTTTCTTTCCCCGAGCTACTGCTAGAGCTCCTTTAGTGATTATCCATGAGTCTGCAGTGAATGATGTGGAATATCCATCATCAGCTAGTTGTCCAACTGAAATCAGATTTCTTCTCAAATCCGGCACAAATCTGACATATTTCAATTGGAACGTTGACTCATTCAACAACTTTATTTGTACGTTTCCTTTTCCGATAATGCTGCAACTCACATCATCATCTAAATATACCTTTCCAAGGTCTCCTTGTACAAATTTTGAGAGAATCTCCTTTTGAACAGTTGCATAAAACGAAGCACCAGAATCTATAACCCAAGACTCGCTATATGTATCTAATGATAAAATTAATTCATCTTGTAATTCTTCAGTAATATTGAAGGCATTAACTTTCTCACCTTGATTGTTTCTTTGTTTATTCAAGGAAAAACAATTTCGCTTGTAATGTTCCATCTTGCCACAATGCCAACAACCTTCGTCTTTTTCATTACCTTTTCCATCTTGGAGATGTTTGGAATTTCTCCTCTGATATTTTGATTTTTCTCGTGCAAAACCTTGACCCTTGTTGTTATGTCCACCACGTGATTTAGACCTTCCTCTACTCTCAACATCAAGCACTGTTCCAGAAGATTCACCAGAATTTTTTCTTTGCATTTTCTCATTGATAACGACATCAATAACATCTGCAGCTTGCAATTCGATTAGACCTTGTGAATTACTTAAGGCCATAACCATGCCGTTCCACGAATCTAGCAATGAAGACAAAATTAAGAGGGCCTTGACTTCATCGTCAAAATTAATACCTACGGAAGACAACTGACTAGTCACATTAATTACCTGATTAAGATGTTTAGAAACATCTACGCATTCACCCATCTTCACGATGAACATGTGCTTCATTAAATAGACTTTATTTGATATTGATGGTTTCTCGTACATCATCTTTAAAATCGCGATTACGTCTTCTGTGGTCTTCTCATTTTTAATGTTGAAAGAAACTGATGGCATTAGAGATAAATGTATTGTCTTTAATGCCTTTCTATCCAGGATCTCCCAATCTGAGTCGCTCATCGTTGGTAGGTTTTTTTTTATTTCCGCCAAGAGGTAGAAAATGATCCTTATGATACAAATAGTCTTCTATCTGCATCTGCCAGAAACCAAAATTTAGACCATTGAATTGTTCAATCTTGACCTTCCCTTCGTTTGCCATCACTCCCACTTGAACCGAAGCTCTGATACCAGTTGTTGGGAAGTAAAAACACGAAGATAAATTAATTACATAATAATGAACGAGACACAAGATTTACGTGGTTTAGCATATTGCCTACATCCACAGAGTTTCACACCGTTTCACTATAATATAGAAAATCTTGAACAAGAAGAATAACCCTTATCTATGTTCTATAAGAATCACTTCTATGTTTTCTCACAAGTGTATCGCTCACACTCACTTTGTTTGTCTCTCACAACTCTATGTAATTCCTATACACACACTACATATATATAGGAGAGAAAATTTGGAGTAAAAAATAACTTGGAGCCAAAGATAACTTGGTGTCCAAGATAACTTGGACCCTAAAAAAACTAAATTAGGTAACAAAATTTCTTGTAACCAAAGTTACTTAATCAGTCTGACAAAGTTTATTGCAATAAGTCTCCATAAATATAACACTATATATATTTTTTATTTTTCTTCCTACCTTCCATTTCACCCCACCTACCCGTTTTTCCTATTCTTCTTTGCGATGTCTCATCACAATAACTTATATGTGTTATTAAGTTGATAATCATCCTCAAGCATGAAAATACATACCACTTATGATATGGCATACGATGATTCCTCGTCCTATCTTCAATCTATAAAATCATTATATGAACTCTTGATTTGAAATTATTTGTATTAATTTAGGAATATTCTAAACATACTATTAAGTCAAATAACTTCATTGAATTTGAATTAAATAACACTATTGGTTCTTGTGTTATACGAATTGCATATCTAATCTTTTCATTTTAGATTCTTATTTATTTGTTTGAATTAATTTTCTTCAATTAGTATTTCTAATATTCTCTCCACGTTTATGCCAAGTTTTATGTTTGATTATTGTATGGTTATGGATAATAGTGTCGGAGCACTGTTATTGCGATAATAATGGTGGTATTGGGTGTATCAAGTAATGGTGGTGGTGGTTATAATGGCAGGGGTGGTGCAAATTGAAGTTGGATTTTGGAAAGTAATGGGTGGAGTATTATAAAGTAGACGATACAAGGGGTACATGGAGTTTGGTGGGGGTTTGAAAATTATATATATATATATATATATATATATATATATAACGACACTGTTAGATTCGAAAATTAACGACAAACCAAAATGAAAGTTCGAGAACCATTTAGTTAACTTAAAAAGACCGAAGATAATTTGGAGAAATGACCTATATTTGAAAAAAAAAATATCTTCAATTTTTTTGTTAGACTTGAAAAATACGTATATTTTTTTAAGTTTGAAACTAGTGCCTCTTATCTTTTACAAGTTTAAAGATAATTTTTACATTTTAAAAAGTATTTATTCAGTTACAAAAGAGAATCTAAATAGTGTTTTATTTTTATTTTCATAAAAGTTAGAAGAACGTTACAATGATTTTAGTTCTAGTTAAATTTTAATAACTATTTCTAATATAATTTTAGTACTAGAATGGTCATGGACAAGTCGTCCAAGCCTAAAGCTGTTAAGGATGTTGTTTTGGATTCTGAATCGAGAAAATTCTAAATTATCTACATAAGTCTATGTGTCTTAATTTTTTGTCTGCTTAAATCTATAAATTTACATGTAAAACATTAATAAATACTATGATCCACTACTCCGCGTCAGGCTTCCAGCGACTACACGTGTAGTCGCTAATGATAAGATAAGTAGTTGCGAGAAATCAGTTCAAGGATCTAACGACTACAAGTAGTCGTTAAAAATTAGTCGCGAATAACTAGTCGTTAGAAGGTAAACCTTACGACTACACGCGAAGAAGTAGTCGTTAGAGACTATGGCATTACTAACGACTACTTTGTAGTCGTTAGATAGCGCTTCTTCTAGCGACTACTTAATGTAGTCAATAACGACTACTATGTAGTCGCTATTATTAATTTTTTTTTAAATGAAAAAACACAATTTTCGAATTATTTTTAATTACAATACTGTAATTAAAAAAAATTCGAAAATCATTTTTTTTTATTTTTTTTAAAATACAATTAATAAATAAAAATACGATTAATAAAAAAATACAATTAATAATTCAAAATAATTAATTAAAATATATAATTAAACCAACGTCAAACCAGGTCAAACCAGGTCAAAGTCAAACCAAACCACACCAAAATAAAATAAAAGTCTTAATACAAACCCAAACCAAATTAAATTAAATTAAAAGTCTTAATAGATAATAAAATAAACACCAACAACCACGATATCTAGAATCCGAGCCGGGTATAAATATCTTCATCATTCCCGGGCTCGTCATCATCTTCAACATCATCACTACTACTATCATCATCATCTTCTTCATCTTCTTCATCTTCATCATCGCTAGGAGGAGTGGGGCCCGCATTCATAGGCTGGAAGGGGGTTTCGCCTTTCTCTGCCCTCAATTGATTAACATACGCGATGACATTATTCACAACAGACATCGAAAAAGCTGGAGGCTGAGTGCTAGTAAAGCCTTCAGGGCGGGGGAACGGAGGAAGACCGCTAGATACTTGGAGCTCGTTAATCGCCGCCATCATCTCCTTGTGCTGCTTGTTTTGGGCTGGAGTAGTCTTAGCCTTCTTCTTCGATTTTCTCGGACGGCCAATTCCCGGTATAAAGCTCCTCTTCGGTGACCCGATCGCCTTTGCGGTGCTCCTCACGTAATCGTATTGCTCCTTTTGACTCAAGCCTTGACCATCGGTTGACTCGGATTGACTCTGAGTCACCTTTTCCTTAATCGCGTCCTTGAGCAATTTCTGTTACATAATAAACAAAAAAGTAATTAAATTTCACTTAAGATGAAAAAAATAATTAATAATTGACTTTCAAAAAAAACTTACATCGGCTTTTTCGTAGGCCTCCGACCTCCACTGTTTGGTTTTCTTGCTTTATCCCACCACCTCGTAAAAACCACCCATACGCGGAATTGGGAGGTCTTGTTGGGTAGCCTCATCCCTGATCACCAGATTCCCTCCCGGGATTAATTCTTCACCCTGTTTCAAATAAATAAAAAATATTCAAAATAAATAATAAATTAATAATTAAAAAAATTAATTAAATAAAAAACCACCTCGTATAGCATATCCCGAGTTCGGGAATACCTCCTCGAACCCGCTCCACTCTTGTTTTTTTGCTTTTCTCGATTCTTTTTATTTTCTTCTGCTTGATGTTGAAAAAAATTTAAAATTCAATTATCAATACAAACTATTATAATATAAAATATATACTTAAATTTAAAAAAATCAAAAGTTCACCTTCGCTTTTCTCGATCCCCAATACTCACAGCACTTAGCCCACACCTCGTCCGATAACCAATCCGACTTCAACCCTTTTCTCCAAAACTTCTTCTTCACGTTATGTTTGTAGTCCTTAAATCGAATCCTCATCGTATCGTCTAAGTTTTCTAAAATAGAATCCCAGTCTTTCCTCTTCTCCAAGTCTTTATGTCAAAATAATTATGTAAAAAAATATATTATTTAAATTTAAATTAGAATAATAAATTAAGTTTTAAAAATATTAACAATTTAATATTTTTTTGAGCAAAAGCGAGGAATGCTTCTATCCCCTTAAAAAATTGAAACGAAACTTTATGAGCGGTACCAATCCAACTCTTATCAATACCCGAAGCCATAGTCAACTATTACAATATGAAAGAATACAACATAAATGTCTCATAAATAAAATAAAATAAAATTATTACATCACCAAATAAATACATAAAAATAAAATGAAAAAAATTATTACATCACCGATTACATAAATGAATAAAAAATGAAAAAAATTATTACATCACCGATTAAATAAATAAATATAAAATTAAAAGCACACAAAATATTACATCACCAAATAAATGCATAAATATAAAATTAAAAGCATACAAAATATAACATCACTAAATATATATATATATATATATATATATATATATATATATATATATATATATATATATATATATATATATATATATCCTATTTATGCTTTTATGCATCATACAATAATATATAATACAAATATATATATATATATATATATATATATATATATATATATATTTATAATTCACATAAAATTATAAGATGATTAGAGATATATACATAGTGATATTATATATTTAGCATTAACTATACAATTGTAATCAAATAAGGTAAAGATGAAAAAGACACATACTTCTGGGCAAATTTGGAAGGAAAAATTGATAATTGAGGCGGTCCCACGTTGATGTTTGACCCGGGAAAACTTGTCCACGTGTTGAAATACCTAATAAGTGATACTATTTACCATTTACTACACAATTGCATGAAAGGAAAAGAAATTTGAATGAGTTTTATGGAACAAAAAATACCTACTTTTGGGCAAATTTGGAAGGAAAAATTGATAATTGAGGGGGTCCCACGTTGATGTTTGACCCGGGAAAGCTTGTCCACGTGTTGAAATACCTAATAAGTGATACTATTTACCATTTACTACACAATTGCATGAAAGTAAAAGAAATTTGAATGAGTTTTATGGAACAAAAATACCTACTTTTGGGCAAATTTGGAAGAAAAAATTGATAATTGAGGCGGTCCCACGTGATGATTGACCCGGGCAAGCTTTTCCAAGTGTTGAAATAATTTTTGATGATTAATTGTGGAAAAAAATTGGGAGAGTTTTGAGAGAAAGAAAGAGAAATTATATAATAATGGTGTATTGAGTAAAGCAATTCGCAAGTCACTGTTAAAAACACGCTACACTATTCGCGACTACACGTGTAGTCGCCAAAGCCTCACACGTAGTCGTTAGAAATGACTACTAACGACTACTTTATGTAGTCGTTAATTAATACATCTAGCGACTACACGTTGGCGGTGGGAAATTAATTAAAAAATATTAAAACACACTAGCGACTACCTCATAAGTAGTAATGACTACTTCTTGTAGTCGTTAAAAGAATAACTTACTAACGACTACTATGTAGTCGAGAAAAATGCCATGTAGTCGTTAAACACATGTAGTCGCTAGAGGCTCTGGTCTTTAGCGACTACAACGCGTAGTCGCTAGAAGTTTAGTCGTTAGAGAGCCGCGCTGTAGTAGTGATCATCGTTTCTCATCATATAAATCTTTTTTTTATGTTTAACATATTTTTTACACACCTTATAATATAATAAAAATTTAAACTCTCTCGTTCATTAAATTTAAGGAGAATTTATACTTTTATAATATTATATATTATTTTTTTCTATAAGAAAAATTACATCGAAATTAGGTAATACCTATAATACAATTACAATGCTTATACTCCATTTAAGACAATTTTGCAATGTGAACATGTTATCCCACTTGATAATAATGAGTTTTGGAAAAGAAAACACTTGATAGTAATGAGTGGTTTAATTTGAATTCGATCCGCATACGTTCCAGCCGCAAATCCTTATGTCTTGTCAATTAAGATTGAGCTCCGCATGGTGGTCAAGGATTGATGAAATGGGCGAATGAGAAGCAACCTAGTAGTTTTCCCACATGCCTGCAGGATGGTGGTCAAGGATTTGATCAGCCAGCACATGACAAGGATATCGAACATATCTTACTAGTCTAGTGGCGTCATCATTATGGTGTAATCTCAAGTCATGTTGAGCAAAGAACATTCATTTTGACTCAAAATATAGTCTCCCAATTAAACCGTGTCATTCTTGTGGTTGTTTTGATTCAAATAGTTGGTCACCGATTACACCGTGTCATTCTTTGTGGGGTGTACCTATTTTGGATCGATTATTTTAAAACTAAATACAGTTTTCAATTAAAATTAAAATATTTGAAAAAAATATTAATAATTATTTTGATATCTAAAATCACTTTAAGTGATTATTTTAAAAGTTAACGTCCAATAGACACCTGCCCTTATACTCTTACCCATAAAAATACCGTCTTTTTTAAAGAACAGAGTTATGGAAAACTTTCCAAAACTCAAAACCTGAATTTTAAAAAAATTTCACATAACTTAAAATTTGAGTTCTCGATAGTTCCCATAACTCAAACAACTCTTTTTAATATAAATATGTGGTTATTATATTAATAACCACATAGCTAGTGTTTTTCCTAAAAATGGTTTTAAGGGATTAAAGTATATTTTTGGGTCTAAAATCACTTCATTATTTTTAAAAACAATCTCAAACGGGCTGTCATTTACAATTGATTATTTATAGTTCGAAACACTTTTCAATTAAAATTAAACTACTTATAAAAAATATTTTAACATCTAAAATCACTTTAAATAATTTTAAAAAAAATTACATATCCAATGTTTTTTCTAAAAGTAATATATATATATATATATATATATATATATATATATATATATATATATATATATATATATATATATATATATATATATATATATATATATATAAAGTAAGCTATCACCTTATATTATATAATGAAAGAAAAACACATTCATTAATTTAAAAAATAAAAATATAAAAAACAAACACTAAAAATTTTCCCTAACGATCATTAAGAACGAAAAATACAGCGTCGACTGAATAAGTTAAATCCAGCAGCCGATTCAGTCCAATACAGTATAATGTTATTTACTGCTCCCATCTTGAAGCATATGTAATCAAAATATAGTTACATGTTATTTACTTTACAATCCATTACCAAATGAAATCGTATTCTTCAAAGATTGCTACACCATTATCAATTGGGAAGCATATATTCTTCAAAGATATTCATCCAAGGTAAAATATTAGTTTTTTCACATATTTTGCCGATTTTTTTCTATAAATTTCAAAATTTTCAGAATTTATCTTTATGTAATTTGTGTGTGTGTGTGTGTGTATATATATATATATGTATGTATGTATGTATGTATGTATGCAGAAATTTGATATAAAAAAATTGCAGAAATTTATATCGAACCTTTGGGGTTAATTTGCCTACGTTTCAAAAACTGGACGACCCAAATAATGAATGATCGTCTAAAAGGGATTCTAGAGATTTGAATATTTGTACAATTTAGTTGCATTGTTAAGCTTATGATTCGTCCAGTGTAGCATATAATTTGGCTTGAGAGGCTCGAGTGAATCAACCATAATTTAGTAAATGGACATGAAGAAAAAGTTATGTAGCAGTTTTCTTGCTTTAAGTAGTAGAGAGGCTCGAGTGAGTCAATCATTTTCAGTGGTTATAGAATCTGGAACATTGGATCGTGTATTGGATCTGAACAGGGACGGGTACAATATGTTTTTAGCAGGTTAACATGTCTGGATGATGGAAAAGAACTTATTTTTTTAATACATATGAGAGCCACTTTGGACTCACAATCATTTTGACTCTAGTAAGATTCGATCCCAGGATTTAGGACTCAATCATGCTAGTGTACTTATTACACCCATTACTGCACTAGCTATATAGTAATCAAACTCGGATCTTACATATTAAAATTTACATACAATTTGTTTGCTTGTTATCAGCCACAAATTCTAAAATTCTTTTATTGTTGTCACTACACTGTAAAGAAAGGTACATGGTCACTATTTAGTTTGTCTTATAAGCTGCATTTTTTATTTTGGTGTCATGAGTCTTGACCAATGATTCATTGTTCAATATCAAAAAATTATTTTTGGTTATTTTGCATCTCATTATTTTCATATGCTAACTACTAAGACACTACATGCAATATGTTATATTCACCCAATAATTAATGTTGCCTCAATATTAAAAATAGTACTCTTTCTTTCAAAGACTTGATTTTGAGTAAGGAAAAACTGGTAGTTCTATATTTCGATCGAAAAGCTTCTTAAAACCGCTTCACCATTTCTCCATTCAGCCTTGACAAAGTCCCTATCACGTTCCATTCTTGGACGTAAATGTTCTGCATTTTTTTTCCAATCAACTAACAATTTTATAGCTCAAACAACAATTTGTACAATCATTGAGAACTCAAAGAGCCTCTAAGAAATAGAAAGAAAAGCAATTCTAACTATTACAAGAAAAAACAAGCATTAACTAACATTTACACATTGTTTAATCTTTGAAAATGTCCTTGAGTTTCCAATTCTCTGCAATCATCATACGGTCCCCTTTACATTTGAATTTCCTCCTTCCTAAAGTCTTAATATAGAGGCAATATTGAATATTGTGAATACCATCTTCCTCAGTGCTCACTCTTCCCCCATGTAGGTGAGCGTTCATGTTGTTCCAAATGTAGTAGGTTAATAAAGAAAACCATCCTGAGTAAATCACATCTAAGAACTTATCACAAGCTTGAGATAAAATAAAATCCATCAAAGTATCCCAATTCTGCATAACTGGCATATTTACTCCACACTTTGTAAAGCATTCCTGCAATATTCTTACTAAGAAAGGACAAAGTACAAAAAGATGATCCCTATCCTCGATACCATTGTGGCATATTTCACAAAGGCTTTTAAATTGTGCACCCCATTGTATCATATGCATTTTAGTTGGAAATCTATACAAGCAAGCCAACCATGAGCAAAAAGAATTTTTAAGAATATTCATAGTATTCCACACAAGTCTAGTCCACTCCAAAATCTATCTTTGCTGATATATTTCCCCCATTGTTTTCTTAAAGAAGAATTTATCCTTCACGCTAGCTTTGTATAATATTTTATCCTCAGCTGCATTCAAATTAGGTAACACATCACTAAGAACATATAGAAAGGGAGGAAGATGCCATCTCCCTCTTATATAGCAACTACTAATTGTTTTATTGAGCCACAAAGGACAATCATGGGTGTATTTATGTAAGTAAGTGTTCACATTGTCACCCTTTATCCAGTTGTCCCAAAATATATATGTCAAAGCTCCATTATTAATCTTATGTGATATAAAGGGATGAGCTAAACCTTTTAGCTTCATAATTTTGCACCAGGCCCAAGATAAGTCTTGTTTAATGAATAATTCCATACACATTCCTCCTTGAATATATTCTTATAAGCCCATAAACTGAGTAAATTATCACTGTACATTCTCCAAAAGACACTCAAAAGACATACCTTGTTCAGGTTCTCAATATTTGGAATATTCAATCTAGCTAGCTGTTCATTCAATTTATATATCACATTTTTAGGTAATAAAAAAACTCTGCACAAGTAGAGAATCTTTCTTATGAGTACCACTCTAATCAGCTCTAGACTTCCTGCATATGTGAATAATTTGTGAGTCCACCTGGTTATACTCTCACTAATACTATCTATGAGTTTATTTGAATCAGTTGAGCTCAGCTTCTTGAAGTTTAAAGGCCCTCCAAGGTATCTAACATGTAAAAAGCCTTCCTTAATACTCAAAATATTCATAACCTCAGTCCTTAATTGATTAGGAGTATTACCAAAGTATATTTTACTTTTATATTTGTTCATACTTTAACCTGATAACCTAGCAAAGATATCAAGACCATCCCTTACCATTATAGCTGATTGAACAGTTGGCTTCATGAAAATGAGCAAATCATCAACAAAAATAATGTGGTTGAGCTTCACAGCCTCACATTTAGGGTGAAAGGAAAAATTTCTATTACCACCAATATTTTGAAAAAGAGAAGTAAATACCAGCATACACAGAACAAAAAGATAAGGGGACAATGGCCCCCTTGTCTTAATCCTCTCTTACCATCAAAGTATCCCACCAATTCACCATTTATACAGAGTGAATAGGTATGAGTAGATATACACATCTCAATCAACTTAATCATCATAACATGGAAGTTAAAAGCATACAATACATTAATCAAGAACTTCTAGTTTAAGCTGTCATATGTTTTCTGCAAATAAACATTAATAATGCTTCTAGCTGTTATATTACTCTTATCATAGCCATTGAGAATCTCTTAAGCCACAATAATATTATCTCCAATGTGCCTGTCATAAACAAAAGCAGATTGATTGTATTCAATTATATAATTTAGTACTTTTTTATCCTATTTGTAATGACCTTTGATAGTGTTTTGATGGTGTATTAACAAATGATATAGGTCTTAATTGTCTCACACTAGCAGGAGCTTGGGTTTTAGGTATAAGGGACATATTAGTAGCATTTGCCTCTTTAAGCCTTGACTGAGTATCCATAGTTTCTCTAATAGCTTTACAAAAGTCATCTCCCACAACATTACAAGCTTCCTTATAAAATCCAAATGTAAAACCATCTGGACCAGGACATTTTGCCTCATCAATAGAAAACAATGCTTCTTTAATCTCCTCATTAGTAACTGGGCTATTCAGATAATTAACTTGCTATGTACTGATTGTAATATTCATAAGCTGTTTAAGAGTATCAGCTGAGCAAACCCCATATGTGGAATCTTCAGTACTAATGAGTGAAATATAAAACTTTAGAAATTCCTCCTTGATTTGATTAGGAGTGGATAAAATATTTTCAGCATCATTAATTAGTGTAGTACCTAGCCTTGATAATCCTATAGTAATATGCAGAGCTACAATCATTCTCTTTGGACCAAGTGTCTCTAGCTTTTGGCTTTAGTACTTGATGTTCATGGAGCATTGCTTCTTCAAGACTGTGTAATACAACTGTTTCTTCAGCAATTACTAACTCTGTGCCCTTCCCATTCATTATTAGGTTCTGCAATTCCTCAAGCTTGATTTTAATTTGATTAATATATTGAGGAGTTTTCTTGAAGTACTTATTGTTGAATATCTTCAAGTCTCTTTTAACTGATCTTTGTTTAGCATATAAACATACATACAAGAACCCTGCATATGAATATTCCAAGCTTTCTGCACCACATCCTAAAACTCGATATGTTTAGCCCAAATATTAAAGAATTTAAAGGAGCAAGGACCTCTTGTTTGTGAACCCCTTATAGTAATAATAAGTGCACAATGATATGAAGTAGATGGAGCAAGATAGATGATGTCTCCCGATTTGTTCTAATTATTAGCCCCTTAGAGACATCCTTTTAGGCGAATAAATGACTTATTTGATAGACTTTTAGGCTTATTTGATCATATTGCACTTTCTCCCCATGGAAATTAACTATTTGCAGAATCTGAGCTTTTGTGCGTAAATTTGACTATTTTTAATGCAAAGTTAATTGGTTCTTGAATCTCATGAAAGACCAATCCATGGAGAAGAAGTGAGAATAAAGTCTTAGTGTATTTTAGAGTGTTAGGAAATGATTTTTAGCCGAGTTTCTATTTTTAGAGTACACTTTCCTATTTCGATTTCTTGATTTCTTGATTTATTCTTTTTAAGCATATGCGGTTTAATTATTTATTTAATGTGAAGCTTTAAGAGATAAATGGTAATTACTTAGAGACCAAGTCAAGATAAAGATGAAAGGAAAGAAGATTTACATGGAAATACGAAGATTTGGTAAAGATTTATTCAAAGGAGGAAAAGATAAAGCAGCCTTTTGAAATCTGAAAATCCAGCCACGTTTTAGAGATTAAATCATAATAAAAGATTGGCATGTATTATGGACGAGTGGTCTGCACCAATAGAAAGCTCTTTCCAAGACAAGCAGTTTCATATATTGGAACTTCTCAAACGGATAAGTATTGAAAAAGATATGACCAAATGAAATCAGCAGAATCTTATCTTTTAGAGCTACGAATTTGAGAGTCTTTGACTTGTCTTCCACTCCAAGCAAATTCGACCTAGGGTCTTCCAACACCTATAAATACACCCCTTAGCCTCCTCTTTTACACACACTTCATATCATTATCAAAGAGGCTTAAGGATTCAAGTCAGAGCAAGCAGGAAGGAAGAAAGCTGAGAGCTGGAGACTGTCTATATCTCCAATTCAAGCCAAACCCAACCTCTTGATTAGGTTTTATTATTTTCTTTCTGTAAAACATTATGTTTTTTAATTTATTTGTTTTAGTTTTATTTTCCATTATGAGATAAACTTCTTAAGTGCTTGAGAACTGCTGTAAGGGTTGAACCTTAATTTATTTAATTCATGCTTTCTGATTTGTGATTTTTATAATTTAATTCGAATTGAGTAATTTAGTATTGTTTGTTATCGTAAGTTAATTTCACTATATTTAATTTGGCCAATTAGACATAGGTTTGAGTAATTAGGCTATTCCAATTAGTGGCGATTGGATCATCTTGACGGGGGGTTTAATTACTGACATAGATAATAAACGTAAGATAGAAATTATTGATCCTGACGGACTTAGTTAATCTTATAGCCAATTGGGTAGAGGACTTGACATTCGAAGGTGGATTATGATCGCCCTGACGGGGTTTGTAACACCTGAGAATAGCTCCTAAGTCCACCCTGACGGGGGTTAGGAGAATCTAGAATCCCGACTATTACTAGTTACTAATTTGTCCCTTAGAAGAAGCATTGATTAAGTTTATTTTGGTGGAAACCTAGCGTGACTCAAGTACTACTTTCTCATCTTTTAGTCTCTTCATATTTAATTTCTTGCATTAGTTTAAATTTTAGTTTAATATTTACTTTATTTGCACTTTAGTCCTTTAATACAAAAACAAAATAAAAATCTATTCATTTACTTTTAATTTTCATTCAAGCAACTATTTCCATTTATTTCATAACACTTTAATCATACCTAATCCGTCCCTGAGATCGAAATCCCGTTTACCGGATATTACTTGGACGACCCGCACAATTGCGGTACGTGTCTTGCCTTTTTAGGTGTGTTTATTTAGAACACACTAGGAGACACCAAGTTTTTGGCGCCGCTGCCGGGGACGGTAGCGTGTGACCACGGTGTTAGTACTAAGTGTTTTAGTTGGTAGTTTTTAGTTTAGTTTTCATTTTTATTTTTATTTTTATTTTTCAGTTTTACGCTTTGGTTTTGTTCTTGCTTTCTCAGATTTACAGGTTTGGTGCATGTACTCAAACCCCGAGAGGTTAATTCGAGAGAAAAACAAAAGAGATAAAGAAGCAAGAAAACAAGCAAGGTTAGAAAAAGAAATGGCAGAAGATAATGTTCAAGATCCCGTCCTCCAGGATCCCGTGATTCAATTGGATGAAAACGGTCTCCCAATAGCTCCACCGGTAGGAGTTCAATTACCAATTCCACCGGTAGGAGTCCAATTACCAGCTCCTCCCGGAATTCAACAGCAAGTCAATAATAATGGTGGAGTACTTCACAATCATGGACCGCAGATCTTCCAACCAAACAACCATGGACCTTTTCGTATACCACCACTAGAACTCCGTCCTCCTGCAATTCAAGGAGTTCGATTCAGACCAGACGCAGGGATGATTAATCATTTTACAACCGTTGGACAGTCTGGTGGTGCGGCTCGCGAAGATCCTATTCGTGCTATGTACAAGTTTATGCAAATCTGTGATGCATATGTCACCCCTGGAGTAACCCAAGAACAAATGTACTTTCATATGTTTCCATTTTTCCTCACAGGAGGAGCTAGTGAGTGGTATGATCAACAACCACACAACGCAATTGTAACTTGGGATCAACTTCAGACAGCCTTTTTCGATAGGTACTATCCTCAAAGTGTTAGACTTAGCGGGCAATTAGATATTGTTTATTTTTGCCAAGAGCCAGGAGAAACTGTAGGTGCTGCATGGACTCGTTTTCAAACATTATTACGCAAGTGCCCATTACATGGGTACTCTCTTGAATTACAGCTTGGGATATTTTATCGAAGTTTAGGTGAAGCTGCGAAAGACAAAATAGACACTATGTGCCAAGGTGGTCTCATGATGGTCACAACTGATCAAGCTCTGGTTATCATGGATAGAATCGTGAAGAACGAGATGAGTTAGAAAACATCAAGATCACCAGTTCGAGTTTCCGAAAGAGGTACTTTGAGTGTAGACACAGAAACCGCGTTGAATGCGAAAATTGCCGCTCTAGAGAACAAGATTAAGCAACTATCGGTTTCTGAAACGAGAGCTAACATTCAAGTAGCACAAGAACCAGAATTATGTCCTAAGTGTGACGCAATTGATCATACGTGGGAAGATTGTCCTCATAATCCAAGATCGGTATTCTTCATCAATAATCGAGGTAACAATTATTCAAATGGTCAAGGATATGGTAATCAGTACAAGAATAATCCAGGAACTTATCAATCGAGGCCCCAAGGAAACTATTATCAGAATCAATATCAGGGAGGTCAAGTTCAACATGATGCTTATACAGAGACTCTCGCTCAAAAAGCACTCCCTGCTCATCCTCAAGAAGGTGCAGTTGCTGGAAATGAATTAGCTCTCCAAATGAACCATCTATCATCTAGGATAGCAGAACAATCATCTAGGATAGAGGAACAACTGAACCAATTCATGCGGAAGTCTGATCAAAAGGCAATACACCTAGAAGAACATTTGCACGCAATAGTAAACATAACAAAGATTAGTAACCAAGCGCTACAAGAGACCAATATAAAGGTAGATGAACAGGCTGATGCGTTTCAAATTCTTCAAAAACAAGTGGCTCAATTGGAAAAACAAATAAATCAGCGTCCCCAAGAACAACTTCCAAGTAACACGGAAGAACCCAAACAATACGAAGCTTGTAACGCTATCTCACTCAGAAGTGGTAAGCAATTGCAACCACCACCTTTCCCAGTTATGAAAGAAAAAGAAGTAATTAGAAAAGAAAAACCGTTAGAGGAGGTGGAAGAAAAAGATGAAGAACCTGAAGTGGTAGAAGTGGAGAAGATTCCGGAAAAGCCAAAGAAGAAAGATGTTGTAGAAACCCTTCCTCCTCCACCATTCCCTTCCAGAGTTCAGAAGAAAGGAGATACGGCTGAATATGAAAGATTCATGAACATGGTGAGTAAGCTTAATATTAATATACCTTTCTTAGAGGCTATCAAGGGGGTACCAAAGTATTTGAAATTCCTGAAAAGAGCTCTCACAAACAAACGCCGGTATCTTGAGAATGAAATGGTAGGCTTGCCAGAAGAATGCAGTGCGATATGTCAGAGTAAGTTACCACCGAAGCTACTTGATCCTGGGAGTTTTACTATTCCCATCTCTATAGGTAATAAGTGGCAAGCGAAGGCTTTATGCGATTTGGGAGCGAGTATTAATCTTATGCCTAAATCAATTTTTGAAAAGTTAAAGATCGGAGAAGCAAAACCAACCTCTATGGTCTTGCAAATGGCTGACAGATCCCTCGTGCATCCAGAGGGAAGAGTAGAAAATGTCCTCGTCAAGGCAGGTACGTTAATTTTTCCAGTTGATTTTGTTATACTTGACTACGACGCGGATATGAATGTCCCCATTATTTTGGGAAGGCCATTCCTAGCCACGGGGCGTACTTTGATTGATGTAGAGAATGGAGAATTGACGATGCGAATCCAAGACGAGGAAGTGAAGTTTAACGTGTTCAGACCAATGAAGTTTCCGGAATCCAAGGAGGAGTGCTTCCGAATAAATGTGATTGAACAAGAGCCAACTAAGGTTGTGGGAACCTTAGGGATAGAGGAAAGAGAGCTCTGAAAGAAACCACCTAACATAAATCCCCCATATCCTAAGAAAAATCCACATCTTGACCATGCTAAAAAGAAATAAAAGGTGCGAGCTACGAAGGTTCCAAAAGAACCTAAGAAAGAAAGAAAGAATAGGGCATTCAGTGTAGGCGAAGAGGTACCCATGAAGAAGCCTGATCCACCTCCGAAAGCGCGCAAAGCCAAGAGTTCTTGGCAAGGACCGTTCATGGTCACAAGGGTTATCTCTGATCAATTAGTGGTAATAAAAGCTAAGGGATGCAAGTTCCGTGTAGCAAATATTGATGACCTCACTCACTGCTGGGGAGGTTACGTAAAAAAATGATTCGAGAGGTAACCCGTCGAGCTTAACGACGTTAAACAAAAGCCAGTTCATTGTATATTAGTTTATTGCTTTAAGTTTTTCAAATTCCTAGTGTATAATTCTAAGTTAGTGTCGAGTTTTAGTGTCTACTTTTAAAGAAATGAGAAGGGTATTGTGTTAATAGTGCAGGAATCGAGTTTGGGGTGCTAGGAGAATTTTTTTTGGAGAATTCAAGGCTGGCGCGGACTACCCCCGCGGTGTACCCCCTATACCGCAGGGATGTACCGCGCCCCAAAAACCCGTACCACGGGTCGCACACCACGGGTCTTATCCAGAGGCGAGAAAAAGAGAAGATGATCGGCGCGGTGCACCACACCCTACACCGCACGCCCAAAACGCGTGCCACGGGGTGTGTACCGCGGGTTTTTTCACGGAGCACGTGCGGACTACCCCATGCACCGCACCCCTGCACCGCACGGCAAAACGCGTGCCACGGGGTGCTAGCACGGGTACAAGGCAGATGCGAGAAATATCACACCAGCAGCGCTGCGGTATACCCCATGCACCGCAGGGATGCACCGCGCCAGGCGATTTGTGAAGAGTCCAAATCCCAGCCAACTTCTAACCTTAAGGTAGCCTCTTCCAAACGAATTTTTCAGCTCCCAACCCTATAAAAACACCTTGAAGCTTGATCAAACCTCCACAACAAACACATTAACATCATCAGATCTCTCCTCCATCCTCCATAAACATAAACTCTTCATCAAATTCATCACAAAACACCATTAAACACAATCAAGATCATCAAGCTTTCAAGAGTTCTTCCAAAAGATCATCAGGAAACAACTTCCTTCATCTAATCCAAGCTAGAAACTCAAGCTATACCAAGTTTTCTTAACTTTATTCTATCCTTGGTATAACTTGAGTTTGGGGTCAATTCAACCATGACAGATGCTATGGATTATAAGAGGAAGTGTTGTGTCCTAGGGAAGAACAAGAATTTGCCTGGTTCCACAATTGAAAAGGCCATCAACCTTGATGAGCCTACTGAAAAACATGAAGAAAAGGCACCTGCACCACCATAACACAAGAAATTCACAGCTAGGATGAAGGTACCATCAAAACCTGAAGAACAGACACCAATCCAAGAACAAGGTTCTTCTTCCTCTTCTCTGAATGATTCTTACACACCCCCATGGGCTATCAAACATCAACAACAAATCGATCATCTAAGAAAACAAGTCTTAGCACTATGGGAGGAAATTGCCAAGATGAATTCAACAAGGGACAAGGTAACTTTGAACATGGATATTGATAATAATTCTTCTTCCTCGGAGGAGGATATGATGGATCTTTATGGCCAGGTACCCCGTTCTAATTCTTCTTCTTAATTTGTGGTAGGCACTAGGTAGTTTTAGTTTAATTTTATTGCTTTATTGAGTCTTTTTCGAGTCGTGGGGACACGACTCACTTTTGAGTTTGGGGTGGGGTTCGTTGCCTCATCCCAATTTTTTGTGTTTTACATGCTTTCAATAAAATTAATCTTAGGGTTGCAATGACTGTAAAGTGTTTTAAATACCCCCATCAAGCATGCTTTTTATGAATTAATGATAGGAAATAGTTGACTTTAGGAGTTAGTATAAAACGCACATTGATTGCATGCAAATATGAGATAATTGATAGGAAAAATTAATGAACAATGCAAAAGAAGTAAACTTGTGCTTAAGGATAATAGGTGGTTTGTAGAACGTGAGATCTAAATGAGTAGAGAACCCACTTAGGTATGAACTAGAGGCAAGTTGTGTAGATAGGAAATGATAGAGGCAGTTCTTTGTTAGCCCTTTGAATCCTTTTTGGCCGTCTATCCCTGAATTAATTGTATCCTTCGTAGCCAAATTTTCAGCCTTTAAGCCTTTCTGTTGTCGCCACATTATAAGCCAATATCCCTTTAGATTGTTAGGCATGACCATATGACCCGCACTTGAATCACGATCCTGAGACTTCATGTCTTGAGCTTGAGTTTGGGGTGGTGGGTCCACCATATGGGAATTTATTGGGTTGGGATTTTTGAGCTTATCAATTGTGCTCGGTTATAAATTTTGATGATTCACAGGTTTATGATATTGAAACCCTTTGTCGGGGTAATAGTGAATGGAAAAGAAGCTTTGAGCTCCAGTTATGAATAGGCATAACTATAAAAAATAGCATGATATCTCAACATCATCAAGAGAGTCATAGCTATAAGAAAATAAAAAATGAATGATTTGAAAAGAAAATATATTCGGACAGGCAAAGTGGAAATTTTTTAAGTGAATCATCCTTAGTGCTTATTGGGTTAATTTGGGGACGCTAATTAAGAGCGTCAATTGGGTTGAGTGAGAACTTTATTCGAGTATAAACTCAAGCTCTTGGACAGTTGTTGATGGTAAGTGAGGAGAGAGCCAAAAGCTCACTTCAAATTTACCAAATATACATACCATACCGTCCTTCAGCCTATGCTAAAACCGTAAAGACCTCGTGATTCCTAGATGCACAGTGAGTTAATAGGGAGTATTTTAAGTGGAGCATTTAAAGCAAGTAAAGATCGAGGAACACCCTATAGCCACCATCTTGAGATAAGTATTAAGCGTAACCTTCTAGCATTGTGAAATTAATTTTGAATTGATATTGTTGTGTATTTGATTTTGCATGATAAGTGTAGGTGTATATTAATTCCTAGGTTAGACTATATGAAATTTGTTTTAAGTTTTGCTTTGGGATTATTTTCTAGATTCTACCTTCTGCGTTCACCTAAAAGATCCTTTGTTTTTATTTTACTTTGTCGGGACGACAAAGGTTTGAGTTTGGGGTCTTGATGTCTCCCAATTTGTTCTAATTATTAGCCCCTTAGAGACATCCTTTTAGGCGAATAAATGACTTATTTGATAGACTTTTAGGCTTATTTGATCATATTGCACTTTCTCCCCTTGGAAATTAACTATTTGCAGAATCTGAGCTTTTGTGCGTAAATTTGACTATTTTTAATGCAAAGTTAATTGGTTTTTGAATCTCATGAAAGACCAATCCAAGGAGAAGAAGTGAGAATAAAGTCTTAGTGTATTTTAGAGTGTTAGGAAATGATTTTTAGCCGAGTTTCTATTTTTAGAGTACACTTTCCTATTTCGATTTCTTGATTTATTAATTTATTCTTTTTAAGCATATGCGGTTTAATTATTTATTTAATGTGAAGCTTTAAGAGATAAATAGTAATTACTTAGAGACCAAGTCAAGATAAAGATGAAAGGAAAGAAGATTTACATGGAAATAAGAAGATTTGGTAAAGATTTATTCAAAGGAGGAAACGATAAAGCTGCCTTTTGAAATCTGAAAATCCAGCCACGTTTTAGAAATTAAATCATAATAAAAGATTGGCATGGATTCTGGACGAGTGGTCTGCACCAATAGAAATCTCTTTCCAAGACAAGCAGTTTCATATATTGGAACTTCTCAAACGGATAAGTATTGAAAAAGATATGACCAAATCAAATCAGCAGAATCTTATCTTTTAGAGCTACGAATTTGAGAGTCCTTGACTTGTCTTCCATTCCAAGCAAATTCGACCTAGGGTCTTCCAACACCTATAAATACACCCCTTAGCCTCCTCTTTTACACACTTCATATCATTATCAAAGAGGCTTAAGGATTCAAGTCAGAGCAAGCAGGAAGGAAGAAAGCTGAGAGCTGGAGACTGTCTATATCTCCAATTCAAGCCAAACCCAACCTCTTGATTAGGTTTTATTATTTTCTTTCTGTAAAACATTATGTCTTTTAATTTATTTGTTTTAGTTTTATTTTCCATTATGAGCTAAACTTCTTAAGTGCTTGAGAACCGCTGTAAGGGTTGAACCTTAATTTATTTAATTCATGCTTTCTGATTTGGGATTTTTATAATTTAATTCGAATTGAGTAATTTAGTATTGTTTGTTATCGTAAGTTAATTTCACTATATTTAATTTGGCCAATTAGACATAGGTTTGAGTAATTAGGCTATTCCAATTAGTGGCGATTGGATCATCTTGACGGGGGGTTTAATTACTGACATAGATAATAAACGTTAGATAGAAATTATTGATCCTGACGGACTTAGTTAATCTTATAGCCAATTGGGTAGAGGACTTGACATTCGAAGGTGGATTATGATCGCCCTGACGGGGTTTGTAACACCTGAGAATAGCTCCTAAGTCCACCCTGACGGGGGTTAGGAGAATCTAGAATCCCGACTATTACTAGTTACTAATTTGTCCCTTAGAAGAAGCATTGATTAAGTTTATTTTGGTGAAACCTAGCGTGACTCAAGTACTACTTTCTCCTCTTTTAGTCTCTTCATATTTAATTTCTTGCATTAGTTTTAATTTTAGTTTAATATTTACTTTATTTGCACTTTAGTCCTTTAATACAAAAACAAAATAAAAATCTATTCCGTTACTTTTAATTTTCATTCAAGCAACTATTTCCATTTATTGCATAACACTTTAATCATACCTAATCCGTCCCTGAGATCGAAATCCCATTTACCGGATATTACTTGGACGACCCGTACACTTGCGGTACGTGTCTTGCCTTTTTAGGTGTGTTTATTTAGAACACACTAGGAGACACCAATAGAGTACATTAGACAGAACATTATCCAACCATTGTGCATTGATCAATACTCTATAAATTCTATTAGCCTTTAGTTGAGTATAGCTTCTATTTGTCCATGTATAAAAATTTCCACAAGTTTGATGTTCATATAACCCAGCATCTTCAAGGCAATCTATAAATTGTTGTGCAGCCTCAGCTAGTTCATCACAATTCAATTTGTCATGTATTCTTAATACCTCATTATAGTCCCCCACACAGCAAAATTTATCAGTCTTATATTTCATACTCCATCTAGTCATGTCATTCCATAAGTGAACTCTAAGTTTATCATTATCATTTGTTCAATAACTATGTGCTACATGGACGTTTCACCCATTTTTCTAGAGCTTAAATTGTTTCCGGACTGTTTAACCAAGTTAAACAATATCCCCATTATCCTTTCTTTAATCCATGCTCTACTTAAGGCCCTCCCATCGATTTTCTCATAATTCAAATATGAACAAACACATAGCTGAATAAATCATAATTTTTTTGATAATAAACTCCAAAAGATAATTCAATTCTTAAGCACATTCCCAAAATAAGTTCTCAGATACCTTACAAACTAGCGTCTGTATTCAAAAACTCAGTGACCCCTTACATTACAGTATAATAAAATCCATATTTATTTATCCCGAGTGAGTAATACAACACCAAAAACACCACTTTGATATCCTAATCGTGATATTCATCCATAAATTTCTTGTGAAAATCTATCAAACTAGCAACAATGTTCATAATCTTCTCATGAATATTTTTGAAGAATATATGTTGCTCCAATTGATGATGGTGTAGCAGGATTGAGGTGCTTGTATTGAATGAAATACAACGACCGATGGTTTTTTTCTTTTTTTGTTCAGAATGGCCCTCAGTTGAGGAAGGGTTTTATTCCGTTATGTGTTTTTTTTTAATTAATGAATGTGTGCTTTTTCATTATATAGTAAAGTGTGTGATATCTCCATTTGTGTGATAAAATATCATTTTTGGGGTATTTAGTACATAATTTCAGGATATTCCCTAATTATTTATACTTTACACTTTCTTGTCTAGTTTTTTGTGTTTCTCTATTTTATGAGTTATTGCGCATAATTTGTGTAGAACTTAGGTAATGGAAGCTATTACACCATAGGATAATGATAAGAAGTGAAGAAAAGCAAAGAAAACCCCTTAGTCATAAGTAAAAAGGAAAAGCTTGGATATATTTGGAAAGTAAAAAATTTGTCATGCTGGAAAAACATTCACTAATTGGAAAGTTTCAGAAAAATTAGTCACGAATTTAAAAGAGCATTTATGGGGTCATATATATTTTTGAATTGCGGTCATTTTGATAGGTCGTACATTAAATTCTGATAAGTAACGAAGGAGATATGACCAAATCAATCTGTAAGGGTTTATCTTGTCTTACAATTTAGGAATACGAATTCTGGTAAGATTTGAGTCCTTAACTTGGTGACTACTCCATATTTCGACCAATGGCTTATATATATATATAAAGTAGTTAGCAACATTAGTATATAAAGAAAACTTAAAACAAAAACACAAACCGATCTTCTTCTCCATTTCGATCTCACCTTCTTCACCTCTCTTTTCCAGAAATCAAATCACAGCCTCATGGGTAGCCAACTACCCTAGATCTCCTTCATCATATCAACACCACCACGCCTGCAGCGATCCAACAACACTACTGCAGCAGCGAACCCAACCCATCACCATTGCTACGACGTCTTCAAGGATATAAACCAAATCAAGTTAATCAATTTTCTGTAATCGAAACTCTAAAAAGTACAAAAAAAATTCAACCTGATCTCATCACTCTTACAATTTCGATTTAAAATCATGTTTAATTGCACTCTTGTGTATTAATTATATACAAACCCCGCAATTAGCTTAGGCATAGTTGGAGTGTCAACAATTTTTTATCTTTCCTATGTTTTTCACACTTCGAATAATTAGAGCGTCATAATATAGCTATCTTGTTAGGCAATTTACATAAAGGCATTCTCCTCATATTATGAACGTTCATCACGGCCAGAAGCCAGACTATTATATCCAGTAAATCACTTTTTTTATAATCTGGTGCATTAATTTTCTTTTAATTATTATGAACACTCTTCTTATATGTTTTTTTTGTTTAATGATGATCAGAAAGGTTTGATATAAATATTCAGTGGACCAGGTGTTTGATAGACGCAAGCTCTTCAATTGTAGAGATGGAGTACTTGATACATAGATAGTTTTTACTTGATACATAGATAGATAGTCAGGGGCATTGTTATCTAGTTTGCAGGATATTGGCTGATCCAAAGCTTTCTCCAAAGTGCAAAATATTAATTGAGAAAACCAAAGATGTATGCAAATAACATGTACTCCACCATTTGTTTATTTTCTGGTAAGCTTCTATTTGTTTGTTTAATGTTACTAGAGAAAAGAAGTAGTTCAACTCACCTTCTTGTGAATTCTAATATACCAATTTGGTTCTTGATAATATGTAGGCTATGCTGAGGTTATTAATAATCATCAACATCAGTCAAAAAAGGTAGCTTTTTCTGTAGCAAATAGTCTTGGTACAGCCCTAAGTAAAGATACACGAAATCTGATAGTTGTGAGTAACAATGATAAATAGGGGTCGAGAATTACAAAGCTGGAGAAAGAGCACTGCACATGGGAGCTGTGTAAGAGGTTAGCACCGGAATCGAGCAAATATGGGGAACTGAGACATGCGCCGCTAGTCTTTCCGTGCACTAGAAGAACATGTGTTTAAAACTGGAGCTGCTGCGAATCACATCAAAAAATATATTTATAATAGGGAGCACATTAGAAGGAAGTAAACAACAATCCTGAAGATATCCGAAGGGGTATAACCAATTTGGTGGGGTTTATGTAACACCCTCAATGTGAAAAATTATGTTTATTCATTATTATGTTTAATTTCCACGTAATACATCATGTTTTAGAGTTTGTTGGGTTCCTCTGACCATTTATGACATGGGTGGGAAAATATTGGTAATAAGTTGAACTTTTTATGTTGTTTTGTCGCCATTTGTATCGTTAAGTGCGTTCTGTATTTAAGTTGGATACGACTTTGAATCAGCAGTAACAACCGTACGTTCTTTCATGAGTGTTTCAGTAAAAGTTTAGAATATATGATCATATTATCTATCATCAACAAGATCTTAACTTTACTAAACTCATTTTTTTTTCTCTTTGTTGATACTCTTTAAAACTTCCCACCATTTACCTAATCTTTTAGCAGTTCTTCCGGGGACCATTGCTGCATTTTCTTTATAAATTTTTATATGTAAGCATCATTATGAATCTGTGTTGAATTCAAGTGAATAATTAGGGAATAATTGGAAAGAGCTTTCAAAATCGAGAAAGGTTTCATTTTTATACTTTAATTTAGCCAAGAATCATTCATGAAGAGATTCAAAAGAGTTTTTTTGTCATTCTAATGTTTTTGTATTAAATTAGACAAATACAAGGACCCTTTCGAAAAAAATTAATAAAAAAGTCTCACTTATACATATAAATACATATTTATCTAGGCACTCCACTTAAAAGGGGTGTATTAAATTATATTTTAGAGATCCTGAGTTTCTTGCATAAGTTAATTAGAGCTAATAAATTTGATGTTTAAGTCATAGTTTTACAAACTACTTGCATGTATCAGTATTTTTTTTGGATGGATTATGAGCATTTATTCAGCTAATAAGATAAATCTTAATAAACGCCCTAGAAGTTGTTCATCTGATGGCTCATCATGCAACAATAAATAACTTAATTTTTATAATCTAGTTTGGCATATGTATCCTCACCCCCGGTAACTTTTGTCAATAACATAATTATTTCAGCAAATTTAACCAAATAAACTCAATAATACAATATAAAAAATAAGGAAATAATAATTCATTACAAGTGAACGTTGAAAGCTAAAAGACCCGATTCACAAGTATAGAACAATACATTATAATATTGCTTAACATTTGAAGTGGGCTTTAAAAAATTTCTGAATTTCCATGTTCCATTTCCACCTGCTAACTTCCAATCACAATCAGAATGCCACGATTGACCTTACTTTTGAAATGGCACCGGGTTGAACCTTGTTAAGAGCATTACAAAGTACAATACCACTTTTTAACCAGAATATAAATTCTTCTTCAGAAGGCGAGCTGCCAAATCTTTACCCTGTACAACTCACACACCTTGCGTAACCACCATGTCACTTCATATCTTCTTAATGCTGCAAATTTAACGCTGGATTATACATCTAATCAAGACTATAAATGCAAATTTATCCACTACCTTTTTAAATTTAAGTGCAAGATAATAAAAAGGAATCAAATTAACTTAAATGCAAAGAAATGAAGAATAGTAATGATTATACAAGCTTCTTCAGCCTTTCTACACACTTATAATAATGAAGAATAACAATGATTTTGTAATACAATAATGCACTATAAAACCCCTATAAAATCAAAAATTGCACTTTTAGTCCCTATATTTATTTATTTATACAACTAATTGTACTATTGGGTCCCCGTAATAATTTCCAGGAGTCAATTGCACTATTGATTGTGATCAAGAGCAATTAATTGTGAGCAAGTACTTCAGAAGCTCATGTAACATCATATGCATGCGTTAGCGTATCAATATTATATAAGTCCTTAGCCCTGTACAAATGTATAATCATCCTGAGCTAACAATAATATACATATCAAATTAAAGAATTAATTCGTTAATATTAGTCGATAATTAATCATTTAACAGCACGGAGGGTGGACACATTCTTAACACTCAACACAAAAAGGACTCAGTCACCATAAAAAAATGGATTGAAATTGCAAAAGCATCTATGAAAGATTATGAAATTCATTTATCATAATCTCGTTAATTATAGACTTAAAGTCTCAATATTTTATGAAAATAAATTAAATTATTGAATCATCCAAATAATATTAAGATGAATTCTCTTAAATTTTCAAATAAATCTTGATAACATGAAAAAAGGAAACATTTTATTATCATTTCTATGAAATATTGAATGTTAAAATGTTCATATTTTACTAACAAGATAATCAAATGTTACAAGAAAAATTTCAACTCTCACCCTCTTTCAAAGAGGTAACCTGAATATGTTGTTTCAGACCAGTCGATCATCGTATCATAAGTAAAAAATTTAACTCGACAAAATTATTTGGCATAGTTATTTTATGATGAATGTCATTTGGATAAATCCAATATTAAATCTTTATCGTATCTTCTCAAAGGTCCAAGACTTAAAATTTTATATTTTTAAAATTATTCTACGAATTTGAAAAAAAATGATTATGAAACATTAAATAAAAAAATGATATTTATATCATATGGCGAAATAATCGATACATGTGATCAATCATAATTTTTATTCAATATAGTTATGAATAAATTCATATACTAGTGTCACTAATAATATATGAGCGAGTGCAACTCGATTAAATTTCAAAAATAGAGTGACAAAATATCTTGTATTGAAATGTTTCATATGCTCGATATGCAAGAAAAGTTGATAATCTCATCAACATGACCAATCGGTCAAAATCATCACATGAAGTGATATAAGTTTGATAACCCTAATCTTTTGCTATGTTATACTTTTCTGTCATGTTTATTAATATAAACTCATTATCATGAATATAATCATTATTATAACCACAACCACTAATACAATATTGATCAATATTTTTTAAATCTTAAAATAAATATTATTAGGCTATCTCTTTTTTGTTTGTACTATTTGAAGTCAATAGTTAAATTCAAGGGGGAGAAATATATGATCTAGCAGAATATATATTTTCTTAAAAAGAGAATCGCTTGACAATTGGTTGTGAATTCGCCTAATATGACTTACCGACATACAATTTTATACATATATACGGTCATATTGAAAAATGTCCAACTAAAAATCATGAATACCCTCATTGGTCAAAGACCTAAAGTATTCATCTATATATTGTTACTTGTGCAACATAAAATATAAATGTTCCACCATTATGCACAAAGATGAGATCACGAACAAATATAAGAATTTATTTTCAATTTACAATGATTGATATGTATCTTGGATTTGATACATGAAAAATATGTATATTGAAATACTACGCATAAAGCAAGATTCTCATGATAAGAAGGGGAGTTGAAATATATTTTATAAGATGCATCTTCATTCTCGCAAATAAATTGTGAGCTCAATGTAAAAATAAGATGCATTCATAAGTGACTAAATCACGTATTTAGCTTGATAAGATCCTGCTCAAAATAATTTTCTTTGAAAAAAAATACTTTGCAACACGTAAAGCGTGGTCGACCTGTCGGTTCAAAATATCATAAAATTAAGCAGTATGAGCAAGTTGGTACTTCTAAAATTATCATGAAATAATGTATAAATATAACTAAAGAATATTACTATAAAAAGAGTACCAAGTACCTAAATATTTTCTCAATATTGAGAAATTGAGATAAAAGAATCTCATTCAATTATATTACTACAAAAATATATAGAATCGAAAAACAAATTGATCATTATCAAATAATATGTGTAAATGATCGTGTAAAAGTTACTAGATGAAAAGGAGGATCTTGAATCGAAGTCCATTCTATAATGTCATCTAGAAAAATTAATTGACCAAATATAAAAAGACACAGTCAGACATAATCATACTCACACAACCAATGTGAATATATGATTTACTTTTTGGTGGAAAATATTTGCCTGAAAGTTTCATATAGGACTTCATGTGCGTCTTATGATAAAATAAATTTACCAATATATATCGTGTGATACGAAAAATCATATGAAGTCTTTAGAAGACCAAAAACGCATATACATAAATCTTGGGATATATCAGAATGATATTTGTATTACTTTTGTTGTCTTTAACAATTTTTAGTTGTCTTATATATTGTCATGTAATTTTCCATATATTTGTTTTATATTTCATAAGTAGAATATATGTTTATTTATGATTACGTACATGAATATTTATTACTCTAAATTACACATGATTGTGTCTTGTGGATCATTCCAATATTATATGACAAATATGACTTCAAATATTGTTTAATTTGAATTATAGTTACTCTTATAAAATGTCTAAGATACCGAATACAAAGATCATACTCGAAATTGATGATCAGCACATATGCGTTTACATGAGGGGGAGAACAACACGTATTGCACTCTTTATTCATTCGTCAAGATTTTTTCCCATAAGATCATCCTGACAAAGTTTTTAACGAGAAAAATTAAAAGCGTATTGATAAGGATTATGTACTCTTTTTCCTTCACTAGGTTTTTATCCCACAAGGCTTTCCTATTAAGGTTTTAAAGAGACATATCAATAAGAATTTGGTGGATATTCAACTCGTTTTTGTTAAATTAAACTTCACAGGGCAAGCCCAAGTTGCAAAATCCAAGATGAATATCATGTCAAGATAATTTGTTGGCTGCACTTTATAATTTTATGCAAAGATACTTCCATTTCATGAGGCAAGTCGATAATACTAATGATCAAGATACTTTGTCCACATATTCAGAGGGAGATGCATAAGTTTTGCACTCTTTTTTCCGGACTAGTTTTTTCCCATTGGGTTTTACAAGCGAGGTTTTTAACAAGGCAACATCATATGTGTACTTGAAATAATACCCAAGGAGGAGTGTTGTGAAATATTATAATTAGTGGGTATTATTCTAGAGTAGTGGAGAACCTTTATAACTTTTTTCCTTTATTCATTTGTAACTCTCATATTTAATATTATATAATGGTGTAGTTAGTAGGCTAGTCCAAGGGTATATAATCCCATATATAAAGGTTAGTTGATCATTGTTCCTACTACACTTTTGGTTGTATAAGTTGAATAAAACTACTCCATTATCTTTATATTTTTCTTCTAGTTTTACAACAATTCATTAATTACTTAAATCCATTTAAAATTATTAAACCACTCTAATCTAATTTATTGTTTAATCAATTAATTAACTACTTAATTTATTTAATTCAAAATTAATAAATCCCTTTTATATAGAATATACTAATTTACATTAATAATCCAATCTAATTTAGGACATAATAATTTTGCTAATCTCAAAATCCATTATAATCAAGCCCATTAATATATCCCATCAAATTATTAACCTATAAAAATAAACAAACTTTCTTTCGTAAACATTATGCTCGATTGCCTATAAATAAATCAATTTTAATTTTAAATTTTATGTTTTTCATATTAAATTCTGTACCCAATTTGTAATTTGATCTTTCTATATTTGACAAAATTTATACACATGGAGTCTCTATCTTTATATGTGGAGAGTGTTCAAAAACACCATTGACGTTGTCTTTTAATCTTTTTTTACTTTTGGTTATTTAAAATTAACATTTGAAGATCCCATTGGTCATGCTCTTACCAGGTTTTCATTTATTTTTTCTTTTATTACTACAGTAATGAGTATTCTAAAAATAAAATGTCTCGACTGAACCTAGAATGTAGGTGACTTTTCAGAAATTCTCATTAGTGCTGCCAAGGCCATTTCCGTGTCTATTCCATTTCCAAAAATCTGACCGTGGCCTAGATCGACCATAACTTAAATAGTCTATTTATTAACGAAGATAATATCTAACCTCATTTACAAAGACACATATTGCTATGTCTATTTTTTTTTTGGTTTCGTAGGTGGTTCGGGCCTCCTTACGCACACCACCACTAATCTCATGCATAATATGTATGTCTTCCTCTTTATATTGTTCATTTTGTCGTTATGTTTTAATTGTAAACTTGGGATGGACCGATTCGTGTTATATGTTGAGTCTTGGATTTGCGCTTGATTTGATGGACTTGTCTCCCAACCATTGATTATGTTATGAGATGGTCGACTCTTATCAAAACCTTCCATTTAAAAGTATTTCTTCTTCAACTTCGTCTTATTCATTTGTTCTTTTTTATCTTCTCTCAACTCAAAATGACAAAATTAGCATCTCATATCTGCTAAAATTAAATCTTTTGTAAGATCTGTAATAGTTAGGTAATTTCATTAAGATAAGAGTCTACTATAATTTTCTTATCATATAGTCTGTGTAGATTGACTAGGGTTAGAGATTATTAGGTATCTTGGAATTTTGGGTGATTCTTTATGAATATTCTGAGAAACAATTATAATATGTGAATCAAAAGCATTCTATTATATGGAGGAACTACTCTCACCGAATCACAACGTGGATGTAGACTTTTGTTAAATCACGATAAATCGTGTTTATGTTCTCACTTTCTACTTTTAGTATTTTTTCTAAATTTTCTGAAAATGCTATTAAACCAATCCAACAACTTTTACAACAATTTGAGTTATAGGAAATTTTCCATAACTCTAGAATAATTATGATAATGAAAAAAATCTGTATATTATATTGAAAATTATTATTTAAATAGTACAAATGTATATAAATAAAATCTTAAAAAGCAAGTTTAAATTTGGAAAAAACTGAAAAAATTCACAAAACTGTAATAATGTTAACATATGTAAGATACAAACAAAACTGAACATAATATTGATCAACTAGAGATTCTCATAATGTTCAGATATGGGAAATTTTCAGATATACATAAAAACAAAATCAAATAGTGAATTTGATAGTTTATGCAGTTTTGGGAAATTTCTCAAAACTCAAAAATTATACATCTATTAGCATCAAGATAAGCACCAAAAACAATATGACAATGTTCAAATGCACGAGTTTCTGGATCAAAATCAAGATGAACTTGCGAAATTGGGTCCATATACTTAAAATTTCTGAAATATCCTAAAATTTTGTTACAATACTAATTAACCAACATATTTATATACCTCATCACAGGCTTTGTAAAAAGTAGTAAAATAAACTTTATGACTGATGTCATAACCATACCAGCATTTGATATGGTTTACAACTTCTTGTGGTTTTGTAGAATGCCTACTGTTGTCCCCTAGTGTGTGATAAATAATCAACACTCTAAGAGGGTGACTTCCTGCAGTGTATGAGTTATTGACAAGTAATAATTTTGATAAGCATATGGTTATCGTCTCCACATGGACTATCAAAGTCACAATTTAAGTGTTCAGAAAGTACAATAATGTAGACTTGTAAGGAAAATGACAATAATATAAATACTCTTTATTTTGTTTTTGTTTATAAGAGTAAATTTCAAATAATATAATTAATGAAATAAGATGCAAGATAATTGAATGCTAAATGAAAATAAAGGGGGTGAGAAGTATGTTTGAATCTTGTTGATAATCCTCCTAATCAACTATTTAATCGTTATTTCATACAAGGGCCCAAAGTTCGACAATCATTCTAGCTCATGTCGTAGCTTAGAAGGCAACCCTCCTTCATTGAAGACCCCTATCGGGTGACCCTAGTAATGTTATTGGATGAATTAAATTCTAAACCTATTGACTATCTAGCTAGGCAAGAACTCTAATGTCTCCGTGTTTGTGATGAATTAATCTATACATGAGACATCAGGTTAGGTGCATTATATTAATTGTTAAGGGATTTTCCATTAATGGATAAATTCTTAATTCATGCCTTGGTTTGAAAGATTATTACTTTTAGAGCATTTTTGGTATAATTTGTGTGTTAATGTTAAGCTCTTAGGTTTATGGAATATAATTATATTCCAAATCAATGTCAACGAGTTAAGGAAAGAAGATCCAAGGCGAAATCAAGAGTTACACGAAAACATAGTTGATTAAGGAAAGGAAAAGCTACCTAATAAATCTATGATGTTGTAAAGATGTCTAGTGTTTTGAAGACTATAGAAAATCTATTACGAATTTGAAGGAGCCGTATTACGGTCAGATAGGTCTTTGAATTGCGGTTGTTTTGATAGGTAGTACACATAATTTGGCCAAGTAAGAAGGAGTTATGCTTGTTTCAATATCCCGTGTTTATCATATCCTATATTCTAGAAAACGAATTTGAATTGGAATTGGACTCCGATAACTTGAATTACACTCCAAGATTTCGACCTACCACCTATAATACACATAGAGACCATTTTAAACATGTCCTTGCTCAGTTATTAATTCCTTAGTATCAAGTTTTATCATACAGAGAAGCAATTTGACCTGTAGAGGAATAAAGAAGCAAGAAGCTGGAGGGTGACAAACTTCTCTTCTATATCTCTCTTTTTCTATAATTAGGGTAATTAGCTATAGATCTGTGGCTTAATCAAATATCTAATATTTTACTCTTTAGATTTATTTATTAATTTTTGGATTATTATTTTGTCGAAATCCCAAAACACTTTGTTATTTTGATTGATTTGAGCTTGACGTATATCTGTGCTATGTGCTTTGACCTATTCCAACCCTAGATTTGGCCGATCTTAGGACTGTCCTTAGTAATTGGGTTGACACCCTGACGTGGGATTCAATTATTGACAACACCACATAATCTTCTAGTGTGCGGTAGTGATCCTGATGGGCTTGTCTAGTTAGATAGCCATTATGGGTTGATTTAACCACCGATCATTGCACAGGGTCCCTTTATACAAGTCCTCTGATAGTGTAGAGGTTGCATCCTAAGTCCACCCTGACAAGGGTTAGGAGTAATTTAGAATCCCGACTACATATATAATGCTCAATTCACCCTTAAGGTTAGAATAACAATTAGTAAGATAGGCTCATACTAGTATCCCTAATCATCATCTTAGTTGCATTCATATATATATTTATTTGTATTCGTATTTATTTATCGCGTTAGATAATTATTTATCTTATCTCTGCTTAAATATAAACATCTAAAATTATCTACACTATTATTAAATACAAGCATAAGCTAACTACCTAAATCCATGAGAATGGACTCTTACTTATTAACTATAACTTACAAACGATATGTGCACTCTCAGTGAGTTTTCCGTGTTAGTATAGGGTGTGTGTTCTTTATTGTTAAATGTATTTGTCTATTATTTTATCACACCTTTGCCACCACCTACCTCCCGGTTCACTATCATACACTAGAAGCTTATATACTACGTCCAGAATCCGACCCCTTCCTGGGGGTTAGCCAAAAGTCTCATACTATCCAATAAGTGATCAAGGCATGAATAAACAACAAGCATAAATATATAATCAATGGGATATAAGAACCCTAAATTCAATTAAATAATAAAATATGAAATTATCCCAAATACAAAATTACACAAGACATAGTCAATTAGGGTTCATACCCATTGCAAGTGTCAAGCACAATATGTTTAATTCATAAAATCAAGTTGAAAAAAAAAACTAATGTCAAAATCATGTAAAAAACAGAATAATATTACCCTTTGGAATGAAAGGAATCAGATATGGGATGGAGGAGAATGGTGGAATTGGGGGGAAACTCTCGTCCTCTCTTCTCCTCCTTCTCCAGACATATTTTGCTCCTCATTCTGGTGTAATTTCTTCTTTCTTCTATTTTATATTGAGTTAGGGACTGATAATATGCTTATATACTAACCCAAAAACATTTTGGGGTCAAATGAGCTCACTTAAATGAGTTACCAATGGCCCAACCTGTTTTTAAGTAGTGTTGTCTAGGTTTGAGTCACGGTGGCGCAAATAGCATAACTTTCTCGTCTCAACTCCAAATTGACTTCTATTACCTCTCACGCGTCACTGATTTCAAGATAATTACAAATCAAATATGGTCAAAATCTCTTGCCAATTCTTCGTGGTAACTGGAATAATATGACGTCAAGACCTTTCAGGTAAATGATCTAACTTTCCCAAAGTGACTTTTAGCTCCAATTACGCCTTGGCTTTGGGTTTATCTTGACTTTTTGATTTTTCTCTTCATCTTGGCATCTTGTGTCAAACATGTACCTAAAATATATACACTTAACAGAAAATTAAGGCACAAAGTCTCTATAAACAGCAATGTGACCAAAACAAGAGACAAAAGTACAATATAGAAAATATTAGGGAAAATCCTCACTTATGACCAATAAAGTCCCAAAGAATATATGGTGAGTGGATTAATCCATCATAGAAAGATATACAACACCTACTCTTGAACTCATCGATAATAACATATTTAATAGTATCCACAGACAAATGATTGTTGGACAATGATCTATCAGGAACACCATCGGTGTGAGACATTTAAATAAGAGGGGGAGAGAAAATTAAAGGGAAATAGTATATTAATAAGGTAACAACCATAAATACTAAAGAACAAGAAACACTAGAGACTACATTGTGAATATGAGTTCTTTTAATACAATAGAATAAGATCCTATTTATAGGACTAATAACTTGGTGAACATGAAATATGATACTATGATAAATTGAAAACAAGTATGATATGTAAATAAACTATTCTAGTAAGGTGATAATATATTATGGTAATAATATATTAACACCTCCACTCTCAAACTCAAGTAGGTTGGAGAAAGAGCAACTTGAGTTTGTAATATGGATTGTTGATGATGTGTCTTGAGCGTTGTTGATGGAGAAGCATGACAAAGCAGTTGATGTGGTGACGGTGTTGATGTTGTGGCATGACAGTGAGGTAGATAGATGAGGCGAGCGATGATAATAATGAACCAATAATCGAGTGTTGAACGAATTACCGAGATGATACCATTGGATGGCCTAACGAGATTTTGAATCCTACGAGAGGATTAATTTTGATTCTTACGAGAGAAATAATATTGTGATTCCTACGAGAGGAATAAGATTTTGAATCCTCCAAGAGGATTAAGATTTTGATTCATACGAGAGGAATAATTTTGAATCCTGCAAGAGGATTACGATTTTGATTCCTACGAGAGGAATAAATTTTGATTCATACGATAGGAATAAGATTTTGAATCCTATTAAAGGATTAAGACGGAATAGATTGAAACGATAACAAAAGAATATCATGGAAAATGGAGATTAATGACTTACGAAAGTGAATGAAACGATAGTGAGAAACCGCTTTGGATTGTGGCTTTGATACCATGTGAGATATTTAAATAAGCGGAAGAGAGAAAATAAGAAAAGGGAAATAGTATATTAATAATGAAATAGTCATAAAGTCTAAAGAAAAAGAAACACTAGAGGCTACATTGTAAATATTAGTTCTAGTACAATAGAATAAGATCCTATTTATAAGACTAATAACTTGGTGAGCAAGAAATCTATTACTATGCTAAATAGGAAACAAATATAAAATAGAAATAAACTACTCAAATAAGGTAATAATATATTATGATAATAATGTATTTAGGCATCGGTATGTTAGTTAATGAAGGATTTGAGATAAACCTTTTCATCTGCTTTCTCAAAAGATTCATACACATACCAAAGGCATACATGTTCTTTACAGGTTTTGCAATAAGAACCAATACGTTGACTATCGTTGTGACAAAAATCAAATGGAGAACCGGTTTCACAAGCAAATTTAGATAACACAAATATGAATTCTTTTAAACCACTAGGAAAAACCTGTCCAATACCTTTTAGTCCTATTTCCAACCACTACTTCGATGTATAACTTCTTTATGATGCTAATCTTGTTCATCTTCTTTTGGTGGAACAAAATCCTAATTAAACTTCATTACCAACATGAGATTATGAAGTAAGGGAACTACAATTAGTAAGAGTTATAGAATTGGCAATGATAATCTCAACTTTATCTCCACCATCTCATTCATACAACCAAAGAAAAGTTGAATAATCAGAATCATACACCATTTTGCAAGACTAGTGATTTCCATAAGTATAATGGATATAAAATGATACATGTTTCGAATTATCCCATCTTTTATCACATATTGTTTGATAGACTAAAAAGATTTAAAATATTCAAAAGGATACATTGCAATATCATTTTCATACTTGATAAAAGTCAATAATTAGGATTCATCACATAAAAATGTACCTTGATTAACAAAAAAAATAGAAATATAACACAAAAAGACAATAAAATGCAGTATATGATGAGTTTTGAGATTTTTTTTCAAAACTCAACAATCATATAAAAATACGGTAAATTATTGACAAAATCTAGAGAAATACACATAAGACATACTTGTTTGAGATAAACCTTTTCATCTGCTTTCTCAAAAGATTCATACACATACCAAAGACATATTGGTTCTTTACAGGGTCTGCAAGAAGAACCAGTATGTTGACTATCGTTGAGACAAAATCAAATAGATAACCGGTTTCACAAGCAAATTTAGATAACACAAATATGAATTATTTTAAATCACCAGGAAAAACCTGTCCAATACCTTTTAGTCCTATTTCCAACCACTACTTCGATGTATAACTTCTTTATGATGCTAATCTTGTTCATCTTCTTTCGTTGGAACAAAATCATAATAAAACTTTATTACCAAGATGAGATTATGAAGTAAGGGAACTACAATTAGAATGAGTTATAAAATTGGTAGTGATAAGCTCAACTTTATCTCCACCATCTCGTTCATACAACCAAAAAAGAGTTGAATAATCAGAACCAGACACCATTTTGCAAGACTGGTGATTTCCATAAGTATAATGGATATAAAATGATACATATTTCGAATTATCCCATTTTTTATCACATATTGTTTGATAGACTAAAAAGATTTAAAATATCCAAAAGGATACATTGCAATATCATTTTCATACTTGATAAAAGTCAATAATTAGGATTTATCACATAAAAATGTACCTTGATTAACAAAAGAAAAAAAATATTTAAAAATATAACACAAAAAGACAATAAAATGCAGTATATGATGAGTTTTGAGAATTTTTACAAAACTCAACAATCATATAATAATAAGGTAAAGTATTGACAAAATATGGAGAAATGCACATAAGACATAATGGTTTGAGATAAACTTTTTCATCTGCTTTCTCAAACGTTTCATACACATATTACATGTTTTTCAATAAGAACCAATATGTTGACTATCGTTGTGACAAAAATCAAATGGGTAACTGGTTTCACAAGAAAATTTAGATAACACAAATATGAATTCTTTTAAACCACCAGAAAAAACCTGTCCAATACCTTTTAGTTTTATTTCCAACCACTACTTCGATGTATAGCTTCTTTGTGATGATAATCTTGTTCATCTTCTTTCGTTGGAGCACAATCATTATTAAACTTCATTACCAACATGAAATTATGAAGTAAGAGAGATACAATTGGAAAGAGTTAGAGAATTGGTAATGATATTCTCAACTTTAACTCCACCATCTCGTTCATACAACCAAAGAAGAGTTGAATAATCAGAACCAGACACCATTTTGCAAGACTGGTGATTTCCATAAGTATAATGAATATAATATGATACATGATTTGAATTATCTCATCTTTTTATCTCCTATTGTTTGATTTGCAATATCATTTCATACTTTATAAAAGTCAATAATTAGGATTCATCACATAAAAAGTACCTTAATTAACAAAAAAAAATTATTTAGAAATATGACGTAAAAAGACAATAAAATGCAGTATATGATGAGTTTTGAGAATTTTTTCAAAAGTTAACAATCATATAAATATACGGTAAATTATTGACAAAATATAGAAAAATGCACATAACTATCTATAAAATTGAACATAAACTACAAAAATGATAATAATGCAGAACAAATGAGTTTTGGGAAATTTCCCTAACTCAAGAAACATATAAAAACATGCAGTAAAGAATTAAGAAAATAGAAAAATTTGTAAAAATGCATATATTCATCAATAAATATTCATATTAAATTGCTAATTTGTAATAAGATTTATATAATTATCACTAAAACTCACCATATACTTAAAAAAGATAAAAAAAATGCATGATGTGATTCTCAAAACTCAACAATCATATAAAAAAATTAGTTATAATAAAATAAAAATACATATATATATATATATATATATATATATATATATATATATATATATATATATATATATATATATATATATATATATATATGTATGTATGTGTATCAATTAGTAACTCATAATAAGATCAGAAATTAAAAAATATAGATACATATACATAAAAATAACAAAATACAGTAAAAAGATGAAAACTCCTAAAACAAAAAAAAAGTTATTGAAAAATGGAGATATTCAAATTGAAATTATTAAACAATGATATAAAAAGCTTACAAATATCACATATTAAGTATTAAAAATTGAAATAAAAAATGAAATAACAAATTGATCTATATTTGATACTATTACAAAAGTTAATATAGTTGATTGAACTTATAAACTTACAAATAATAATATGAATTTATGTAAAAATTGAGTGAATAGAATGAAATGTTTGAATGGTTGAATAAAAACTAAAAAAATTCTTGAAAAAATATCAGAAGAATGATCGAAAAAATTTAATATTAAAGTCAATAACAGAAGTTCTAAATTTAGCTGAAAAAAGTTGAATAGAAAAAACAAAATGAGATAAATATAATGTTTAAAAATTGAAAATAAGTTTGTTGCAAAACAAAAAGATAAAAATAAAGAACAAATATAGTGCAAAAATATAGAGATATACAATAGTAGTGACTAACGCAAAGACCAAGATAAAAAAGCAAAAAAAGAAAATGAAAGCATTATAATGCTTTTCTGGTTGATGGTTCGAATGAGCTACGGGTATGTGGCGTCCAAGTGTGGGACGTCTTCTGAGAGGCCAAAATCAGTGTCATTCCCAACATATTTCCTAAAAATTAGTTTGCGATCCCATTTTATTTTCTCACCCACCAAATACATTATATTCATTTATCGCTTACTTATAAGAGTGTTTTAGTAGGTCAGTTCTTAGTTCATCACTCTCATTACCTTGATCCTTTGATTACTCTCAGTGCCTTGATCCATTTAATTAGTCTCAATGCCTTGTTCCATCTGGTTAGTTTCCATTGTCCCTGACCTTCAATAGCCGATGACGACAAAAACTCAGAAGGCTCCGAGGCTCCTGCTGGAAATTCAAGAGGACTACCCGGTTGTGTTGATTTGTAGAAGATTGCAATGTTTTCAGATGTACGAATGCATTAATTGAGGATTCAATGGGTGATAGATCATCCATATCCACATAAACTAGAGCCCTTTCCTGAACCTAGAAGAGAATTTGTCTATGGCTTTCATAGAAGTGCCTTGATCCTGGTTTAATTCAAAATCCATCAAAAGGTGAGAAAACCATAATTGAATTGTTTGCTTCAGGGGGAGATTCCCCCGTCCGGAGAGAGGAGGAGGATGGTGATGTTTTGGCATGGGTGCCCTATTGGGCCTGATAAGTGTACATTTAAAGCGTGGAACCACACAAAAGGCGCGAATATGTAACCGAATCTTGCTTGTGATTTTCTTTAGTAAATACATGGCACATTTCGAATCCCCATATTAAATTTTCTGCCTCCATCCTTCTTGCAAGAAGAGTGAGTACGTACCTGATTGTATTCATCCTGGTTTCATTTTTTCGTGTATTACTTGGTGTATTTCTGGTACCAATCTTTTTTAAAATTAAAATTAAAAGTGAAACTTCTTTTACTACAACTCATCTTAAAATTCATTCACAAAATCACACTAAAAACAGTATTAGAGAGTACAACTGTTACCAAAAAAACCTTGAGTAACTCATAATAAAATGTCGTAACACATAATAATTTAGGACATCAAAAGCAAGCAGATAGCAGCAGAACATGATCATTGTACGAGACAGACTGCTATAAGCTTTATAAAACATCATTCTGGAAAAAAGAGTCTATAATAAAACCTGTAAAATATCAAAGCATTTATAAATTATATTATACGAATCACCATGGGACAGCAGCTATTTCTTTGAAGGTGAGCTCCAATTTATGAATGTTTGTGGTGAGGGTGTCTATTTCAGATTGAAGCACATTTTTTGCATCTCTGAATCGATTGAGTGGAGTGTTTAATGTCATAACATATTCTTCTCGGATCACATTCTTTGCTTCTTTTAATCGGTTCATCATTTCTTCTAAAATCTGGATTTCTTTCTCCACTTGAGTCAGCTCGAGCTTAGCTTCGTTACATCTCTTAAAGTCTGTGTTCCTACACTGAAATGCACGTCCCTGTAGGTTGTTTAGACGAGTGCATAGGAAATCAACATCCATTCCTATTAGCTTGAATGCTTTTAAGGTCTTGCCCCATTTTGCAAAATCATATGGAGAAGTAAAAAGTTCGCTGCCCTGAATTGCATCGGCTATGGCAACTATTTCAAAAATAATATAGGCAACGTATCTGGGGTTATATGTCTTGAACACATGTTCATGCAAATAGGTTTTCTGGGAGAAACAAAGCTGATAGTATTTTTCACGAAGACCTTCAGAAAGCTCCGAGTCTAAGGATAAGCCATCCACAGAAATGCTGAAACTCTTATAATCAACAAAATCACCCTTCCTAGAAGTCTCACCCTGATTTGTCAATAACATATGTGAATGCAAGCTTAATTATTTCCCACTTATATAAACCTTTTATGAATTTAGTTTATGAATCATGACTATACAAGAAACCAACCAAGTAATTAACAATTTCTATTTTGTAAGAAAAATGAAAGAAAATAAATAAAAAGAAGACTCACATCCTCCTCAAGTTGAAGTTCAACTGTAGAAAATTGTGTTTCGTTTGACGACATCACTTCTTTAACCTGCCATTTTAGTATATATACAGAGAGTAAGACCATCAGCTTAAAAAATAGGATGATGAAATTTTTAAGTTATATTTATAAGTATATTTTAAATGTTTTTCAGTTATACTTCAAAAGTTATATTTCTCATTCCTTCTTATTCCACCCTTTAACTCGATAGTTCTTCAATAATATTATCCATTTACCAACATGAACCACCACCTTTCTACTTGTACTGATTTACAAAATAGAATCAACCTAATTCTTGATGCTTTCCATGCAAAATAATAACATATGCTTCAGCGTCTCTCTTCTTTGGTCAGACCAAAACAATATATAATATTACTTACACATTTTCTTTTAAATAAAATATCCATAATCGGGTTATAGCATTCCGGCAACCATTCCAGCCGATAATTTTAATCTTTTCTTAAATATTAGCAATTTCAAATGAACTCCCTTGTCTTAAAAAAGAAAAATTAGAGGGTTTCAACTAGGGTTGTAAATAAACCAAAACACTTGCAGTCGTATAAATGCGGTTCAAGAAAAAACTCATTTAAACTCGTTCATTTATAAACAAGATTATGTTCAAGCAAAAATAAATAAATAAAGATTATGTTCAAGCTAAAAATTAAATTCGTAAAGTAAAAAGTTTGTTCGAACTTATTCGTGAACGACTCGTTTATATTTATGAATTGTAGATTAATATATTGTTTACTTATAAATATATTATAAACCTTCAATATCAATTTGGATATTTTTAATTTACTTAGATTTTATTTTTATAAAAATTACACTTTATACTTTCATATCACACACTCTATAAATACCAACCGTGCCTGGAAGTTTTGGTTCAACTAAAGAAAATATCGCTCAATTAGGTATACAAACATAATTTAACATTTTTAGCTCGACTCGTTTAAATTTAGGCTTGTCTGGACTAGACTCGAGAAGTTAAACAAACATCCATGTATATCTAGTTTTCGCCATGACTCGACTCGTTTACAACCCTAGTTTTAACCTAGAAGTGTAAGAGACATTCTAAACCAGTTGGTTATTGTAAATTTGACTAGAAGTATTTCTAAATTTTTAACAAATAGGCTGAGTGAATATTTATGAATCTTGTCTCTTTCTATCATGTGCATTTTTTGATGGGGCAGTATTTTCAAAAATATTAGGGTAGTACAAGAGGTGGTCAGGAGATATGGTAAATGTAATATAAGCTCTAGATGTACAACGAATTTGAACATTCAATTTTATAATACTATCAATTGACAACTATTCTAAAAGTGTTAAATTTAATAGCGTTTCATACTAAATTTTTTGGTCTTATTATTGTCGCTATGGTGTGTGTATTTCAGTGGTAAAAGGGATTTAAGGCAATGTACCCTATCCCCCATTACGTTTCATGTTAGGAGTAAAAGCGTTAACATATTTTAATGAAAACCTCGTGTATATATATGACAGATATGGTTGCATCACAATTTTTGTATATAAAGATTTAGTATAAGTGCATGTCGGTTTTACTTACACAAAGCACTAATACAAATGTAGATCTTGTGTACAAGGATTATGTGGTTCAAGTTATTACGAACCAAGAAGGGGGAAGATGTTAAATACATAATTTTCTCCCCCTAATAGGGAGTTTGGTGCAGCACCCCTAAAAATCTATGAAGTGGATAATTGTTATTACATAAACCAATTGATAAAAATTAATTACCTAATGATCTTGTACTCAAAAAGTTTATAAACTTAATATCATCATACAATAAATTCATAATGCCTTGATTGAATTAAATTTATTATGTGCTACGAATAGAGTTTCTGAACAAGTACACCAACAGATCCAAACACAAGGAAGAATAATAGGCATACAATGATATTTCTGTTGTTGCAATAGTCGGACACGATTATATATATCTACACACACCAAATGTCAACATTGAATAGGAAGAAATACGGGGTATGATTCTACAAAGATATATAATTAAATTACTAATCATCCAATTATGTAAGTAAATATGCAAGACAAGCTGAAATTGTTATCTTGTTTCCCTTAATATCTCATAATCTGAAAGGGGAAAATGAATCAAACAAGTAAAGTGAGAGGAGTAACGTACTTTTTATGATATAAATTATGCTCGATCGAGAGGCTATCATGAATAGATTGTGGCTTAAACTGATGATAGGTATTCAGGTTTGAAGGTGGCGGCGATAAAAGGGGTATTATAAAGTGATAGATATATAGGGTTTCAGCTATTTATAATAGGTTAATTATGCATTTGGGCCTCGTAATCATACCATTTTTAAGTTCGCTCTCATTGTTCTTAATTGCTCAAATTTGATCAATTTATACTTTTCTTTAAAACACTAAAAAAATGGGCTAAAAGTAATAAAACCCTCTGAAATATATCAAAACTTACTTTTTTACCTAAAGATACTATCTAAGACAACCATCCTAATATGATGACAATTATCACTCTTTTTCTATAATTTTTGTTAAGTTTTAAAACATAATTTAAAAATTATTTAATAATACCTCTCGTTTAAAGTAAACTTTTTTTTTCTTCTTATCTTATTTTTTCCTTCATTACTCCATCACCATTTTAAAAAAGTAAATTGTACACCTTTAAATTCAAATCTACATAAGGTTTTCTATTCTGAAGTAAAAAAAAATTTGTATTTCTGATATAGCAACAATTTAAAACATAAATAACTACATATTCTAAGATCCATAAAATAAGAAGCTATGCATTAAAGTTTGATGGAAATTATTATATTGGAGCTTCGATTCTTAAGGGATTCTATCCTTTATCAAAGAATTTTCATATTCAAAACTTTGACGGAACTTTGATATGAAATTAAAAAAATGTAGATTCAAGACCTCGTATCAAAAGTTAAAGATAATCATATAAATTAATGTGTCAAATTAAGTTTCTATTGAAGCTGGAAAATCTTATATTGAATTTCTATTGGTTTTCTTCAAATTCCAAACTACATAAGGTTTTCTATTCAGAAGTAAAAAAAAGTTTGAATTTCTGATGTAGCAACAAATTTAAACATAAATAACTACATATCCTAATATCCTAATATCCATAAAATAAGAAGATATGCTTTAAAGTTTCATAATTTTTTTTATATTGGAGCTTTGATTCTTATTAGGGTTATATCCTCTAGCTAAGAATATTCATATTCAAAAATTTGATATGAAGTTACAAAACTGTAGATTCGAGACCTCGTATCAAAAGCTAAAGAGAATCATATAAATAAAAGTGTCAAATTAAGGTTCTATTGAAGCTGGAAAATCTTATATTGAATATCCATTGGATATTGTTATAAAGATTTTAAAGCTTAATTATGACTGATGGGTAAAAATATCATCGAAACCTATTTTCCATAAAAAAAAAATAAGACAAACACGTTAAGCACAAACTACGAAGCCGAACAAGACATGACAAGTGTGTCCTAGTGTAATCTCGAGATGTTGATAACATAAAATAAACTACTTACTCTTATCATGCATACATAGTAGTTAACAACAAAATATGACGGCTGACAGTCTCAACACCTCCTTTAGGTTCGTGGGCTAATATAAAAACCACGTTTGTAGATGGCAAGATAAGACACGATGAAGATATATATATATATATATATATATATATATATATATATATATATATATATATATATATATATGTGTGTGTGTGTGTGTGTGTGTGTGTTTACACACTTGGTATGAACCCGTGCCTGAAGGCGCTTTAATAATTTTAATTTAAAAAAATAAATTAAATACAGAATAAATAAAAAATTCTTGGGATAAAATTAAGTTGAAAAATAATTCACCATAAGGTATTATACGTAAAAATAATATAGAACTGGTTTTTATTTTAGAAATGGAAACATTTAAGTGATTTATATGAATAAAATAATTTAAAATGGGTCCCACATTTAATCTAACGGTTGAAAGATATAGACGGAAATCAAGACATTTTAAACTGTCGATCTAATTTAAACAATCTGGGCCATTAATTAAAATTGATCCAAAGGCCAAAAATCATAAAAAAATTATTGAACGGCTAGAAAATATGGAAGGAAATAGGAGATATTTCGTGCCGTTGGCTCTTCTCCAATATTATATAGATAATCATGGCCAACACCGATCTATATATAGGAGTATAAATGTATATACGAACTAACCAATGTCATCTAAGATAACACCTCTATCATTTTCAATAAAGATTATTCGTTCTTTTGCTTTATACTCTTCCTTAAGTTTGTATTATTTATATTCATTTTACATACAATTACAAACTATATTTGCTATATATTTATTACATTGTGCTAATCTAGCACAAATATACTTACTCAACTAAATTCACCCAATCTAGTTCAAATAATCTCTATATGGTAGGATTTGTTTGATCAGACTGACATCATTTGTGGGAAATACAAGTTTTCTAACTCATTGAGATACAACATACCTTAACTGAAAGGCGAAAAAATTCCGTACAAGAAGAAGAATTACAGTAGGGGAGCACTAGTTCTCCCTATGATTAGATTTTGACGAGTAGATCAGCTAAAAGGATGGTATAATGTAGAAATACATAAATAGAGGATATCGCAACATCAAAAACTCAGGGAATGAATTAATTGGATAGATTTAACCATGTATCACAAGGTCGTCCTCCATGTGCCAAGAATATCGTTACAAGAAAAGATTAAGAATTACGATAGCGAATAATCTAAGGTATCAAACTCAAACTCCGGACGGCTATAATAAGCAAAACCAATATACATGCTAACTTACTATTTAGTTATTATTTAAGTCTTATAGACGTGTCATCCATGCCAAATATTATTATATGAATTTTATTAAGTTTACTCCTCTCATAATTATGTAACTCGGCCATCTTACTTGTGATTTAAAAAAATATCTATACAAGAATCCCGATTTTATATCCAAATTGCATGTCCCCATGTAAAATTTTTTATTCAAAACTAGCACTTATTATCGAGCCCATGTGGATAAGCCTATGGGGTCATCACAGATAAATCTCAATTCAACCCTCAGACTAGTTAACGAGTCCAGATGGATAGGCTTAAGGAATCATCACTAGAAATGAACGATCAACCCTAGGCAGGTAATGGAATCTGGTTGGAAAGGACTAAGGTGTCACCTCGAAAACCTCGATTCAAACACCCAGACAGGTAACAAAAGTTAAGTTGAATAGGCCTAAGGGTTCACCTCGATAAAACTTCCTAGACATCTTATTGAGTCCATTTGGATAACCTATAATAAGGCCAACCTTGTAAAACCTTGATTCAACCTCTCTGACGAATTATCAAGTCCAGTTGGATAAGGCTAAGGGGACACCTTGTTAAAACTTCAATTCAACCTCTCATATAGGTAATCGAGTTCAGTTAGATAGACTTAAGGGGTTATGGTCGCTCCGAGAGGTTGATAAAAATCAACACTAAAGGAGATGAGTGACTACCGGAAGTGTACAGGCCGTCCAAGTAATAATTAAGTAAAAACAGATTATTCGTCTCTACAGGGATTGCTATGTAGGACAGATGTGTTTAACAGATAGATAGAATTAATTTCAATACAAAATAAATAGATACTTGTTTGGGATTTAGAATATAAAGAGACTAGACGAAAGAATATAAATAACTAAAACTAAAACAGAATAAAACTAAATTAAAGACTAACAGTTTAGACGCAGATATGAGGGGTATACTTGAGTCTCGCTAGGGATTCACCTAAGTTCATTTATTTAGTGCTTTCATTTAAGGAAAAAGTTGGTAATTCTATATTATTCGAGACTCTACAATCTCCTAACTCCCGTCAGGGTAGACTTAGGAGCTATCCTACAGTATTACAAACCCCATCAAGGTAATTATAAGCTACGTTCAAATGATTAAGTGTTTTACCCAATTGGCTACGCGGTTAGTCAATCCTGTCAGTATCAATGACGAACACCACATGTTTATTAATTAGTTCAGTAATTAAACCCCCATTCCAGATGATCACCGCCATTAATGAATAGCCTAATTACTATAACCAAATTTCAATTCCCATCATAATTAAAATTAGTAAATAAGCATGAACTAATAAAGAATATGAAAAACCTAACTTGAAGAATTAAATTAGAACAATCCTGAAATAGATAAACTAGGGCTTAACCCATTATGTGATTCTCAAGTATTTGATGTTTAGCTCATAATTTATATCGAAACGGAAAAAAATTGAATTATACATGTTCTAATAACATAAATAAAATAAGAACCTAATTGGATGAATGAAAAGAACTGTTGTTGGAGAAAAATGGATTCTCCTGCTCTTGCTTCTATCTCTTGACTCTTTCTCTAAAGATGGTGTAAATTGAAGTTTAATTGAGAGGTACTAATTAATAATGAGGTTTAAAGGGCCTTTTATAATGATTAAAAATGTATTAGGTTAACACTGGGCTCAATTAAGTGATTAAGGGCCCAAGTCCATTTTATAATTCTCACATCTGTTGTACACACTTTAGTAAAATAGGCGTAAATTTTGACTCGATGGTCCAATCACCTGATTCCACTTCTCAAATTTCTATAACCCAGAGGTGCACCTTTTTCATTTGAACCACCATATCTGAATCTGCACCGTTTCGGCTCGGGGAAGACCTAGAAGTGACGACTTTCTCAATCTGAAATTTCTTCTCCTTCACTAAAGTGGTGAATTTTGCTCCTTTAACTCTTTTGTTTGCTCTTGGACTTTAAACTTCACTTTTTCCATTCATCTTGGTGCCTCCAAGCATCCATGTACCTAAGAACTTCACACTAAACAAGCAAATTAACGCACAAAAGCTCTAAAAGTAAGTATAAAACGGAGGAAAAAGTGTAATATATCAAATTACGCAAATAAGTCTAAGTCCAATTTCTACCTAAATTGATGTCTCCTAAGGGGATTTATTTATCACAAACAGGGAGACATTAAGACCCTTAACTCAAATCTTTGTCGTCCCGACAAAGTAAGAACAAAAGAAGAGGTCTAAGGTAAGAAGCAGATGCAGAATATAAAGAATGACACCTAAAGTTAAACTTAAATACATCTCATATAGTACAACTTAAGAATTAATGCAGACATACACCTATCATACAATATCGAACACATAAATAGTATCAATCCAAAATGAATTCTACAATGCCAGAAGGTTACACTTAATACTTAGCTCGAGATGGTGGCTCTAGGGTATTCATCGATCTTTACTTGCTTTGAACGATCCACTTAACTTACTCCCTATTAGCAAAGCTGTTACTCCACTATGTACCTAGGAATCACGAGGTCTTTACGGTTTTAGCGTGGCTTAGGGACGGTATGGTACATTTGGATAATGAAAAGTGAGATTTTGGCTCTCTTCTCACTAGCCTTCAACAACTGTCCTTAGCTTGAGTTACAATCATATAAGATCTCACTCACTTGACGCACAAATTTTTGCGTCCCCAAAATAAACCTAAACCTATCCATATGATTACAAAAAAATATTCAGTTGTCACTTCTTTTATTTCAACATTTATTCACTCTTTTTTTGTAAGTTTAACATGACATTATTTTTAATGTGAATTGTCATGGTAACTCTTTTTTCTCAATTTTTTTCTACTTTCTTTCTTTTTTTTTCTCTTTTTTTTTCTTTCTAGAAACCGGAAAATGAATTTACAATAAAATGCGTAATCATTAAAGCACATTACAAATATAACCAACAGATGTAATAACAGATTCCCTTACCCAAACTCAATTTTAAGGACAACTAGTTTTGAGCAATCATGATTCAAGTGCGGACCATATGGTATAGTCCTAACATCTAAAGGATAAGCTTATAATATGGCTTCAAAAGAAAGGCTTAAAGGCTAAAAGATGGGGATAAGAAGGATATATTTAATAACGTGTTAGAAAGCTAAAAAGGTCTCAAGTGGCTATCAAGGAACTGCCCTTATCATTTTCCTAGTTGCATAGTTTCACTTCATTTTAACCTCAATTTCATAATTAACTGGGTTTTCTACTCATTTAGATCTCACGTTCTACACACCACTCATTCTCACTAAGTACAAGCTTACTACTTTTGCATTGTTCAATAATTTTTCCTATCTATCATCTAGTGTTTGCATGCAATAAAGGTGCGTGTTACATTAACTCTACAGTCTACTAATTTCTATCATTAATTTACAAAAAGTATTATTATGGGGACATCCAACACACTCTATAGTCAAAACATTCCTTAAACTAATTTTTATTTGATTATTCTAAAAATTTCCAAAAGCAATAAAAAAAATAACACATGTAAAACTAGGAATGAGGATAACGAGTACCCTACCCCAAACTCAATATTGAGTTGTGTCCCCACGACTCGAAAAAAAATCTAAAAGCAAATAAAATAATATGCAATACTAAATGATGAGAAGGGGAGAAAGAAACGTACATGGATCAGCACTAGGCCGATTACATGTAGTCACGATGTATAGATCATACACCGTGGAATACATATTCTTTAACATACACTTCATCAACTCGAATTCATATTTCCTTTAGTTAATCATCTCCTCATGGCCCTCTATATTATCATCTCCTCGATGGAAAGCTTTACTCAACACCCAACTTTCTTTTCTCTTCATGTTCTTCATACCTTTTCCAACCTCCATTTCATCTCGAATGACCCCAAACTCAAAGCTTCAAGAACTCCCAACAGTTTTGGATGAAATTTGTGACTTTTGGTGTTCTTGAAGGTGTATGGATATGAATTACAGTGTGTTCTGAGCTGGGTCATGAATATCTCAAGGTTTAGTAAAGGTCTAATGGATGAACTTTAAGCTTTTGTGAAGAAAACAATTTAGATTAAAGTGTGAATCATTGGTGTTTTGGAAAGATTTATGATATGATTATGTGTTTGGATGATGTTTAGCGGGATGGGTTGATGATATTTAGGTGTTTTGATGGTAGTTTCCAACTAAATTTGGAGCTTGGGTTCGCTATTTATGGTGTTTCTAGGGTGAGAGGCTGAAGGGAGAAGGTAAAACCCCTTAAAGGATTAGGGTTCTACCAACTTACAGTGTCCCAACTTGGTTCCCGTTAAGCACAAGTCGAGCACCCGGTTTGTAAAGCATATTCTCGCAATCTTTTTTCCTTCACTACCTCAAGTTGTGTGTAATCCGTTCATAACCAATAGCTCCCCTACATCGATCGGGTTCCCGGTTGGTAGAAACCAGGTTCCCGGTTTCGCACCATCAAGCTGCGTATACGTGGCAATCATCCAGTGACTCCCTTTCTTCAACCGGGTTCCCGTTTGGTGCAAACTGGGTGCCAGTTGCAACTCTTGTTTTTTGCACGCTCGATTTGCATGTAGAGGGTGGTCATCCAGTAGGTATGGAAATCAGCAGCTCTACAGCCGGGTTTCTGTTTGGTGATGACCGGGTTCCCGGTTGTGTTCCCCTTTTTTCGCACCAATGAATTGTGTCTAACCCCTCCAATTACAGTTGGTTTGAGATGTTCATATGACCTTTTTTACTTCACCCTCGGATAGATCTCGAAAAAATGCCCGGTTTAGGCTCGAGAAAAAGCCAATCCCGACCTCCGAGCGTCAAGTTATGGTCTTCAGAAGTTTTCAGCATGAGCTCGAAATGTAACCGTTCACAAACCGGGTGCCTGTTTAGAGACAAAAGGGCGCATGGTTAGCTTTTGTTCGACCTCTTATACGCATCTAGAATGTGTGAAAACGACCGTCTCTTGTACCTAGCACCCCAAACTCAAGTCTAAACACCTGCAAGTATAAAAAACACTCCATCCTTTCTCATTTCTTAACAATATACACTGATACACATCAAATTAATCCATTACACACAACGACTGGAAGCAATTTTAAAGACTGAAAGCAATTTTAAAATATGGGTTGTCTCCCAAGAAGCACTTTTTTTATTACGTCTTTAAGTTCGACGCGTTACCTTCCATGAAGATGGTATTGAGGCCCTTGCGGTTCTCCTCCGCGTAAACTCGCCTCGTCCTTGACATGTAAGCTTTGGAACTTTCCCACCTAAAATTTGATTTAATCGATCTCCGAAATGGGGTGGGTAAGTTCCCTATTTCGCCTTCTTACTTTCATGAAGAAACTCATTCTCCAACGCATGATAATAGATTACTGTTTTTGAATGGTATAAGCTCATTATATTTATTTTCAATCTCGGTTCATCTCTGAAATGAGGTGGGTAGGTGACCCTCCTTGTCGCCTTACTCTCACGGTGTGGCACCTTGCTTGCATAACACATGTTGATCATTTTTATTGGTGGAGGTGATTCCGATTTTTCAGCTCTAATTTCATTCATGAATCGTGGTGGGGATGGTGATGGGTGAATTTTTTGTGGTAGAGGTTTAGATTGTGAACTTTGAGTTTTTCAATTGATTCCTCAACCATTTCAGATTCGTCGTTGTCTTCAACCCAATCTTCCACTATTACCTCATCATATTCTTGTTGTGGAATCTCTCAAACCTCGACCACCTCTTCTTTCTGTTCTCATTCGATATCTTGATCATGTGCACACTCTATAGGAATAGAAATATCATTTTTTACTTCTAGAATTTGTGTTGCTACTCCTTCTTCCACCATGCTAACAAGATTCTCAACCACATGGTGGTTCCCATTCATATTCGGCACGATGGTCATATCATTATCACATGGATCTTCTTTAAATACCTGCACCTCAACTGCTTCTTCCGGTTGATCTCTTCCCTCCCTTGGGGAGTGGAAACTTCATAAAACTTTATATTACTCTCGGCTAAATCAAGAAAATTATTTTGTGTGAATTTAGGATTTGCAAGTTGAGTGATAGCTTGTTTTATCATCTTGTTTCGAGCAGAAGCTTCGTCTTGCATTTTTTGTATTATTTCTGATGTAGCATTGCTTCCCTCGCCTATTCGCATGAATTAATCAAGTGTTTCCTTCAGATCGAAAAGAGATATATGTGATAAGGTGATTGTTGTTGATTATTCCCTATCCATTGGATATTCTATCTTTGCTCTTGCGGGTATGAATAAGGTGGGTGGTAGAAGTTACTACCCCCTTGTTGTTGTTGCGAAGCATTTTCCCAACACTCGAATAGACCGGGATTTTGATAATGTCCTTTATACATCTTTAATTGAATCTCTTGGGCATTATCCTACATATAAACCTGTGAAAGAAAGACAAAAACAAAACCATGTGTAAAACAGAAACAATTAACTTTACTAAAAGGATTAAGCACATAGATCACATACTGCAATCCCCGGCTGCAGCGCCAAAACTTTGGTCGCTCCTAGAGTGTGATAAAAATCCACACTAAAGTATAGGAGCATCTACCCCAAGTGTACGGGTCGTCCAAGTAATAATTCAGTAAACACGAGTAATTCGTCTCCACAGGGATTGCTAGGTAGGACAGATGTGTTTAACAGATAGATAGAATTAGTTTCAATACAAAATAAATAAAAGATAATAGATACTTGTTTGGGTTTTTTAATATAAAGAGACTAGACACAAGAATATAAATAACTAAAATTAAAACAAAATAAAACTAAAATAAAGACTAACGATTTAGACGCAAATATGAGAGGTATACTTGAGTCTCGCTAGATATCCACCTAAGTTCATGTATTCAGTGCTTTCGTTTAAGGGACAAGTTGGGGATTCTATGTTATTCGGGACTCTACAATCTCCTAACTCCCGTCAGGGTATACTTATAAGATATCCTACAGTATCGCAAACCCCGTCAGGCGATTATAAGCTACGTTCAGATGATTAAGTGTTTTATCCAATTGGCTACGCGGTTAGTCAAGCCTGTCAGGATCAATGACGAACACCACACGTTTATTAACTAGTTCAGTAATTAAACCCCCCCTCCCTTCCAGATGATCACCGCCACTAGTGAATAGCCTAATTACTATAACCTAATTCTAATTCCCAACACAATTAAAATTAGTAAATAAGCATGAAATGATAAACAATATAAAAAACCAAACTTGAGTTAAATTAAAACAATCCCAAATCTAAAAATACTTAAATAGATGAACTAGGGTTTAACCCATTTTGCGATTCTCAAGTATTTGATGTTTAAATCATAATTGAAATAGAAACAGAAAATAAATTAGAATTATACATGTTCCTAATAACAAAAATATAATAAGAACCTAATTGGAGGAATGAAAAGAACTGTTGTTGGAGAAAAATGGATTCTTTAGCTCCTGGTCTTGCTTCTGCCTCTTGACGCTCTTTCTAAAGATGATGTAAATTGAACTTTAATTGAGAGGTACTGCCTAATGAGGTTTAAAGGGCCATTTATAATGATTAAAAATGGATTAGGTTAACACTAGCTCAATTAAATGATTAAGGGTCCAACGTCCAAGTCCATTTTATAATTCCCACATCTGTTGTACACACTTTAGTAAAACAGGCGTAACTTTTTACTCTATTGTCCAAATCACCTGATTCAACTTCTAGAAAAATTCTAACTAAGAGGTGCACCTTTTTCATTTGAACCACCAGATCTGAATCTGCATCGTTTGGGCTCGGGGAGACCTAGAAGTGATGACTTTCTTAATCTGAAATTTCTTCTCCTTCACTAAAGTGGTGACTTTTGCTTCTTTAACTCTTTTGTTTGCTCTTGGACTTCAAACTTCACTTTTCCATTCATCTTGGTGCCTCCTAGCATCCATGTACCTAAGAACTTCACACTAAACAAGCAAATTAACGCACAAAAGCTCTAAAAGTAACAATTAGTATAAAATAGAGAAAGTAAGTGTAATATAGCAAATTACGCTAATAAATCTAATACATAAGTCCAATTTATACCTAAAATCATGTCTCCTAAGGGGATTTATTTATCGCAAACAGGGAGACATCAGGTGACCCTGGTAAAACCTCTATTCAACCTCGCAGACAAGTTATCGAGTCTAGTTGTATAAAGCTAAGGGTCTCGTAAAACCTTGGTTCAACCTCCCAAACAGGTTATTGAGTCATGTTGGATACATATAAAGTATATCCCTGGTAAAACCTCTATTTAACCTCCCAAACAGGTTATCGAGTCAGGTCTGATAGACTTAAGGGTTGTTGCATGTACCCAAGACAATAACTTTTCACTTGCAGGTACAAATTGAAGTAGGTAATGAGTCATTGTGACTAATACTTAAAATAAGGGTAGTCATTAGAAATGTTATAGTACAATTCAATTAATTTTATGAGTAGAAGGACACAGCAGGTAGTCGAGATGGTTTCACACATGTCGTAGGTTGGTTGCTCGAGATACTAACATAATAAATACTTTTGTACCAAGTAAACACTGTTTGACACATTAATTTCATGGAGTTCATGGTGGTGGTTGACCATAATTATAGTTTGTATTCCTACGAGATTCTGAGTAGTCCTCTTCGTGGTCAAGGTAACCGGTACATCTAGATATTGTATAGAAGGAACTTACATAGGATCACTTTTTCAAAAAGTGAGTTGTAGTTACTAAAGGATTAAATTATCTAAATCTTGGGTCTGTATGGATGCAATAATCATGTTACGTAAGTATACTTTGATATACTTTGAGTTTGGGTTATGATGACTTTATATCTTCTATATGTTGAGTATATTGCTTAACTGATCGCGACATGTGCATATAAAATAGAATTTAGGTGATAGCAAATTTATAGTGGAGTTGTATTGATTAACCTCATTCCGGACGGACAATATATGGTATAACATATTTAGGTATTATTGATTTCAAGCCGGATGCTTGAAATCTAATACATAATAGCAGTTAAGGTGATCTAAGTTCTATCCAGATAACCATGAATTATGTAAACTCAACAGTCTAGTGGTGAGTTACTAGATGGGTAATCTAGTCAATTCTAAATTGGTAGGTCGAGGACAAGGATCGTTTAAATTGATCATCTGTATATACATTATTTACTTATAGGAGTTCAGATGTGTTTCTATAGTGGAGCAGTTACATGACTTTTGGTCGGATAAAAGCTTTATCCTATCATACTAAAAAGCCAGGGAATTTAATTATTAATAGAGGAATTATTCAAATGAAAATAAAATATAATTTTTAATTATTATATTGTTATCAAAATAGTTATTATTATTGTTTCATTATTATTTTAATATTTTGATTAATTTTATTAATAATAAAAATAGATAGCTTAAAAAAATGATTTAGTTTAGGATTCAACCTCTTTTCTCATTAGCTAAAAAATACTAGATTTGATCTTTTAAAATAAAGATTAACAAAAGAAAGTGTTTTATTGGACTTAATATATTATTAGAAAATAAGAGAAATAACCGTATCTCTTTCTCCTTCTCAGGGCCAAACCCCCTTCCTCCAGAATTTGGTTTTTCTGATTCTCCTGTTCTTGTCTTTTGTGACTAAACATTCCCGAAAATTATAATCTAGACAATCAATGAGTCTACTCTCGACAAATCAGGTATGAATAGTTGATAAGAGGAGATGATCAAAAGAATTAAGAGATTAGCTTCTAGTAGGAACCTTAAGGTGCAGTACATGTTCATCTTTCAGTTGCTATCTACTACTACTCCAATGAAAAGATTACCAACTAGTAATATTTCAAGGAGTAAAGATATATATCACCCCTTTTTTATTCGCCCATTTATCACCTCCTATGTGGAGGTTTTAAACACCAATAAGAAATTTTCTTTCTCTTAAGTAATTATTTTCTCTTTCCTTTGTTTAATGCACAATTAGATGACACATAGGAGGTGATAAATGGATAAAGCAAAAAGGGGTGATATATAGCAATGCTCTATTTCAAGGTAAAAATAACTCCCACTAGATTTAGATTCTAGAAATCATATACATGTACCTAGAATTTTTCTAGGATCTATTTGTTGCCATGATTAGGACTTTAGTCAAATATGGCAAATCTAAAGTTTTTAGGGCAAGTTTGATAGTTTATCCGGATCATTTTTTTCATTATACACCTAGGAGCCCCGATCCGACCCCATAATTGGTATAAAAGGTTTGGCTCATTAGATCTATGTTTTACGTTCTTAAAATTCATGGCTTAAATATTATGTAACAAAAAAGATTGAGTTTAAATTTATTTACTTGATGTTTGATTTTGCATTGCTAACCCTTGTTTTGAAGTATAGACATGGATGATAGCTAGTTTAATTTGTTTGTCATATGTGATGATTAATTATTATTATTTTTTTTAAATAACTATTCATATGGACAAAATGTGCCATTTTAGCGTTTTAATTTCCAACAGAACAATGTATAGGAATTTTTCTTATTTATACAAGTGGTAAAAATCCATTTTTGGTTTTTAGATTTTAATTTTGGTTAGGTATTTTTTAGTCAAAATTACTGAAATATAAAACAATGCGAAAAACAAAGCACCAGGGAACTGGACGAGCTCGACCTAACAATTACAAGTGGCCAAGTTGAGCTTGGTCGTGGCAGGGTTCAAACCTATGCGGTTTTACCCTTAGAATTCCACCAATGATGATCTTGCAAGATTTGAGAAGTTATTGATGATGAATACTTCCTTGATTTTAGGGATTTGGGTCAAGATAGAGTAGTTTTAGTTCGACTCAAATTATATCTTGGTTTTATTTATTATTTAATTTTCTTTAAATGAGTTTTTAAATTTTAATACAATTAATTTTGTTTATATAATGTGTTGGTATTTCTTAAAACTAATATTTTTAATAAATTTTATATGCTATCTGTTATTAATTAATAAGCTACTAAATATTTTTTTATGATAATATATCTAAAATATTTCAAAATTTGTGATTCTTAATATTTTAGAGATGAAATTTTGATTTTCGAAAAATATTTGGAATTGATTTTTTAGTAAAAAGTTAGGGTCTGATTTGCAAAATCTAAAAATTTATTGGGTCTAAGGGTAGATTCCTAATATTTTGGGGTCCTTTTAATATATTAATAATAATGAAGAAAATAAGTAAACCCCACATCCCAAGGGGTCAAACTGCAGTTTCAAGGAGTAAAAGGACCAGAGGAAAGTTGCGAGAAGTTCGAGGAGTGGAACCTAGTTTTTTATAAGAATTAGGAAACCTCAGAATCGACACCGAAGATAGCACATCATTATACATGGCCTAATTTAGCATCTTACTTGCATGTTTTCTATTTAGTAACCGCGTATATGTGTATGTATGTAATGTTCTTAAAATGTATGCACAAGGTTATGATCGCCTTTGAATTAGGAAACCCCTAGTGTTAGGCTTAGCATGGCCAGTCCTAACATTTAGGGGGTCCAATACGAAAATGGGGCCCTTTACATAAATAAAAATATAATTACTATTAGAATATTTCAAACTCAAGACCTCGTGATAGAAAATGTATCATATTACCAATAAAGCAACAATATCACTATAATTTTATTAGTTAAATGAGGGATATATATAAATACACATAATACATTTAGATGTACTGGCTACCTAAAAACATCAAAAAACTGGGGCCCGAGGCGGCCTCTCTGTCAGCCTACCCTCAGTTATTACCATGAGGCTTAGGATCATTGTTTTACCTTAGTACATCCTAGGAGCACTTATGATAAGAAGTTTTAATAACCAATACAATGGTTATAACCAGAAGAATAATAGCTCCATATGTACTCTCAACTTGGGCCTACAAAAAAAATTGACACAGTAAATTGGGGCTTCCTGATGAATATGCTAGTAGCTATGGGCTTTCGTAAAAGATTTATAAATTGGACTGGCATGTGCTTGACAATAGTGTCTTTTTCCTTGTCAATCGATAGATATTATAATAGGTTTATTTAAAGGACAAAGAGGTTTGAGGCAGGGTGATCCCTTATCACTAAACCTCTTTGTTATCTGTATGCAAGCTCTATTAGCTATTATGGAGAAAGTAGGACAAGTTTTTTACTACCAACCAAGGTGCTGCAAAACCAATTTAAATCATCTAATATTTGCAGATGGTTACCACACAATTGGCCTCCTTGTCCTAGAAGACCTTTACCTATACGTTGATTGTTCGGGGGAACTCCTCCATTGGCTCCTAATTGTGGTTGTACTCCTTGAGTATTTGAAATTGGATTTTTAGGATTATTCCTAGGTGGTACATTCTCGATTCTAGGGATGGTATTCCCCTCAGCATCTATGTTCAATGGCTCATTGTTTCTATCTATTCCGTCTACATTCCTTAGTTTATTTCTCGTCTCCTTTGAGCTCTAAGTGGTATCTTAAGATTTCAGAGCATACACCAAACCTAAGAAATCTGAGAGATAATAATAAAACACAAGCGTAAAAACAGGAAAACAACTAACTCTACTACACTAAGCAAAAATGCAATAATTAAAGATTAACTCCCCGACAGCAATGCCAAAAACTTGTCATCTCCCAAAGTGTAATAAAATAACGTGGAAAACACACACCTAGAGAGAGCTAACTTACCGCAAGTCTACAGATCTTTGGCAAGTAATAAATTAAGTATAAAAGTATCATCTCCATAGGGACTTAAGTCGTTAACTTCAGACTTGTGTTCGTAGAAAGTGTAGAGGATTTAGATGTTATAACTAAAGTCGGAATTAAAGGAAATGGATTTTTGTTTGATTTTTTAATAAGAACTAAGATGCATATGGTAACTAAACTAAACTAGGAAATCAAGTAAATAAGACGAAGAATAGATGAGGTGTTAGCTCGAGTTTCTAGTGTTCCTTTATCCTGCTAAATCGATAATTCCATTTATAAGGGTGAATTGGGTTGTTACAACTAATCAGGATTCTAAATTTCTTTTAACTCCTGCTACCGTCACTTAGAACGATGCCTTACAATTACTAGACTCATTGGGTAAAATTATGCTATGTAAAATCTTGTTATATACACTGACTCTATGTGATTCTCTGGCTAGGAAAGCCCTTCAGGATTACTACCGCACACCAAACGTAAAATTAACCAGTTCTATTCCTAAACCCCCCGCCAGGGTGACTATTTAAGTACTTAAGTCAATTTATAAGTGATCAAGTTATATAAAACATAATTAATTGAACTCATAATTGATGTCTCTATTTTTCTAATGGATTAATCCATATAAGAGACATTATTTTGGGAGTTTATTGGGCCTAAGTGAAGTATTTTTCCCTATTATTTGCTATATTGCACTTTTACTTCTAGTTTTGGACATATTACTATTTATAGAGATTTTGCGCCATAATTGTGTGTTAAGTGTGTAGCTTTTTATTACATGCTTGATACAAGGTTCCAAGATGAGAATAATAAGTCAAGAAGTCAAGATAAACCCCAAGTCAACGCGGAATTTGAGCTTAGAGTCACTTGGGAAGTTGCAGCGTTTGTTGGAGAAATTTTAGCGTCTTAGTGTTTCAATCACTACGACATATTGGTAAGATATTTGGACTTTATTCCTTTTTATTTAGAGAAATATTGAAGTTAGAGTTGTTGGCAACTAACGGAAGTCAATTTGAAGTCACCGTGGCTCGAACCAGAATTCTGGTTAGTAAAATGGGATGGGCCCCCTTCTAAACCTAATTAAGCAAGCCTAAAGGGGGACAAAACGTTTTTAGCTCATATAAAAGCCATTTTCCAGCCCCATATCATTATCTTTCATAATATTTGAATGCACAAGACAATTTAGAAAGGGGAAAAGTGCGGGAGAAGAATAGAGAGAAGGGTTTGTCTGTGAACCCATCAATTCTACCTCAACCATTCACCATTTCCCTTTTGTCATTAAGAGTAACCTTGATTTATTTTTCCTTTTAAACATGATTATGTCATTACTTTTAATTACTTCTAATTATTTTAGAATGAACTAAACCATCATTGCTTGAGGATACTATTGTAAGACTTTATGCTTAGCTTTTTAATCAGTTTATTGTATTTGGGATACATTTATATTTAATTGAGTTTCGTTTGGATTATTATACGATTGTCTTATGTGTTTGATTTAGTACTACTTGTGCTTTGGCCAAGCTGTGTGGTAGTTGTTCTAATTGAGCTATCACCTGGACGAGAGGTCTAATTACGGACCTAATACATAAGTGTCTAATGCAAGGTATCTAACCGGAAGGTCTTGCCCGTTAGGTAGTCAACAGGGTAGGAATTCCATTCACCCAAAAACCATAGGCGTGTACAATTTCCTTCTAAGTCTACCCAGACAGGGGTTAGTAGGATAGTTGAATCCCGAGTAATGTGAATTAAACCAACTCACCCTTATCGATAGAATTGTTAACTTAGCCGCATTAATGACTACTAGCATTTCAAGCAACTCTCTCTCATATTAGCTCATACCCTTTTATTTACTTATTTGTATTTCTTATTTAGTTTAATCATAATTGGCATTACTTTCTTAGTTATTTCACATTGAAAACCCAAATAAACATTTTCTTATTTGAACCTTTAATATTTCTTTAATCGCATCACAAACTTTACATTTTTGCACTAGTTTAAACATCATTAGTCTCACTGATAATCCCTGTGGAAAACGATGACCCTACTTATCAAATTTACTTGTCCTCGATCCGTACACTACAGAGTGTTACGCATTTCTAAGTGTTGATTTATTATATCACACTCTAAGGCACAACAAGTAAAATGGCGTCGCTGTCTGGGATTATAGTGTGTTTTTATTTCAGTGTAGAAGTGTCTAGTTTGTTATCTGCTTTACGTTGTTTTTGTGTTTTTGTCTCTTCTTACATTTAAATGTTTTGGTGTATGCACTCAGATCCCGAGAAGCTACTTCAAGACCAAAGAAAGAGAGATAGAGAAAGGAAATCACAAGTGTTAATGTCTAATCTTAACCCACCGCCTAGTTTTGAGGCCAATGAGAATCAAGTGAACCAACATCTAGGCGCTAATCCACTTGAGGGGGTTCAAAATAATATTCAGCAAGGAGCAAACTTGAATGGATTCAAACCACCAAACGGAGCTAATAATCAAATGCAAGGCATCCCTAAGCCGAGAGTGCCTTTTCGTGTTCAACCTTTGGGGATTCCCCTCCAGCTATTCAAGACACACATTTTAAGCCCGATATGAGTATGCTGAATGAATTCCTTAGCTATGGGATTAATAGTGGAGCCGTCCAGCAAGATCTAGTACGTGCTATCCAGAAGTTCATATAGATATGTGATGCCTACATCACACAAGGCGGTACACGGGAGCAAATATATTACTTTATGTTCTAGTTTTACTTGACCAAAGGTGCGAGTGAGTGGCTAGATAGAAAACCATCGAGACGATTCCCAATTGGGATTCACTTCAAGCAAGGGTTTTTTATCGTTTCTACCCACAAAGTATGAGGATGAAAGTCTAAGTTGAACTTTCCAATTTCGTAAAGACGATGGACTTTGGGGAGGCATGGACTAGATTTTAGCAACAGTTGACGAATTTCCCTCTTCATAAGTGTACTCCTTTAATGCATCTATCTATGTTTCATAAGGGGATTTATGGAAATTCAAGTCTACGAGTTGTAAATCTCGGTGGTGGTGGTTTTGTGTCAATAAATCCTACTCAGGCCGCACAAGCAATGCAAAAGATTATTGATACTGAAAGAAGTTTGCCCGTTCCATAGGCACATAAAGGTAATTTACATGTCGATAGTGGAACCGCGATAGAGGCAAAGTTCTCCACATTAGAGAATCAAATGAAGCAATTGGCTATGGTCGTGAAGGAAGGACTCCAAAATAAACAAAAAGAAGTGAAGGTTGTTCAAGAATCCTTTGGGTGTACTAATTATGGTGCTAATGATCATTTTCAGAGGAGTTTCAAGGTAATCAAGAATCTGTGGTGTTTATATCTAATCTAGGTAACCATTATGTTGATTGTCAGCGCTATATGCAACCTAATCGCGATCATCCCAGCTTCAACTAGTCACATCCAAACGGGGAGGAAAACCAAAGAAATTATCAACAAAACCCCCAAGAACAAAATTTTCAACCAACACCTCGTAATCAATTTCAAGGAGGCCAAAGGCCCGTTCAATATGCTTATTTTGAAAGTCCTGCGTAAAAATCACTTCCTGAGTATCCACAAGTAGGTACCTCAAATACTATTGTACAAACTTTAAGCTCATTCATGACAATGACTAAGGATAATTTGAAGTACAATCAGGACTAGTGAAAATTTCCCAAAATTCAAGAAGCATATAAAAACATGTAGTAAAAAAATTGAAAAAATAGAAGAATCGCAAAAATGCATATATGTATCAATAAAAATTCATAATAAAAAGCTAATTTATGGTATTATATAAAAAAATTAGTTATGGAAAGATAAGGTACGTATATATCAATTACATAGTCATAATAAGACAAAAAATGAGAAATGTCAGTCATATATACAAAAAACAACAAAATGAAGTAAAATGATCGAGTTATGGGAAAACCCTAAAACTGAAAAAGAAAAGTTATTGAAAAAACAAAGATATTCGAATTGAAATCATTAAACACTAATATAAAAGCGTGCAACATCAAAGATCAAACATTAAAAACTGAGATAAAAATCGAAATAACTCTTTGATCCATATTTGATGATATTACAAAAGTTAATATAGTTGATTGAACTTATGAACTTACGAATGAGAATATGAATATATGGAAAAATAACCCATACAACGGTAGGAATCACAAAGATCACTTGAGGCATGAAACTGGGATTACATGCCCGGGCGATCAAATATCTATACAAATTTTCCATCGTTCTCCACTCAAAATCTTATCATAGTCTTCTCTATTTGCGAATTTAGCCATGTAATACTAGAAATACCCTTCAACAAGTACCATTTGTGATTTTAAGACCCCATATTTGGGTTAACTTATTTAATAAGCATCTAATATTATGACCAAGTGAACGAAGAATAAGAGTATTATTCATTACCTCCTTTAATTATTTGTTTGGTGGTTCGTGATAAGATAACTAAAGATGAGTTAAGTAACTCATCACATGAGTTAGAGAAACAACTTCTTGTTGCACAAAATACCAAAAGTAGTTAGAAATAGATAGCACAAAGTGTGTGATTAACTCTCTATAAATAGAGTCATATTGTAAATCATTTAATATCTCAATATACACAAAATATTTTATTCTCATATTATTAACATGGTATCAGAGCTAAAGGATTTTTTATCTCTTCAAAGCTTTTAATTGCCTTTCATGGCTGTCTTTGAAGCCTAAACCCCGTTCTCTATCTCTTTATCTCTATTTTTTTCATGGCTTCATCTTCTTCTTCGTCTTCAACATCAACTACACGTCTCATATCTTCAAGCTCCTTTATACCAGTCGGCCTTCTTCTTCTCCGTCAAAATTGGGCCTCCTTGGTTCAAGCCAAGCTCGATTCCACCAATTATGTTATGTGGAGAGCTCAATTAGAGACTATTCTCGAAGCTCTCGGTTATCTTTGACATGTTAATGGTTTGTTTACTGCTCCATTAATTTCCGATGTGTCATTTCCGACATGGACCATTGAGGATTAGCAGCTCAAAGTTTCGCTACTTTCCGCCATGATTCCTTCCATCCTCTCTCAGGTGTGTATGATGTTTGGAAGAAATTAGAAGAAAGTTTTATAAATCAATGTGGAACTCATGTTCACCATTAAAAATGCAGCTATGTACTATTCATAAAGGCGATCGATCAATGATTGCTTACCTTGCAGAAATACAAGATTTGTGTGATGGTTTAGACACGTCGATGTCAACACTTCCTCTTGAGGACATTATAATGTATACGTTGAAAGGCTTACCGGGGTAGTATAATAAGTTCATATTGAGTATTAGAATCACTAATGCTCAATCATCTACATTAAGTTTTCATTCATTAGGAAGTTTATTGGTGTCTGAAGAGCTTCATATAAAGATGAATGCCGCCTCACTCGGCTCTATTCACACCGTAGTCGACACTGAATTTGAATTCAAACTCTAATTCGAATTCGAATTCTAATTTGTCGTTTTCCTCACCAAATTCACGAGGTCGTGGTTATAATCCTCGTGGTCGCGGTCGTGGTAGATCGAATAATTCTTCACCGCCGGTGTCTGGTCAATACTCCGGTCCTCCGACGTGTCAAATTTGTCTCTGATTTGGCCATTCCGCGTTGGATTGTTATTCTCGTAATGATTTTAATGTGTTTCCTTCTACAAAATCTAAAAAACGCATGGCGTTAGCTGCTCAAACTTCAAATTCATCTTCATCTTCTTCACAATATGATCCCGAGCTATGGTATCTTGACTCTGGTGCGAATGGTCATGTCACTCATGACTCAAATTTGTTACAACAATCTGCACCTTATCATGGATCTCAGAATGTTGCTGTTGGTAATGGTCACACATTGGAGATTGCTAACATCCATCGTCCTCTTCATTTCAGCGTAATTATATTCTTCATGTCCCTAAAATTACATCTAATCTTCTTTCAATTTCTCGTTTCACTCGTGATAACAATTGTTCTATTATATTTAATTTTGAGTCTATGTCTATTATTGATTCTCATTCAAAGCGTCTATTGTTTCAGGGCCCATGTAAGGATGGCCTTTATTTAGTCTTTGGTTCCAGTTCAGCGTCTTCATCTTCATCCTCTATGTTATGTCTCTATTCCACCACTATATCTTCATCAGCTGAATTATGGCACCAGCGTCTTGGTTATCCTTATTTATCTGCATATATTCCTTTGTCGTCTATTTTACACACCAAATTAGATTATCATGGTGTTTTATGTAATTCCTGTGCTATTTCTAAGTCACAAAAATTATCTTTTCCATTGTCTAAAACTACTACTTGTAACCCATTTGAGTTGATTCATAGCGATATTTGGGGTCCTTCCCTTGTTTCTTGAAGTTCAAATTTCATTATTATGTCGTTTTTGTTGATGATTTTTCTCGATATTCTTGGATTTATCCATTACAACTTAAGTCTGAAGAGTGTCAAGTATTTCAAGTTTTCTTTAAGATGGTTTGTAGTCAGTTTGATTCCAAAATAAAAATTCTCCACACTGACAAATGGGGGTGAATATTTGAGTAACTCTCTGCAAATGTTTCTTCAAAGTCATGATATACTTCATCAAAAATCTTGACTTTATACTCCTGAACAAAATGGAGTCTCTGAGCGCAAACATAGGCATCTCATTGAAACTACATTGTCTCTACTTAGTCATAACTCTCTGTCTACTTCTTTTTGGGTTGAAGCTCTTATTGTGTCAGTCTATCTCATAAATTTGTTGCCTACTCCTGTGCTCAATAACAACTCTCCTTTTCAAATATTATATCAAACTTCACCTTTCCTATTCTCACCTTAAGGTTTTTGGCTGTCTCTGTTATCCTTGGCTTAGGCCTTATGCTGAGAGTAAGCTTTCTTCTAGGTCAACTCCTTGTGTATTTTTGGGGTATTGCTCCTTATCTAAAGGCTACAAGTGTTTGTCTCTTCAAACCAAACGAGTTTTTGTATCTCGTCATGTTGTTTTTCATGAAACTTCATTTCCTTATACTGCTTCATCATCTACATTTGAGGCAAGTCACTCTCTTGTTCAACCTTCTACCTACAGTTAAAACTCGATAAATTAATACTCAATTATTTAATAAACTCTCTAAGATAATATTTTTTGCCGGTCCCGACTCGGGGATAGCGTGCTAAATTAATAATTCGCTAAAATTATAAGATAATACATTTTTGATGAATCCTATAGGACCCAGTTTAAATATAAATTAATAATTCCTTATATACTACATATTACATGAAATATTTATGAAGGTTTCTTGAAAAATGACTTAATTGTATTTTGTTTTTTGTTGAAATTAATTTCACCTTGAATGTCATCCCTAATTTTTCTTATCGTTGTAAGAACTTCCGGTGTTGTTTTCTCATAGCTCAACAAGAAAGTATTCAATGTGATTGACGCTTTAATTGCTTCGTTTCGTGAATGGGGCTCCATGGTAGAACTTTCATTATCTTCTTCATCATCTTTATCAGTTCCAATTACGCTCTCAATAATTTCTTCAAATTAGACCATTCATTTGATACATGTTTGTATATGCATTGTATAATAATTAAGTGAATGTTTGAATGGTATTTGTAAATTATGTATTTCATTATAAATTAATAAAATATTAATATCTATATATATTAATAATTATTAATTTATTGATTAATTAATTAATAAATTTTGATGGACCCAAGTGGATTAATTTATAGAGTTTTTACTGTATGTTGACATTTTTGCTCCTATAATAAATCCTTGTTCTGTCTCTCAGCCTTTCACTTCTCAAACTGATATTGTTCCTCCCCGAACTTCTACTTCATCTGCGTCTACAAATACTCAAACTATTTCTATATTCTCTACTCATCATATGATAACTAGGTCTAGAACAGGTTCTCTTCGCCCTTCTTATAAGTGTCAATCTACCTTGTTAACTACTCCTATTCTTGAACATGTGTCTTATAAAGAAGCTGCTAAATACCCTTGTTGGAAATCTGCGATGGATGATAAATATAAAGCTTTAATGATTCGAGGTACCTGGGTATTGGTTCATCCTCCACTTGGTAGGGTTCCAATTGCTTGTAAATGGATTTGTAAAATTAAACGCCATGTTAATGGGGATATTTCTTGCTATAAAGCAAGATTAGTTGTGCGTGGTTTTTTGCAGGAATTTGGAATTGATTATACGGAGACATTTAGTCCTGTTGTTAAACACCAAACTATACGTATTATTCAGGCCCTTGCACTTAGGCATAATTGGGTTATACGAAAATTAGATGTTTCGAATGCCTTTCTTCATTGTGTTCTTGATGATGATCTTTATATGCAACAACGTACTGGGTTTATTGATAAGGATAATCCTACTTATGTTTGTAAACTTCAAAGATCTATCTATGGGTTGAAGTCTTCTCCACTTGCGCGGTACCAGCTCCTTACTTCTTTTCTTGTTTCTCAAGGTTTTGTTGTAAGTATGGCTGGCTCATCTATGTTTGTTCGTGGTTCTATGGACTCTCTTACCATTATCTTGGTTTATGTTGATGACATTATTATACTGGAGCTCATTCTGAGAGTATTTCTTTAGTTATATTTGCTCTAAAAGCTAGGTTTAACATGAAAGACTTAGGGTATTTATCATATTTTTTAGGTCTTGAAATTACGTGTAATGAATCGCGTTTAATATTCTCTCAAGCTTTTTATGCGTTGACTATTCTTCATAAAGCTGGAATGGTGGATTGTCACTCTTCTCCAACTCCTACAGTTAATAAATATGCTGTAGTATCTGAGTTTGGTTTATTACCCTATGAAGATGTATTTCTATTTCGTAGCGTCACAAGTGCTCTTCAATATTTAATTATATCAAGACCAGACATTGCTTATACTGTTAATCGTATTTTTCAATCTATGCATAAGTCTACTCATGCAGATTTTGATGCTTTAAAAAGCTTCTGCGTTATGTTAAAGGTACATTACATCTTGGGTTGGTTTTTACTCCATCTACTTCCAGCTTACATGCCTTTTCTAACTCCAATTGGGCTAGTTGCACAATTGATCGACATTCAACTACTAGTTACTGTATTTTTCTTGGTTCGAAACTTATTTCTTGGGGTTTCAGAAAGCAAAGTACAGTGTCACGCTCTTCCACGGAAGCTGAGTATCGAGCAATGGCATGCGTCTCAGCTAAGCTTAAATGGCTTCAGCTAAGCTTAAATGGCTTCAGTTTTTACTCAAAATTTTACATATTGCAATTCCTACCCCTATACTTTCATGTGATAATATTTCCGCCATTGCCTTGGCTTCGAATCCTGTTTTTCATACACCAACAAGGCACATTGATGTAGATTTTCATTTTGTTAGAGAACAGCTGCAAGCTAAACTACTTAACATTGTTCATGTTCCTTCTTAGTCTCAAGTTGCTAACATTTTTACTAAAGGGTTGTCTACTTCCCTTTCATTTTTACTAAAGGGTTGTCTACTTCCCTTTTTAGTCTCTTCTCTCCAAGCTTCCATTGCTGCGCATGATCAGTTTGAGGGGGGCTAATAAGATAACTAAAGATGAGTTAAGTAACTTATCACATGAGTTAGAGAAGCAACTTTTTGTTGCACAAGATACCAAAAATAGTTAAATATAGATAGCACAAAGTGTGTAATTAACTCTCTATAAATAGAGTCATATTGTAAATCATATTTGAATATACACAAAATATTTTATTCTCTTATTATTAACAGTGCGCATGAGCTGCGGGAATGTGGCATTCAAGTATGGGACGGCATCTGAGAGGCCAAAATCAGTGTTATTTCCAACGGTTTCCTATTTGTTTGCGATCACATTGTATTTTCCCACCCACCAACTCCATTATATCCATTTATCGCTTCCTTATTTTAGTAGGACAGCTCTTCGTTCATCACTCTCATTACCTTGATTCTTTGAATTACTCTAAGTGCCTTGATCTATTTAATTAGTCTCAATGCCTTGCTCCATCTGATTAGTTTCCATTGTCCCTGACCTTCCATAGCCGATGACGTCAAAATCTCAGAAGGCTCCGAGGCTCCTGCTTGAAAGTCAAGAGGACTACCCGGTTGTGTTGATTTGTAGAAGATTGCAATGTTTTCCGATATACAAATGCATTAATTGAATGTTTACCGATGTAAAAATGCATTAGTTGATTTGTGCCTGATTAGTGTACATTTATAGCGTGGAATCTTGCTTTTGATTTTTTCGTACATACATGGCACATTTGGCATCCCCATATTAAATTTTCTGCCTCCATCCTGCTTGCAAGAAGAGTACCTGATTGTATTCATCCTGGTTGCATTGTTTCCTGTATTACTTGGTGTATTTCTGGTACCAAACTTTTTTAAAATTAAAAGTGAAACTTCTTTTACTACAACTCATCTTAAAATTCATTCACATATCACACTAAAAAGGGTATTAGAGAATACAACTGTTAACAAAAAAAACCTTGAGTAAATCAAAATAAAATGTCTCAACACATAATATATAGTTTAGGACATCAAAAGCAAGCAGAGAGTAATAGACCATGATCACTGTACGAGACAGACTGCTATAAGTTTTATACAACATCATTTTGGAAAAAAGAGACTATAATAAAACCTGTAAAATATCAAAGCATTAATTATATACGGATCACCATGGGGCAGCAGCTATTTCTTTGAAAGTGAGCTCCGATGAAAGAATGCTAGCATTGAGGGTGTCTATTTCAGATTGAAGCACATTTATTGCATCTTTGAGTCGATTAAGCGGAGTGTTAAATGTCATAACATCTTCTTCTCGGAGCACATTCTTTGCTTCTTTAAACCGGTTCACAATTTCTTCTATAGTCTCCATATCTTTCTCCAGTTGAGTTAGCACGAGCTTAGCTTCGTTACATCTCTTGAAGTCTGTATCTCTGCACTGAAATGCAAGTTCCCGTAGTTTGTTTAGACGAGTGCATAGGAAATCAACATCCATTCTTAATAACTTGAATGCTTTTAAAGTATCGTCCCAATTTGCAAAATCATCTGGAGAAGTAAAAAGTTCGCTGCCCTGAATTGCATCGGCTATCGCAACTGTTTCATAAATAATATGGGCAGCTAATCTGGGGTTATGTTTCTTGGTCACTTGCTCATGCAAATAGGTTTTCTGGGAGAAACAAAGCTCATAGTACTTCCCACAAAGACCTTCGAGCGCCGCGTCTAAGGATAAGGCATCCACAGCAATGCTGAAACTCACATAATCAACAAAATCACCCTCCCTAGAAGTCTCACCCTGAAACTCATTATCTTCTTCTCTGTGAATGTGAAGCTTCTTGCATTTTTTAGACACAATTAAGCTTCTGTCATCTATTGTGATTGCAAGGTAAAAATTAAAGACGTGAGGCTATAAAAGTGGTAAAATAGGACCATATATAACTAGGAAGACTTACCAAGATCACTTTCGTTCACATTTGGAGTCAAATCAAGAAGGGCAAGCCCAGCATCAATATCACCCACATCATTTCTTCTTACAATGGACACCTGCACAGCACAGTACAATGAATAACAATAAATATAATATTTTACCTTCTTTGACTCAGATATATAAGATATAATAGTACCTTAAACTTCCACTGGTCCACCAAACAGAAAACAGCAACATCGCGTTCTTTCAACTTCTGGGCATAAAAAAATTCTGTCCATCCACCACAAAGTAAAAAGCCATTTATTAGGAATTTAACTTTTCTTTCTTCACCATTTTCTCCCACCAAAACAATCTCCGCATCATGTTTGGGCATATGCTTCTCTAGAAAATCTTTTGGGATACGCTGCAATAAAGAATTTACCAGATATAAGGTTTGTCTTGGACTTATATTTGATTAATTAGGATACTTGTCACTCACCTGTGTGCGACCTTTAGTGATCAGCTTGATGAAGCTAGGAAACTCTGGATTAAGTTCTGATTGAACCCTCTTTGCTATCTCCATCACAGAAACATCAGTATCATGATCTTCTCTCACTTCCCTGTTTCTGTTACTGCAAATGCAAATAATAAATCTTTACATGTTGTCAAACATTTAGTTTTTTTATAATACCTTAAATGAAATTTAACTGACCTGCTTCTTCTCCTCAATCTTTTTCTCCCAACCTCCACCTCAGCCTCTACCTGTATATATATATATATAGTTACACCAGATGATTTTGGTTTGTTAACAACATATGTGAATGCAAGCTTCATACTATATTAATAACATACTTATATACTATATTAGTGTTGGTCGCAAAAGCATATGTGATGTGTCTCAACAAACAATAATGTCGTATCAGATATTATATACTTAAGACAACTTCAGAAGAATGTCTAAATTTCCCACTTATATAAACCTTTTACAAATTTAGTTTATGAATCATGACCATACAGGAAACCAACCAAATAATTAACAATTTCTATTTGTTAGAAAAATGAAAGAAAATAAATGAAAAGAAGACTCACATCCTCCTCAAGTTGAAGTTCAACATTAGAAAATTGTCTTTCGTTTGACGACATCACTTCTTTAACCTGCCATTTTAGTATATATACAGCGAGTAAGACCATAAGCTTAAAAAATAGATGAAATAGATGATGAAATTTCCAAGTTATATTTATATTTATATTTTAAATGTTTTTCAGTTATCCTTCAAAAGTTATTATTCCTTCAGTCCTTCTTATTCCACCCTTTGACTCGATAATCCTTTAATAATATGATATCCATATACCAACATGAACCACCACCTTTTTACTTGTACTGATTTACAAAATAGAATCAACCTAATTCTTGATGCTTTCCAGGCAAAATAATAACATATATAGGCAGTGTCTCTCCTTCTTGGTCAAACCAAAACAATATATTATAATATTACTTACACATTCTCTTTTAAATAAAATATCCATAATCGGGTTAGCATTCCGGCAACAGTTCTAGCCGAAAATTTGAATCTTTATTTGAATATTAGCATTTCAAATAAACTCCCATGTCTTAGAATCCAAATTTTTAAAGGGTTTCAACTAGGGTTGTAAATAAATCAAAACGCTTGTGGTCGCATGAGTTCGATTTAAGAAAAAACTTATTTGAACTCGTTCATATATAAATAAGATTATGTTCAAGCAAAAAAAAGATTATGTTCAAACTACAATTTAAATTCGTTAAGTAAAAAGTGTGTTCGAACTTGTTCGTGAATGACTCGTTTATATCTATGAATTGTAGATTAATATATTATTTACTTGTAAATATATTAAAAAATCTTCAATATTAATTTGGATATTTTAAGTTACTTAGATTTATATTTTGCATTAAGATTATACTTTATACTTTCATACCACACACTCTACACAATACCAACCATGAATGGAAGTTTTGGTTCAACTAAAGAAAACGAAATTGTTCGAGAACAATTCGTATTCGGGTCGGAAAAAAATCGTTCAATTAGGTAAACAGACAAAATTTAACATCTTTATTTCGACTCGTTTAAATTTAGGCTTGTCTCGACTCGACTCGAGAAGTTAAACAAATAACCATGCATATCTAGTTTTTGCCACGACTAGACTCGTTTATAACCCTAATTTGAACCTAGAAGTGTAAGAAACATTATAAACCAGTTGGTTATTGTAAATCTGACTAGAAGTATTTCTAAATTTTTAACAAATAGACTAAGTGAATGTTTGAGGATCTTGTCTCTTTCAATCATGTGTATTTGTTGATGGGGAAGTATTTTCAAAAAATATTAGAGTAGTACAAGAAGTGGTCAGGAGATATGGTAAAGGTAATAAAAGCTCTAGATGCACAGTGAATTTGAACATATAATTTTTATAATACTCTCAATCGACAATTATTCTTAATGTGTTAAATTTTATAGGGTTTCATACTAAATTTGTTGGTCTTAATATTGCTATGGTGTGTGTATTTCAGTGGAAAGAGGGATTTTAGGATATGTATCCAATCCCCCATTACTTCTTCATGCTAGGAATAAAAGTGTTCACATGTTTTTATGAAAATTAGTATATATATGTCAGATATGGTTGCATCACAATTTTTTAATATTAAGTTCTACTATAGGTGCATGTCGGTTTTACTTACACTAAGCACTAATATAGATGCAGATCGCGTGTACATGGATTATATGGTTCAAGTTATTAAGAACCAAGAAGGGGGAATAGGTAAAATACATCAATTTCTCCCCCTAATAGGGATTTTGGTCCAACACCCCTAAAAATCTATGAAGTGGATAATTGTTATTACATAAACCAATTGATAAAAATTGATTACATAATGATCTTGTACTCAATAAGTTTATAAACTTAATAACATCATACAATAAATTCATAATGCCTTAATTAAAATTAAATTTATTATGTGATACAAATAGAGTTTCTGAACAAGTACACCAACAAATCCAAACACAAGGAAGAATAATAGACATATAATGATATTTCTATTATTGCAATAGTCGGACAAGATTATATATATACACACACCGAACGTCAACATTGAATAAGAAGAACTATGGGGTAAGATTTTACAAAGATATATAATTAAATTACTAATCGTCCAATTATGTAAGTAAATATGCAAAGCAAACTGAAATTTTTATCTTGTCCCCCTTGATATCTAATAAACTGAAAGGGGAAAAGGAATCAAACAAGTAAAGTGAGAGGAGTAACGTACTTTTTATGATATAAATGATGCTCGATCGAGAGGCTATCTTGGATAGATAGTGGCTTAAACTGATGATAGATTTTGAGGGTTGAAGGTGGCGGCGATAAAAGGGGTATTACAAAGTGATAGATTTATAGGGTTTCAACTAGGTTAATTATGCATTTGGTCCTCGTAATCAGAGTCGGCCCTTGGGTAAAGCCACCAAGGCTGTCGCTTTGGGCCCTACTTTTATTTCTTATAAAAAAGGCCCCAATTTTATCAAAACAAATTTTTTTCAGTTATAAAAGGCCCAAAAAGAAAATCTTGCTTTAGGTAACTAAGCTTATTTTGGTTTTTTGGGCCAGCCCTGCTCGTAATCATATCATTTTTAAGTTCACTCTCATTGTTCTTTATTGCTCAAATTTGATCTATTTATACTTTTATTTAAAACATAAAAAAATTGGGCTAAAAGAAATAAAACCCTCTAAAATATATCAAAACTTACTTTTACCTCTAGATAACTATCTAAGACAACTATCCCGATATGATGACAATTATCACTCTTTTCTAAAAATTTTGTTAATTTTAAAACATAATTTAAAAATAATTTGATAATACCTCTCTTTTAAAATAAACTTTTTTTCTTCGTATCTTATTGTTTTCTTCATTACTCCACCACCATTAATTATTATATTTAAAAAGTAAATTGTATACCTTCAAATTCGAAACTACATAAGGTTTTCTATTCTGAAATAAAAACATAGTTTGAATTTCTGATGCACCAACAATTTAAATAGATAACTACATATTCTAAGATCCATAAAATAAGAAGCTAAGCTTTAAAGTTTCCTGGAAAATTTATATTGGAGCTTTGATTCTTAAGGGATTCTATCCTCTAGCTAAAAATCTTCATATTCAAAACTTTGATGGACCTTTGATATGGATTTACAAAACTGTATATTCAAGACCTCGTATCAAAAGTTAAAGAGAAACATATAATTAAAAGTGTCAAATTAAGGTTCTATTGAAGCTAGAAAATCTTATATTGAATATCCATTTGTTTTCTTCAAATTCAAAACTACATAAGATTTTCTATTCTGAAGTAAAAGAGAAAATAGTTTGAATTTCTGATGCAGCAACAATTTAAAACATAAATAACTACATATTCTAAGATCCATAAAATGAGAAGGTATGCTTAACAGTTTCATGGAAAGATTTATATTCGAGCTTTGATTCTTAAGGGATTCTATCCTCTAACTAAGAATATTTTGTTATTTAAGGAGACTTATTGGGTGGGGACCAAGTAACTTCGGTTACAAGAAACTTCGTTACCTAATTTAATTTTTCTTAGGCTCCAAGTTGTCTTGGACACCAAGTTACTTTTGGCTCCAAGTTGTCTTGGACACCAAGTTATCTTTGGCTCCAATTTTTCTCTCCTATATATATGTAGTATGTGTATAGGAATTTTATAGAGTTGTGAGAGACCAACAAAGTGAGTGTGAGCGATACACTTGTGGGAAAACATAAGAGTGATTCTTGTAGAACATAGAAAAGGGTTGTTCTTCTTGTTCAAGGTTTTCTATATTATAGTGAAACAATCTGAACCTCCGTGGATGTAGGTAATTTGCTGAACCACGTAAATCATGTGTCTCTTTTATTATTCTGTCATTCTTTTATCTCCGTTTTATTTTTTTCTTCCCAACAACTGGTATCAGGGCTTTGGTTCAAGTGGGAGTAATGGCAGATGAAGGGAAGTTCAAGATTGAGAAATTCAATGGTCTAAATTTTGGTTTCTGGCAGATGCAAATAGAATACTATTTGTATCAAAAGGATATTTTTCTACCTCTTGGCGGAAAGAAGAAAAAACCACCAACAATGAGCGACTCAGATTGGGAGATCCTGGATAGAAATGCATTAGGGACAATACGTTTATCTCTAATTCCATCAGTTTCTTTCAACATTAAAAATGAGAAGACCACAGAAGACGTAATTGCGACTTTAAAGAGGATGTACGAGAAACCATCAGCATCAAACAAAGTCTATTTAATGAAGCGCTTGTTCAACATGAAGATTGAAGATGGGTGAAGACGTAGATGTTGCTGAACACCTGAATGAGGTAAATAATGTGACTAGTCAGTTGTCTTCTGTAGGTATTAATTTTGACGATGAAGTCAAGGCCCTCTTAATTTTTTCTTCTTTGCCGGATTCGTGGAACGGTATGGTTATGGCCTTAAGTAATTCACAAGGTCTAATCGAATTGCGAGCTGCAGATGTTATTGATGTCGTTCTCAATGAGGAGATGCGAAGAAGAAATTCTGGTGAATCTTCTGGAACGGTTCTTAATGTTAAGAGTAGAGGAAGGTCTAAATCACGTGGTGGACATAACAACAAGGGTCAAGGTTTTCCGCGTGGAAAGTCAAAATATTGTAGGAGCAATTTTAAACATCGCCAATATGGAAAGGGTAATGAAAAAGACGAAGGTTGTTGGCATTGTGGCAAGATGGGACATTACAAGCGAAATTGTTTTGCCCTGAATAAACAAGGAAACAATCAAGGTGAGAAAGTTAATTCCTTCAATATTACTAAAGAATTATAGGATGCATTAATTTTATCATTAGACACACATAGCGAGTCTTGGGTTATAGATTCTGGCGCTTCGTTTCATGCAACTGGTCAAAAGGAGATTCTCTCAAACTTTGTACAAGGAGACCTTGGAAAGGTATACTTAGGTGATGATGTGAGTTGCATCATTATCAGAAAAGGAGACGTACAAATAAAGTTGTTGAATGGGTAAATGTTCCAATTGAAAGATGTCAGATTTGTGCCGGATTTGAGAAGAAATCTGATTTCAGTTGGACAACTATCTGATGATGGATATTTCACATCATTCACTGCGGATTCGTGGAGAATAACTAAAGGAGCTCTAATAGTAACTCGAGTAAAGAAAGAAGGTAGCTTATATCTTACACCCTGTAAGAACAATCAGATTTCGGTGGCAACCAATGGTATGGATCTAAAATTATGGCATTGCAGGCTTGGACATATGGGCGAGAAGGGTATGAAAATACTCCACTCAAAAGGTAAGCTTCCCGGTCTAAAATCAGTTGAATTCGATCTTTGTGAAGATTGTATTTATGGGAAGCAGAAACGAGTTAGTTTCACAAAGGTTGGAAGAACGCGAAAGTCTCACAGACTTGAAGTGGTGCACACTAATGTTTGTGGTCCTACTCAGGTTCCTTCTCTTGGAGGCTCTGTTTACTTTGTTACCTTCATTGATGACTATACAAAAAATTTATAGGTCTATTTCATGAAAAATAAATTTGATGTGTTTGAAATATTTAAAAAGTGGAGAGCTCTTGTTGAAAATGAGATGTGGTTGAAATTAAAATGTTTGAGGTCAGATAATGGAGGAGAATACTGCAGCAAGGAGTTTGAAGAATACTGCTCAAAAAATGGTATTAGAAGGGAGAAAACTATTCCACGTACTCCCCCAACAAAATGGCATAGCCGAACGCATGAACAGGACCATTATGGAGAGAGCTAGAAGTATGAGACTCCATGCTGGATTGCCAAAACAATTTTGGGCAGATGCAGTTAGTACAGTGGTATATTTGATCAACAGAGGGCCTACAGTACCTTGGATTTGGGGAATTCCTGAGGAAGTTTGGACCGGAAAAGAGGTAAAATTTTCTCATTTAAAATTTTTTGGTTGTACCTCTTACGTTCATATTGATCTTGATAATAGAAATAAACTTGATTCTAAATCTACAAAATGCACTTTCATTGGTTATGGTATCGATGAGTTTGGATACCTCTTTTGGGATAAAGATAATCAAAAAATTATTAGAAGTAGAGATGTTGTTTTTAATGAAAATAATCTATACAATGATATAGACCAATGTAAATTAGTGCAAGAGTCTGAAAAAGAGTATATTGAGATGGATGAAATTCCTGACAAGAATGTTCTAAAAACTCAAAATACAAACATTGGTGCGGAACCCACTACGCCTCCTACCAAGGTTTAGAGGTCTACTAGAGTTCGTAGAGCTCCAGACCGTTTTCCCATCTCTTCATTATTTATTGTTGACTGGCAATGGTGAACCAAAATGTTTTGAAGAAGTTTTGCAGGTTGAAGCCAAAAGCAAGTGGAATGAAGCAATGGACGAGGAAATGCGATTTCTACACTTTAATCAGACTTGGGATCTAGTGGAACTGCCAAAGGAAAAGAAGGCACTTCACAACAAATGGGTATACATGCTAAAAAAGGAACGTGATGGTTCACAACGTTTTAAAACCAGGTTAGTGGTGAAAGGTTTCGAGCAAAAATAAAGTATCGACTATACTGAAATATATGCACCGGTTGTGAAGATGACTACTATTAGCTTTGTTTTAAATATTGTTGATGTTAAGGATTTACATCACAGCTAGACGTCAAAACCGCTTTTCTTCATGGAGATCTTGACGAAGATATTTACATGCATTAACCAGAAGGATATATACAAGTGGGCACTGAGAAGTTGGTGTGTAAGTTGAAGAAAAGCTTGTATGGACTAAAACAAGCTCCAAGGCAGTGGTATTTGAAGTTTGAAAACTTCATAAGGATGAATGGTTACATGAAATGTGACTCGGATCATTTTTGCTTTTACAAGAAGTTTAAAAATTCATTTATTATACTACTCTGGTATGTAGATGACATGCTTGTTGCAGGATCAAATATGAAAGAAATTGAAAAATTGAAGATGTATCTATCCATATAATTTTCAATGAAAGATTTGGGTTCAGCTAAACAAATACTTGGGATAAAGACATATAGAAATAGAGATAAAATAGAGCTCTGGTTATCTCAAGCTGACTATGTGGACAAAATCTTGAAAAGATTCAGTATGGAAGATTCCAAACCTGTTAACACTCCATTGGAAGATCATTTCAAGTTATCGAGGAAAGAAGGTCCTGTTACAATTGAAGACAATGAGTATATGTCTAAAGTCCCTTATTTTTCAGCCATAGGAAGTTTGATGTATGTTTTGGTTTGCACGAGACCATACATTGCACACGCAGTGGGAGTAGTAAGCAGATTTAAGAGTAATCCAGGGAAAGCTCATTGGCAAGCAGTCAAGTGGATATTCAAATATTTGAAAGCTACATCAGATTGGGCATTATGTTATGGAGGACCAGAGGTTTGTCTGCGCGGTTATGTTGATTCAGATTTGGCTGGTGACTTAGATGGAAGAAGGAGCACCACATGATATGTGTTTACCCTTGGTAGTGCAGCAATCAGTTGGATTTCTCAGTTACAAAAGGTAGTTGCTCTTTCTACCATAGAGGCAGAGTATATTGCAGCTACAGAAGCTAGCAAGGAAATTATTTGGCTTAAAGGCTTAATGGAGGAAATAGACATGCATCAAGGAAATAGCAAGTTGTAAAGTGATAGTCAAAGTGCAATTCAACTTGCTAAGAATTCTACATTTCACAAGAGGGCTAAGCATATTAGGAAGAATTATCATTTCATTCGATCTCTTCTTGAGGATGGGATATTGAGTCTAAAGAAGATCCATACAAGTGAGAATCCAGCAGACATGTTCACTAAGGTGGTTACGATCGAGAAACTGAACTACTGTTCAGTTTCATTTGGCCTTCAAGGATGGAAGGTGGTTTGAGGTTCATACTGTGTTCATATGATGGTCAAGCGCAGTTGGTTAATAGATAAGTATCCAAGTGGGAGAATTTTATTTATGGAGACTTATTGGGTGGGAACCAAGTAACTTTGGTTACAAGAAACTTTGTTACCTAATTTAATTTTTCTTAGTCTCCAAGTTGTCTTGGACGCCAAGTTACTTTTGGCTCCAAATTGTCTTGGACACCAAGTTATCTTTGGATCCAAGTTTTCTCTCCTATATATATGTAGTATGTGTATTAGGAAATTTATAAGGTTGTGAGAGACCAACAAAGTGAGTGTGAGCGATACACTTGTGAGAAAACATAAGAGTGATTCTTGTAGAACGTAGAAGAGGGTTGTTCTTCTTGTTCAAGGTTTTTTATAATATAGTGAAACGGTGTGAACCTCTGTGGATGTAGGCAATTTACTGAACCACGTAAATCTTGTGTCTCTTTTATTATTCTGTCATTCTTTTATCTCCGTTTTATTTTTTTTCTTCCCAACATCTTCATATTCAAAAGTTTGATGGAACTTTGATATGAAGTTACAAAACTGTAGATTCGAGACCTCGTATCAAAAGGTAAATAGAATCATATAAATAAAAGTGTCAAATTAAGGTTCTATTAAAGTTGAACAAATACGAAGCTGGAAAATTTTATATTGAATATCCATTGGATCTTGTTATGAAGTTTTTAAAGTTTTATTATGGTTGATGGGGTAAAAATATCCTCGAAACCCATTTTCCATAAAAAAAAATACGACAAACACGCTAAGCTCAAACTACGAAGCCGAACAAGGCATGACAAGTATGTCCTAGTGTAATCTCGAGTTGTTATAACATATAATAATCTACTTGCTCTTATCATGCATACATAGTAGTTAACAACAAAATATGACGGTTGACAGTCTCAACACCTCCTTTAGGTTCGTGGGCTAATATAAAAACAACGTTCATAGGTGGAAAGATAATACACGATGAAGATATATATATATATATATATATATTCATGGCCAACACCGATCTATATATAGGAGTATAAATGTATATACAAACTAACCAATGTTACACCTCTATCATTTTCAGTAAAGAGTATTCGGTCTTTTGAATTATATTCTTATTAAGTTTATATTATTCATATATATTTTACATATAATTACAAACTATCTTTGCTATGATTATATTTATTAAATTGTTCTAATCAAACACAAATATACTTACTCAACTAAATTCACCCAATCTAATTCAAATAATTTCTATATGGTAGGATTTGTTTAATTAGACTAACGCCATCTGTGGGTAAAAAAGTTTCCTAACCCATTAAGATATAACCATACCATCATTAAAAGGCGACGAAATTCCGTACATGAAGAATACTTACAGTAGGGGAGCACTAGTTCTCCCAGTGATCAGATTTTGACGAGTAGATCAGCCAAAAGGATGGTAGAAATAACTATCAAATGTAAAAACCATATTTTCTTGTAAAGAAAAATAGAGGATATCGCAACATCAAAAACTCAGGGAATGAATTTATTTGCCATCCTCCATGATCCAGAAATATCGACAAGAAAAGATTAAACTCAAATTCTGGGACGGCTATAAT